>PTEX01000042.1:4602487-4617339 GCA_003342815.1 Eudromia elegans
TTAGCCAACTGTAACCTCTTTATGTTGCAGAGTACAACTGAATCAAATACATCTCAGTGATTGCCAGCAAAATGAAAAGACRCTGTTCTGACCCCTAAGTGAGACTAGTTTGCAGGTACCATCAGTTAAAGTGTACAATTCTCCCATGCATCCATTATTCAGCTCTTGAAACCAGAAGTTGCAACAAATCAAAGATGATAATAGTTGTTTGAATTCTGTTTAAGAGTGCTTTCTTTTCYCCAAAAAAAGTAATAGAAAATAGTCCCACTCCACTACTTTTCATTCTGAATGGAGACACTACGATGGAGTCCTGTTGTGAAGCTTCCAGTACCAAATTTGCATTTCACCATTTTCAAAGTATAATTGTAAGACTTTCCATCAATTAAGTAAAAATCCTCACATATATATACACTTCACTGTCCTCTCCTCCTCCTTCSACAGATTAGGATTTTAAAGTCTTATTGAGGAGGTTCATACAAATGGAAGATTGACAGCCACCCCAATCTCATTAGAAATAGCTCAATAGTGATAGGATGCCCATCATCWCCCTGTTGACTTTTTTTCTCTCACCTCAACCAGCTTTCCGAGCGATGCCTTCAGTTAACAGTTCCAGAGCACACAGGTCTGGGGCTTGTGTAACACAGATGAAGCCAAGGCTTGTGTTTTCTTCACCTGCRATTCTTTTGCACTATCCTCTCACAGAAATTATTCTGTAATAAAATTCTTCTCTTATGGGAAAAAATAAGGTTGCATAGGCTTCTGTAAGTGATAAGTTCTATGGTAAATGAGGGATCATCTTTCTGAAATTGTGTGATAAAATACAGAACTAATCATGAAAGAGGGTACAGAACATTAGCCTTTCACTAGGACAAATCCCAGCTTTAGCTACGCAGGTACCTGTGCCACAGAAAACCTGAGCAGGGCAGATTTCAGAAGGAAATTGTTCCATCCTGATGGCGGGAACATTAAYGGTGGTCTGGGAACAGACATAGCCTGGGAGAAACAGCCTAGAGAGGGGCAACGTGATGCAGAGAGAAACATAGAGCCAAGGGAGAAGCCACAGCTGCCTTGCATTTTGGGGAAACACAGATGGCTTTTCCCTTTCTTCTTTGCCTTGCTTCTCAATCTGGATGTTCAGGGACCTTCAGGTACCTGCAGCCAGAGAGGCACCCGGGGCAAGTGAGATCTGCATGGCAGCAGATGATACCTCTAGGGATGCATCTGAAGCCCCAGCATCAGCCCCATTGCCCATATGATGGTCTGGTGACACAGGCAGCCCTGAGAACTAGCACTGAGGCCAAAACCTTTGTTATTTGGAGTCATTCGTTGCCCGTTCCAGATCTGTGATCCTCCCATCTCCACCCTTTCTCTGCCTTTGTGCTTGTAGCTACGATGGATGCTGGCTCTCTTCTCAAGCTGCTCAAAGTTGGTGTTTCCTACAGGCGCTKAGGGAGAAGCATCGCAGCAGCACAAAGCCTGGGTGTCCTCCTGCCAACTCTGGCAACCTTGCCAACATGTAAACTTGCGTCCTTCTACCAAGCAGCAAACATCTGCTTCTCCAAGAACCGTCTCATCCCCTCTGTACAGCTTTTGTTTCTCTTTGCTCAACTAAGTTTTCTTTTAAAGCAATCCTAAATATGTAATGTTGGCCCAGTTCGGCCATGTACTAACAGATGAGATTTTTAATTCATTACGCAAGTTGGAAGTAACTTATACTGGAATAACATCAGGAGGTCCACCTAGAAAGGGTCCTCTTGACACACATGGAAGTACTTTACTTCAATAAGAGAATGTGAGTATGTTTGCACTCRTGATTTTTGTTTGTTTGTTTTTAAAAGGCCTTTGTGATATTCCCTAGCAGGGGTTTCAGCATTACTCATTAGCCAGGTGCACATTGGGCTTGAGAGTACAACTGCTCATGTTTGGCTGTTGGAGACTAATTCCAGTTTCTTCCCAGTGGTGAATCTGCCTAATGAATATAGAGGCATTTGTTTGGAGAAAAAGGAAGCCTGTTACTCCAAGCCAAGTAGCACACACAGACACATAGACACTAAGTGATGAGGTGCACAGACTCACCTGTGGATTACTTCACCCTTTTTCCTCACAGGCCRTTAAACAGACTTTGATTAATAATTTCTAGGATTCTAAGCTATCAAAGGATTTATAAATAACTGCTTAAAAGAAAAGTTCCATAATATTCATTAAGATTAAAAAAATAAGCAAGCTATATGTGACTTCCTATCCCCATTGCTTTCACTTACTAAGGAATCTTGTCCTTCTCCATCCCAAAGCACACGCCAATACAAACAGATATTGGGGCTGCAGGGAAAGACTTCTGATAATTTAAAAAGAAAACAAAAAAAAAAAACCACTCAAAAATTTCTTCCCCTCTCAGAATCTCATCCTAAAYCAGTCACATTTCTCTTTCAGGATTAGTTTTTCACACAGGTAGAATTGGAAATCAACTGAATCTGTTGCAGGGTTTGAACCTGTGACCAGCTCTGCCCTGGCAGTGCCATAGGAGCTCAGTGTCCCTTGGTCAGGGCAGCAAGACCAGGAGCACTGCTTTGTGCAGCCCTCCCCCTTCCCTCCTGATCCCCACACTGGCAAACACTGGCCCAGCTCTAAGACACAACAGCCTTGCAGTTTTACGGGTAAGAATGAGGTGAGAACAAGAAGCTGAAGCCTCCACTGCCTCCCCTTCCAAGCTACCCACACCATGCACACATGCTCCAGTGTTTGCTTGCCTGTGCTAAAACTTTCCCCTCACTTTTTTCCTCCTTTAYCCCTCTGTTAAACAACTGCACACCTAAGACAGAAAGATTCAAGGAAATTTATCAAAGATTAAACTGTTCTCCTACCTGTCATACCTCTCAAGTGCAAGACTATTTTCAGAGTTCAAGRGTTAATCCCTACAAACACAAAGAAGTAGAGAAACTTTTCACTAGAACTATCCTTACTCTGAGCAGGATAGTATTGATGAAAAAATGAACTRTAATTTATTCCAAATCTGTAAGATATCAGTGCTCTCCCATAAGGGAGCAATTGCATGYTTTTCAACAGACTATTAAATAAAAATGGAAGAAATGGGCCAACTACTTGCTCTGATATCCTAAATGYCCCCAAAAGAATCAGCAAAACAGCAGAAGACAAATCTGTCTTGCACTATATCCCAGTGAATAACTGGCACCCATCACTTGTTATTCCAGAACTGGGCAGTCTACAACGAACCTCAGTTGAGTCATCATGGGGCTGCAGATCTGACCTAAAGAAGGAAAATATGAGATACCCAAGATCYTGTACATCCACTAGGCATTATCCAACAACTGCACAAGAGAGGCAGCCCGTCTGCAGGAAAGGGTTAACCTCTCCTGGCCTTTACAAACCTAAACCCACGAGGACAGCTTGCTGCTACAGGAGTGAAGCTTTTCCACAGAATCAGTCCTGCAGCATCCCACATCACAGCTAAGGCTTCTGCCCTGTGAAGGCAGAGAGATGTACAGAGGATCTGCCCAAGCCCTAAAGCAGCAGAGCCTGAGCCAGTTCCGAGAGGGACTCACTCAGAAGCCTTACACTGTCAGTTGCKTTCAACCCATATTTACAGCCTTGATGGACTCCCCAGGGCTCTGGCCTCCCTCCAGTGCAGGGGAGGAGCTTCCTGACACCAAGTCAGGGCTGCATAGCAGAAGAGACTGATGGAAAGGACATAA
Source organism: Eudromia elegans (assembly GCA_003342815.1). Lineage (NCBI taxonomy): Eukaryota > Metazoa > Chordata > Aves > Tinamiformes > Tinamidae > Eudromia > Eudromia elegans. Next base: position 4,606,198 of record PTEX01000042.1, read on the forward strand.
GAGTAAGAAAAGAGATAAACTTGCAATCAAAACTACTGAATGTTTTRTGGAACATTGGATTCTGTCTCTGCTCTGAAATACTGACATGAAAGAAACATGCTMATCAAACAGCTTAAAGCAGGGGCTTAGCTGTTTTAGGCAAGGGTGAAGCAGAAAATAAAGTTTGCAAGCACAGGTCACTAGAGAACACCACAACAAATATGCACTTGCAAGCCAGATTATGTCCATACAGGCAATTTTAAGGCAGACATTTGACTGCTTGCAGATTTAATGCAGTTCTTCCAAACTACATTATATGTATTTTAAACTAAATAAAATGTATTGATGAGCAGGCAGCAACTCATAGAGTCTTATTCTTTTGTGAGAAGAAGCAATTATGACCAAACACACACTAAAGCAAGCTGAAGCAGTAAAAATATCTGGCAAGATGAAATCCTAAATAAACACACCATGTGTAGATGCTTGAAATTTAGCATGTACACCTCAAGCTTACACCCAGCTCTTGAACTGTGTCTTCAATTTGAAGAACACCTTCTTGCTTTCTGAAAAAAGAAATAAATGCTACTTAGACCACTTATGTATTTTCATATTATAAACCTAATAAAGCACTTACTGTGTTGCCAGTAGCTATCAGTACAGAAGGCCTGAAACTGGCAGATTTAGGAGGGAAAAGAAAAAACCTCTCCCACCAGCTACTTAAGAACTCAGCCTGTCCCTGAAGCAGCTGTAGAAATGCCTGCAATTACCTCAGAAACAAGAACCAGCTGGCTTCAGTTCCCTATTAATTTTTACAAAGCAAACCAAGAGTGGGAGGATCTTTGGGTTTTACATAATTAAGTGCTTTTAGGGGTGGGAGAGGCTAAGCAATGTTGGGGAAAGGTGTAGAGTTAAGGGGCTGTTCATGTGACAGTTGGAAAATCTGCCTGAGAGATCCTGAGGCTGGTTAGTTAAAGCGGGGGGYGGGGGGAGAGATTTGCCTCTGTGAAGGAGCATGTTATCACAGCAGAAGATAGCGCACTTGGACACACAGGCTGGATGTGGCTTCTCTGCTTGGGGAGCATCAGCAAGAGCTGGTGATAGTCCCTGCTAAAGAAAGCTGATGGGAATGGATCTGCCTACTCTGTTTATCCTGCTTGTTCTTCCAGGGAACCCTGTAGATGGGGAGATAAGGAAAGATCAGAGGAATTTTTTTCTACCTGTTTTTTATCTTCCCAGCACACTGTCATATATCTGCAGTTATCATGTGTATTGCTAATAATGGAGCTTGGAAGGAAAGGGAATGGTCTGAGATGAAAGAAACCACTCGGTGCAGTGCTATGAGTGTTCAGCGTCTTTCCCTGCCTCTTGGTTTGTGCAGGGAGTGACCTTACCTGTATAAAGAACCTGACTGCAAATTTGCCATTGGAAATAATACTTGTGCCATTTGCACATAGTGTGCGTGCAGATGTACATTTCTGTATGGTGGCAGATGGGGTAAAACAATACTGCAAGTACATAGCATTACAGAAAATGATACCAGTTATATGTAGGTAATAGTGAGCTCCCCTTCAACAAGTGAAAAGCATTTTTCCTTCTATTTCATGAGAAGTTTGTGCAAAATTCTGCAAGAGCCATCTTCTTAACAGTGGTTAAATAAGAATTCATCTTTATTGTGGATATCTTTCCATAAGGGGAATTAATCTTATGGAATCATTTAAGAAAGCAGGTGACATGAAGGTGCTCTGTTAAGGCAGAAGACAAGCAATTTCCTGTTTCCCATAAAACAAATCAGAGAAATACCGTGGCCAAGAGACGAAAAAGAAGCAAAGCTCGGTATGTGTGCATGATTCACAGGATTCAATCGCAGGGTGATGAATGAAGCAGAGGGCTTCGCGATATATAAGTCCTTCCTCCATGTACTTGGTTTTGCATCATTTGTAGAGTTAAGGCAATTAAATAGTACTTCTCTCTCCTGCTCCCTGTAGGAATTCAGATGCTCAAGTAACTCTGTCCTTTCTGGAATATATTAGTTTCACAACAGGTAAGCGGGAAGTGAAGACACTGAGTAATCTAGGAAGTAATGTAACACCACTCCTTGCTGGATGGGATACAGGGCCTTGATTTGAAAGAAAAGAATTACCTCTTTCTTCAAAACCACTTTGTTAAGGTCTTAGATGTACACTTCGTTGGAGGAGTCATCTCCAAAGACAGTTTCAAGTATCTCACAGCAAGTATGTAATGCTTACTAGGAAAAGGAAGCTGAAGATCATATGAACTGTTATGGGGAACTTGCCCATTTTTTATCTCCGTAGAGTATTCTTCTTTTCCACTAGCCAAAGAAAGAAATCCTTTTGCTGGTTTATCCTTCAGATGCACTCCCTAATAGATACTTTTTAACTATAGTCAGCTGTATGGCACGTTTTACAAAGAAATGGGGAACCCGCGAGTCTGACCAAGTGTCTTAAATTAAAACAGTACTGTCAAACCCAGGTCACTCAGTCCTTTATGGGAGAAGATGAACTTAGGAGATCTATTTTCCATTCTTTGATACAGCTGTTAGTGCTGTTGCAAAAGCAGTGCTGATCTTTGAAGATAAGCTGCCCACATGTCTCTCTGGGGGAAGCCAGATGGTCGCAGCGCGCTACGGACGCCGAGCCGCAGTGTTAGTGCAGCCTGAGTGGAACTAATGAGCGCGAGTGTGGGTGGCAGGCTCAATGGCTTAAACATTTGCTTCTCTTTCTCTGCCTTAGATGATACTGGTGGTCCACGCTGGCTAGTAACCTTTAACTTCAGTTAAGGGTGTAGGTGTACGATTTGCATTTTTTTTTTCTTAATGTGTGGCTGCTAATGATAACTTGCCCTCTGCCATACGGTGCATCACCAACAGGTATGTCAGAAGCACCTAAAACAGATCTAAAAGTGTACTTTGTACTTCCACCAAAAATAAAAGCATAGTCAGATTTTTCATATAGATCCTATTAAAATTTTATCCAGTTAGTTTAGAGGGTAGAAGTTGGCCTTAATGATTAAAAGTATCTTGCATTTAGAACTTGAAAGCTCTATCTTATTGGTTGACCAGGCAATGCAACTAGACAAGAACTCTGTGTTCCTCAGAAGATTACAGATTCATGTTTCTTTTTTCCTAGAATTACTACTAGATATTTCTTTAAAACATATTGCTGTACTTAATGAAACCTTCCTAAAAGATGCTGACCAAAAGCTTTAGAGAGATCAACAGGAAAGTGAATGAAAAAGCCCTCCTAGGAGGGTCACAACACAGAACACCAACAGTGAAATAAGTGAACAAGAGCCCAAATAGTCTGGTTGGATTCTGTTGGTACTAGGATAAAAACGATTCCTACAAAGAAAACAAGCTCAACCTTTTTGCTCATTCAGCATTCTGGAATTTCTGTACAAAACCTGGTGACTTTTAACAATGCTTCATGAAAAGAAAACAAGTCTTCTTTACACCCAGTAGTCATCCACTAATTCTTGGAAAATAATAACAAAACAGAGTTGTCTGCTTTAGGACTGTTTAAACCCCATGTAAGTTATCATCTTAAATGCTTTACTTCAGTCATCTTTTCACCTTAGCATTTCAAAAGAGAGTTCTAGAAACTATCAGTTTAAATATACAAATAAAAATAGTTAATTTAGATGATACTTAGAGTCCATTCCTATTCCATGTGTCCTATTGCAAATTAAACTATAACTAAAGCCACACACCCTTTGCTTTGTTAAGCAATTCATACTCTTCTGTGATTTCTCTTTGAAGCATTGCCAGCACTTAGAGAAAGAGAGTTACCCTGATTTTCTAGGAAAACAAGCCATGTATGGTCACAGCACATCTACTTCAGCTTAAGGGCAGAACCACAAGGGTTATATTTTTCACTGCCACTCACAAGTTTTAGGTTATGCTTCCCAGGGTAAATTCCTGAAGTTAGGCACCGTAGTTCCTCACAAGATTTTCTACCATGACTCCACTCTCYTAGCATGAATTCCCACCTTCTGTGTAGGAATCTTGACTTGCTGGAGCGGAGAGACTCTCCTAGCTRTCCTTTTGCCTTCTCTCTCCTCAAGCATGTGGAACACAGAGTACTTTCAGTGATCTACCTACTGAAATCACCTACAGTGATCTACCTGATTTGCTGCCTACAGCCCCCAAACAGAACCTCGTAATGTGCATTGGCACCTTGGACTATTGTAGTAACAGCAGCATTGATTATTGGTACTCTTAGTTATAAAACTGCTAGTAATATTAGTCTTTCATCTGCTGTCAAATTTTTTTATTCAATGTGAARAATATGGCAAAAGCCTAGCTTACAGTTATAAACCAGCAACTCTGTTTTACTGCTCTTTTTCTTTTTTTTTCCCACTCTGCAGCCAAAATAGAATCACAGGATCTTTAAGGTTGGAAGGGACCTCTAGAGATCATCTAGTCCAACCCCCTGCTCCAGCAAGGACCCCTAGAGCACGGGGCACAGGGTGGCATCCAGGCGGGTTTGGAAGATCTCCAGAGAAGGAGACTCCACAGCCTCTCTGGGCAGCCTGTTCCAGGGCTCCGTCACCCTCACAGGAAAGAAGTTCTTCCTCACATGGAGACGAAACTTCCTATGTTTCAGTTTACAACCATTGCCCCTTGTCCTATCTAAGCTACTAAGGAGAACAGTTTAGCRCCCACCTCCCTACAATCACACCTCAAAAATGCTATGTTTCTGAAAATTTCAGTGTCAAACAAACCACATTGAAATGCTCGGTATTTAAGACAGTGTTTGCAGGTATAAAGACTAAGAAGTTGTGAAAAGAAAATCAAAACTWTCTGACATTAAATATTTTTGTCTCAGTTCAGGTAATGAAACAAACTATAARTCTTTGCACTGAAGTTCTGATTTTTCAAATACTCAGTAGCGGGCCAGTGTGGGACAGCAGAGAAATCAGGGCAACACTGTAAACCGAGAGGCTCTGAGCCCACCTCCTGCAGGTTACCTGTCCTGAAGACCACAGCGGCCAGCAGGTCTGTTCATGCATGGAGAAGGCCTCACCTGGGCCTGTTCAGAAGCTCTGGGTTCCTTTTCAGGTTCTTGTAGTCAATGAAGMAGCACCACCTGAAAACCAAGATATGGTTGTAGGATTTTACATTATTTCTTATGATTTTTGATGAAGTTCCTAGTTTTCAGATGAAAATTGAGCAAATTCCTCTYTGTAAGATCACATTGGTATCAGAGGTGATGAATGAATTTTAGTCCTGAAAAGACAAATAACATTAAGCTGTAGTTGTTCCATATACTAACAACAAACTGTTGGTTTCCTGACATGCAACCAGGTTAGAGTCTCAGTTATGAAATATTTGTTACCAACAAGCTTACTTTTAGTCCATTAAAAGCAAAAATAAATGGCTATAAAAATGCAGCAAACATGCTATAATGTTCCTAAGTCCTGCTTTTCTATGCTAGTCACCAACTGTGAGACTAAGCGGCCCACAGGCAGACACAGAGGGCCCCTCTGTCGGCAGCAGCCGCCGAGGCTGGAAGCTGGGGCAGTGCGGGAGCAACCACACAGCGGGCGGCTGTGGGCCCGGGTGCTCGGGAAGGGCGGGCGGGGGGCTGAGCTCCGGCCAAGCTGCTCATGGGCATCATTACAAGGCCTGAAACAAAACAGAACAGCAGCAACCAACAGCTGGGTAAGSTTTTTGAAGTGGATGTGCTCCTCTCTTGCTGTTTTCTGAATCTCCTTATATTCTGCTTGGGTTTGGATTCAAAAGCAGATGGATAAAATTTAAAATTGATGAAGCACAATTGGTCTGGTCATGAGATGCTTGGGAAAGAAAATAATGATCTTTCAGGCAAAAATGTTGCAAGGGAGCTAAGTCACTGTGTCAACGTGTAAGAAAACAAACAGTGGTACTGAAATGGTTGAAGCAAATTGCATTTAAAGGCAGATTTTAGCCTGGATTTTATCCTGTGCCACAGTTAGAGGGCTTRGAATTTTTGGATCTTCAGTGAATTCTTTTATACTATATCTTTCAGGGGATGGACATGCTGGCAGTACAGCAAGGACCAAGAATCATACCCAACCTGTATAAAGCACTTTACTCCAGGGGTATGACTTAGGAAACCGCAGTTCTTAACAAGAAAGCTTATGTTGGTTGAAGAGTTCAGCAACGTCAGCCCCATTCCACATAGTTTAGAAAGATACTTCCAGACAAACCCAGGGAAATCACAAAACACCACGGAGGTAGCTCTGAGCTGGGGCCAATTTCCAGAAGGTAAACAGAGCCTGTCCTCAGCAATACGTGGGGCAATGTTCTATCACCTCTGTCACAGCCTCCTGCACAACAACCAGTGAATTTAACAGGGCAGCCTGCTGCGTCCTGGCTCAGCAAAACACTCAGTCTCCTAATTGCCCACTGAGTCCCAAGGGCAACCTGTGCCATGCTAGAGTTTAATGAGGCTCATGAATACGCCTGCAGGTTTGAGGCTTGGGTCTGGWTGTGTTCTGTGATCTGCTTTTGTAGCCGTATGTGACATCTCCTTGTTTGTTGACTCTAAATCAGAACAGATTGCAGGAGACAGAATAATTAAGGGTTCATACAGTGAAGGGTTCTTAATAAGGGTTCATATGAGATGGGGTGAGACAGGCCTTTTTATGTTAGGGAAGGAGCACTGAGGAATCTGCACATGCCTGTAGCCAAAGCTGACCTCTCCCTACCTCTGTGGGCAAGCAGGAGCAGGGAGCAGGGGGCGGAAAGGCACTGATCGTAGGGGTTTACCTGTTGTCCACTGAAACAAACTGAGCAGTCTGGGGCGGTGAAAGGAGGGAGTGTTGGAGGGTGGAGGTGGAGGGCACCTGCAGCTCTTAGGCTTCCTYTCATCCTTCTCTGTTCCCCGCATTGGTACCAGGTTAGGGGTCCAGTGTTCCCATGAACAGCGAGCCTTTAGACAGCGCTCGAGGAGGCCACTGCTCAGCTTCCTGCTCAGCCGCAGCCGCCACCTGCTCCTCCCGCTCCTCATTGTGCGGCACAATGGGGCAGAGGTACCGGAGGGGACGCCCTCCTCGCTCCTCGGCGAAAAGAGCAACAGGCCCTTCTGCTCGCCCGCAGCCGACCCAGAAAATAAATTCTACCTCTGGTAGCAACTGGCTGGATAAAGCARATTGTGAATACTAAAGCCATCGACAGCAAAAAGCAATCATTTTCATTGCCTTGAACTAAATTAAGGGTTCCTGCGGCAAGGCTCTTGTATTCCAYGGCCATGACTTTGAGATCCCAGAAAGCACCAAGGAATGGCACCTCAAACATGCAAAGACCTTGCAAAGACCTCTGTTTTCTTCAGATTTTAAGGGTTGGAGCTGACAAGAAAGCTGCACATGTTGCATTGAAGGACAGCTGTTAAAATAGTGTCCTTTGATCCAAATTCTTACATGTTTATAGCTAGGGTAAGATAAAGTACTAGAGGATTTTCTTAGCCCAGGCTGAAAATCATAAAAAGGATGAAACTTTCAAAACCTGAAAACTGCATTTGTCATGAGCGGGCRTAACTTTAGAAATTTCACTTAAAAGGAGATAGCCCATGAATAGACTATGAGGATTTTCAGACTTTCTATTTTCCTAAAGTCCTTTTTTGTTTTACACCAAGAGTGTTGCTGTCTCTTCCTAGGGAAGCGCAGGCGGGCAGTAGATTAGTCCTTATTTAGATGGTAAGTTCCAGCCTATTTGAATTGTATTAAGCATTCTCCTTACTTCTGTGGGATTTGTCATAAACCTTGAGTAAATATACTTAGCACGATCTCAAAGACTGAAGTTTTGATTTCTCAGAGGGCTCAAATCTTTAAGCCTTAAAACTTCTCTTGTTTAAAAGAGATAAAGCAAAAGAATCTACTTGTCAAAACAAACACAGAAAAAAAAAAAATCCCTCGCTACAACCCTAGACATTATCTCAATGGGAAGTGGCACTCGTTTGAGCTCTTTCGGCAGCGTCCTTTGCCCAGGAGTGAAATCTGTTATAGGAATTAGCACTGCCCCTTAAAATGGCAGCATCGCTATGAAGCGAATGAATCCTTCTCTCTTTCTCCCCCTTTCCCGATGCTTTCGCTGCCTTCTAAACAGCATTCAAAGATTTCTTCAAAGGTCTTCATCCTAGCTTTGTTGCCACGGTCCCTCGCGGGSTTGAATCAACATTTTCAGAAGTCTTGCCTGCTCTACACGCATTGTTGTTGGGCTGCTGAGTCAGTTCTCTGCTGCGAGTGCGAAAGAAAGGCAATCTTTGAGAATCGATTTTAACATTTAGCTAACCTGAATGGGGACAAGCGAGACATCTCGGCGCTGCTACAAGGAGGGCAAAGTTTTCAGGGGTGCCTCGTATTTGGGGAAGGAAAACAAACGGCCTTGAAGTTTTGTTTTCYTTTCAGCTATAGCAGTTTTACTCTTTCTTTTTATTTATACCAGACCTGAGAAAAATGATTGCTGCTCAGAAGGTGGTGGCAGGGAAAGGGGAGGGGAATACAAGAAATATGAAGAATACTGTTGATTTAAAAAAGAAGAAAAAAGGCAACAAAAACAACCATTACCAAAACCARAATTCCCTGTTGTGGGAATGACAGGATGATGGCTGGTTTGTATCAGTAATGAGAGACAGGGCTGTCCTTGGCATGTGGCAATGAGAAGGGAGAAATCATGGAGATTCATGATTATTTCTAAATAAACGAGTGAGTCTTCGCTTGCATTCACTCTTTCTCCTCTGTTTGTCTCTCTCGTCTAACTAGTAGCACTGCAAGTTCTTTGAAACAAGGTTCATCTGTAACATGCGTATTTGTACAGTAGAWAGGAAAACCAAATTACTATCCTAACTGGAACTTTAAAGCTTTGCTGTATAAGTAAGAACACCTATTTACTATAGGTGTTTGAATGGCACACACTGGATACGAGGATTAAAAAGCAAGACAAGGTTTTTGTCCCAGGCTTGGTTCCATGAGCTTTAAATTGTTTTTGGCTGCCTGGTCTCAGGTTTCTTTAGCTCCTTTGAACATYTGTCCTTAGCCAGTGGTCTGGCATGGCATGTTACACTCTGTGTGTTTGCTCACTATTCCTCGGGGAGGAATTTGCATGAAAACTCTGTTCGTCTAATTATATGGCTCAGCTAGAGAAACTCTRTTCATCTGTCTGCAGCAAATTACACCTTCATGGAACGGATGATGACTTTGCCAGAGACTTTCTGGACATTACAGCAAGTAACTGAAAATTCTGCAGCCCATGTTTTAAATGAAGGTCATAAAGTGGATTGAAAGAAAAAAAAAGGAAAAAAGGAAGTATATAAAGTATGCAGATGGTTAACGTGGTGCATTTGAAAATACCCCATTCTCAGGGAAAATAAATAAATAATGGAGGAAGTTTGCAACAATTTAATGGGGGTAAAATGCATTTCCCCTTCCCATAGCTATTCCATGTCCCCATGTTGGGGAATTCGGCTAGTAGATGAGGAAATGYTTAACAGGGATCTGAACAGAGCAGAACTCCAGACCATCAGTCTCGATSTCTGAGATCGGACAAGGCACTAGATGTGCCTGAGAAACATCTCAGGGCGACAGGACGCAGAAAGAGAAATAAAATGAGGCAAGTGCTCTTCCTGTAACTTCATAAACAAAGACAGATGCACCAAAGGGGAACTGGTGATCTTAGGTTTTCTATTTCCAAAGCTATCTGCATTTTGGAAGATTTGAAGATATTCRAAGCAACTGTATGAAAATTCTGTATTACAGATACCTTCTTGCTCCTTTGTTTGCCATTTTTGTTGTGGCCCTTGTAGTTTTATTCATTTGTTTGTTTGTTTCCCATGGTTTTCATACACATAACTCTCCCATTTCACCCCTAAATCCACTCCCTCCTGGTCTCTGGCATTTACCCTTTTATTTCTGTTTGTTTCTTTCTTTCTTCTTTCTGTGCTACTTGTACTCCTGTGTTGATAATTTTCTGATCTCCATTAAACTTTACCTGTCCTTGTTCTCCTAAACCCCATCTTCCCCAAACTTTTTTGTCCCCCCTTGACAGTCTCTCCTCAGTTTTCACTCTTATTAGCACTGCTTACATACTTTCATTGGGGCTTCCATAGACCTTTAAGCTTTCTTCTATTCATTTCCACTCTCCAAAGAGCCATGACTCAGTCTGCCATGTACTCTTGATCCTAACCTATCCCTTGGAATAGACATTCCTTCACCTGGTTTCTGTTTTGGACTCGAGTGCTGTGCATCTGAATAGACCTTTTGCCTTTCCAGCTCTCAGATCACCRTTCTCAGCTGTTCTATCTCGAACGAGTCCCTGTTCTTACGAGTAAAACCGTTGAGACACAGCCCCTCACTGCCTATGCCCTCATCCTTCTCCTTCTAACTGGGCCGCCCATTTTCTGCCTGCTGGATTCGATGGAAACTCTCTTCTCCCTATATCCACTTTGGTGGCATCGAAGATCCTAGAGCAAAGTAAGGAGCGGGAGAGTGAATGCCCTGCTCCCCCCCTGGCCCTCCTCGCACACCTCCTCCTCACCAGGCAGGTTCACCGGCTGCGGGGCTCTGTCACTAGTGGGGAGGGATGCAGGATCTGGCCTCAAATCCAAGACCTCTCCGACGTGCCGCACGACATGGCACGAGCGCCTGCCCCTGCTCAGGAAGGGCTAGGAGCTGGAACAGCAAGGGTATTTCAGGTCAGGCCTGAGGCGAATTAGCAGACAAGTTGTGAAGCTTACACAACATGTGGCCACATTATGTGTGGCTCTAGTCAGCACTAATAGCCTGTCACCGAGCCCCATGTTTAAACAATTTGAGCAAACAGCAAACACAGAAAATGGGAGGGGGAAAAGGCCTTCGAGGAACGAGAGCGATCAGGCTACTTGGAGTACTTGGCACGCAAATACTGCAGCGACGAGGAGAGCAGAGCAGAGGAGACGGCACCAAGCTCCCACCAGGCCAAAATGTACCGTAACACGGAACCAAAATATATGTAAGTTGTCTAATTTCAAAACTCACTCACCAGCAATTTTTCCTACGTAGGAAACCAGTTGTTGGTTTAGGCTGCGTCTGATCATGTGAATTATCTGAGAGAAGGAAAATACAGTTTTGGTTTAGTAGCAAGGGAACCAAAAAAAATGGGGGGAAAGAAGGAAAAACAAGTTATAGTAG
>PTEX01000042.1:4619765-4648640 GCA_003342815.1 Eudromia elegans
CGGCGCTCCCGGCACATTTCTTCATTTCTCACTTGAGTGCCCTTCTTTAGTTCCCTTTCAACTGCCCACTTTATATCGGCTTCATTACACCACTGCCCCGTTTGTGATGTAAATCGGGAAACTCGGGGAAGTTTTTCTTTTGGCCTTGTCTACGGAAGAATACCGAGAGGTATTCAAAACGTATTAACACAAATCAATGGCACCAATAAAAGCAAAATCTCCTTAGCAACATAATCTTGATTGCAAAAGGAGAACTGAGAGCATTTAGCAGAACAGTGGCCCACATGGAATACGCATTTGTCCAGAAGAATGCGGCACAAAGCCTAAAAGAGAGATGCTGAAAAAATCCAAAATTAACTCACACTGAACAGTTACTCTTTTTTTCAAAAGCGCACAATTGGCTACATTAAATCTATCGTGCGCTTTTCTGCTCGGCAACATTGTATCATACCGCTTTGCGGGCTGAAATTACAACACCCTGAATGCTTCCCAGCACCTCTGGGGAAGCCGCCGCGGCCCCGGCCCCGGCCCCGCTGCATGCGCGCCTCGGTGTGCACCGATAAAATACACACACGCACATACCCAGACATGCACACRCACAGCACAAGCACGCACATAAACACCCTATAGAAGAGCTCTCCGGACTTCCATGCTAGAGACACCAAGGAGCTGTAAAATGTTTCACACGCACACAAAAAAGGTGGTGGGTGATTAAAATCAACGTCCTTTTTAGGGCACTGGAGAGCGCGCACGGGGTTACGCTTGYTCCTCAAGCTTGGGTTAACTGGTGTTTCATAGCTGATAGTCTTAAAAATGCCCGAACTGCATAGATGGGAACGATCTCTGTGCGAGCACGAGGTGTCYGCGTCGGCCTGATGCAAAGTATACATTAATTGTTTGAGACCACTAGGGTGTGAAGAGGAACTGCCGAAGCAGCTCCAACGTTGTTATCTACCCATAACAACAAAATACATGGCAAATCCCACTGGCATCACGTTCTGGAAAGCTTMAGGAACTCCTTAATAAAAGCCGGGCCGAACCAGCTCGTGCAAGCAAAGACTCCAAGTCTGGGACTCCACAGTCCCACAGCCCCCAAACCACCCAAACCCAATTCCTCCCCCTCCCTACAACCAGATCGGAAGCATGAGCTGGAATTAAGAGATTTTTCAATTTTAACATGACATACAGATGGAAAACACTAAGGCTGTGTAGACAGGATTGCAATTATTTTATTAGTTTGTAATACATACAACTTAAGAAATGCTTTTAAAAAGTTTTATATTGGAGTGCATTCCAATTCTGGGTCAGGTCAGGAAAATAAAAAGAAAACAATGCTGATGTATTAAATAATATTCTATAAGTCAACAATAGATTTCAGTAATTTAGCAGATGTGGTTAAATACTCTTAAATATGCATTATTTACAATTGTGCAGCCTTAAAAAATAATAATAATAATAAAAAAAAGTCCTTTTCTTCCTATCTTCTCCTCCCAAAGCCCCGTGAACACAGTACTGGCCTCTGCGCTTTCAGCCTCTCGCCCAGACTCTTAACACTCGAGGAGGAAWGTTCCAGCAGTGAAAGTCACAGCAACCCCTCCTTCCTAAGCTCTCCAGCGGAGGAGATTCCCAATCGACACAACTGCCGCTGACCCTCCGCATACAAATAGCAGCTTCCTTAACGTCCAGTTCTAGGATAAATTATTGCTTATGTATTATCCGCTTCCAGTGGATTTTCAGCATAGTCCAGAACATCACTGTACTTTGCTCACTTGAGAGATAACATGATTTCAGTGATTTTTTTTTTTTTTTTTGGTTACTGCTTTGTATTTTAACAGACTTGACTTTTCCTAAATATACACAGTCCAATGCGATTCTCTGCAAATTCTCCTAAAGCAACATGAATTACATAGGGCTAATTTAGCACACAACATTTAGGCACTGGTATTTTTTTCATCCTTTTTCTCATTTATGTCTGGAGCTAATTTTGTATTTTCATTGCCATACTCAGTCTTTATGGAAAGCAGAACCCCATTTTCAAAGCAGTACCTATTCGGTGCCTCGCACTGACCCAACCTGCTCGCTGGCAGTACTAACAAACACGTACACTGAACACCCTAGCACGTCAGAAAGCCCGTCGCAAACACAAAAGATCAGAGATCAACACTTAGTGTTTGAGTGAGATTTTTTTGTACTGATACAATGAAATCAGCTAAAACAGACACACGTAAAATGTTAACTATATTGCATCAGGATATCTGGTTTTTATTGTTATTTCTGAACGTTTTTTAGAAAATGGACTCAAAATCTAAAACATTGTAATATAAAAAATATTTAGATAATTACCAAGTCTAGTTTCGATATGCCATAAAGTAACTTCTAGTGATGAAGTTACAAATGAGGAAAAAGGGGAAAAAAAAAAGCTTCAATAAAGAACAAGTATCTGCCCTCCAAAAGTGAGCATTTTTCAGCAGTTCCCCTCTCCACAAAAGTTACAGCTAGCTACAAAAACCTATTTAACTTACCTGAACTTAAGTTATCTTAAGTAAATTCCTCGCTGAATCCTATCGCTGGGTATTAGATACATTGTCACCTGACAGGAGCTGCCCGGACAAATCACCAATTTTCTTTGGAAACAATCAGCTATGTGTTACAGGAACCAGGACCGCTCTGCATTCGCTGGGCAGCCCTCAGACACTCCTTGTTGGTCGGGGTATTTTAAACCAGAAGATGCTCAGTTAAGGGGGAAGCTCACCCTAACACTTGTGTGACTGCACAACCGKCTGTCAATCAGGGCACAACCAAAAGAAATTAATGACACTTGTTAGACTCAAAAATTGATGAAATTCTTTGCAAGCTATTACTTAAATTTCATCATCCAATACTATTTCATACAATTCAAAACTGCTTTCCACCACGCTCAATATTTTCAGCTTAAATTCCAGGTTTGATCTTCTGGATGTTGCTTTTCCTACTTTCTATGCCTCATACCTTGCCTCACTGTATCTTTCCTAATGGTCTGTCGTATTCCCGGGGTCAAGCATTTGTGAATCTCTTTCAAGAAAATAAACCTTAACGAAATATCAATGATCTAAATGAAGCAGAAGAATTCTGAAAAGAACATCTTCCACAACAACAACAACAACAACAAAGAAGTTCATAAAACATATATTATCCAGATGTCACATGGTGGAGATACACACATGGCATAGGAAGCATCAATACACTAAGTTTCATGAAGGGATTTCTCTTTCAAATTTTTCAAAAAAACAGATTTCTAGTTTATTCCAGTCTGAAACATCAGTAAGCAATATCATGATGTTAAAAAAAGAAAAAGAAAAAAAAAAAAAGATAAGCTTCAAAACACTGTTCCTAACAAACCTACCTGACTGGCTACCTATTGTTAACTTAAAACAAACGCAGGAGCTTTTCAGCAGCAAAAGTGTTTCCTTTTGAAGTACTTCTCCCCTTGAAACATTTCTACTTCCCTAGCAAGAATGATACTGTTTTCTCATTACCAGAATCTCCCCATTCATCCAGCCTGCAGAGAGAGCTTTATACGAAGAACAAAGACAGGAATAAGAAGGCAGCACCATTAGAAATACTCATTCTCACTATCCAACTTAGCAAGAATTCCTTTATCCTTCCTAACCCCTTCTAAAATATCTATTTTATTCCAGCAGCTTAATAATAGAGGGTGAAGGGAGCTCTTGTAGCCGTATATTGACAACATTCAAAATGGTCATGCATATTACAATCAGAAGCTTTCTAGGGCGCAGTTTGCAAAATAGGCCTTCATGCAGACAGGCCTTCAGCTCATTAACTCCATTTCCTTATTTCCTATTAGTCCCTGAGAAATTAATACTCCTACCTAACATATGGCTATTAAAGGCATTAAAACCACCATACATTTAGTTTTAAGGGATGGAAATGCAATGCRGWTTTACGTAAAAGTATAAAAGAAATTAGAGTAAATTAGTGAAAGTGAATATTTATGATATTTTTAATATGTGTTCTTTGCATAAACACAGTTGCTAATTAGCAGCATAAACGATTTTAGTCACAAACACAAAACTGGCCAGCATCACTTTTCCTTAACAAGTTGTTACTATAAGTCTATGACACTAGGGCTCTCTAATTGAGTGTTTCCTTTACATAAAATACTCTGAATTTTAACCTAGTGTCATAAAGATACTTCTTTTAATTAATAGCAGGACTTCAAGTATTTAAAAGAAAGAGGAATCTTCTTTGTGTAAAATGAAAAAAAATCCTCTTTATTTAAAGTGGTGTCTTTAAATTGTTCAGAATTATTATCATTTGTGTGTGGTGTGTAAACAATTTYCACTATCGCTCAAAAAACACAATCTAGGGCTCCCAAAAAGATAAGATCATCTTAAAATTAAGACTTCGGAGAGCAGGGGTAGGGGAGGAAAGGGAATACAAGTTCTTTTTCCTTTTGGTTTCTGAGCAGTTACTGATTGTATTTTAAAGCTCTCCTCTTTAACTACGAGASCTAAGGAACAATTTTGAGAAAAATGGAAACAGACTCTTACCTAAACATATACAAAGTTGGAGTATTGCAAACATACATAATAGTCTTCAGATTTTTTAAAAAAGTAAATTAATTTGTTWTATTTACGGATGATAATTTACAACCCAGCTACTATAAAAAGTTTTTAGAATCTGCTGTACATGGTTATGTATCACGGAAAATTTTGGATTTGCCATGGGCATTTTTTGGTTTTGCTTTTACACACAGTTTATTAACATGACCCTTATCAGGCTGTGACAAAGCTCCTACCTATCTCCATAAACACCTCAAGTCTCTGTTGAAATTTGCTAATTGCAGAGTAAATATCACATCATAGCTATTCAACAACGGGTAAACTCTACATATTTTTCACAGATGCTCAGACAGAAAGCCTTTCTCTCTTGAGACTTATTTCTACTTCTTACTAAAAGAAAAACTTTTTGTTCACTTGTTTATATTGCATTAAGAAACAAATCCTGATTGACTAATCAAGGTCATTGCATCTCATCTATAAACAATAATTTACGTTCTCATAGCATCACTGGTACTTTACCATTAGTTTTTCTGGATCAAGGGGAAACATACATAATCAACATCATTTGCTGATCAGAAGTGATGAATCTTAAGTGGGTACCYAATTTTCACTATTCAGGAAAACTGGGAATAGATATCACTTTTTTTGCAGGAAATGCTGAGAAGCTGAATGGATTAGTCTAATGTAAATAATATCCTATCTCCTGGAAGTCCTAATAGAGCTTATGACCTGTTTGAGCTATTCAGCATAATACTTTGTCAAGTGGACAAAAAAAAAAAAGAAAAAAGTTAGGACATGTCTTCTTACTAGCACATAACAAGATTTAGACATTTCAAAACAAAAATCCAAACAAAGAAAAATCCTACTGRCTGCTGCAAGCACTAAATGGATGATTTAAGGTTTTACTACGTTTAGCTTCAATCTTTAAAAGTTAAAAGTTGTTGTGTAAAAATGATTTATAACATTCACCCTACATAAGTGTACTACCTCATCAAGAGAGTAATATTTTAGAGAGCAGGATTCATYTATGTATAAAGCAAGTTTCTCACATTGCCTGAAAATACTCGGGCAACGCTGTTTTCTGTTGCAGTGAAGTATCAGGAATGCTTTCAGAGGCAATTAGACAGGCCTCCTTCCTAAGGGATTAACACTTCATTTGCTCAAAAGTTCTACTTGGRCCACCTATAGTAAAATTATTAGAGAGTAAGTTAAATACCAAAATCAAGTAGCAGACACTTGATGCACCTAAAGTAGACACGATGTTGAGCAGCACTATTCCTCATGTGGAACTCTCCCTRGAGCAATGCTCTCTGCACACCCCTTCCCTACACCCTGCTCCCCACTGCGGCCGAGTGCAGACCTCCCGCTCAGATCAGCTGCTGCGGCGGCAGGCTGGAGCAGGGCCCGCAGGGAGGTTGTGCAGCCGCAGAGCTCAGCACGGAGAGCTCCGCTAACGAGCTAAGCTCAGCAGCTCATGCTAAACTCAGGGCTATGCAGCAACTGCATAGTCARCTACACAGAACCAATGTTGATCATAAAGTCTAGGCTTAGTATGATTCTATATTCATTGAAAACTGGCACTTAAAGAAATTGACGTTTATTTCTGKTTCACCAATGTTATTACCAGTTATCATTTCTGCTCAGTCTCATCCTCTGCATTGTGCTTCCCACGTGCACGACCTCAGCTGCCATCAAATCTAAGGCTTTTGGCCCACTACACAGGCCAGAATTGGCCAAAGATTGTAACTAACACTCCTGGGAGAAGCAAAGATTGACTCAGATTGACACTAAAGAGGAGGTTGAAACTGATTTTAAAATCATAACTGGGGAAGAAAATGTTGTAGGATCCAGAAGACCAAATCCCAAACTGATCCTAATTAATTAAAAAAAAAAAAAATCAAAGAAACAGCCTTGCAGGCTTTTACAAAAAGCATAACTGAGCTATTCTCGAAATAAACATCAGGAGCCCACACACAAAAGCTGAGCAAAGAATGATTTGGGGGAACAGATAAGGAGGGCTTAGATTATGGAAACTTAAAACTTCCTGGACTGCTCYGACTATCAAGCATTTAGGAATATGACACTCACTAGAGAAGGTTTGACAGAGAATATTTTGAAGACATAGAAAAATAGTTCACAGCATCAAGGTACCTGTAATATACTACCTTGAAATAAAACTTGTATTTAAAAGATTAAAAAGAGAAGGTTATTCTTGTAGTGGTATCAACTCATCATTCATACAAATATTAAGCAGTTTTTCATATATTCACATTATTGCTTGCTAGCACAGCTGTATAGGGAACATATTCATAGTTTACACTAACGTTCATGTACAGTAATTTCAGAGACATAAAGCAAACTTAAAAATATGATTGATTAGCAAATAGAGAAACTATAACATGTGAAGATTTGTATAACTAAGATATAACTAGAAGAAATACTATACAACTGGCCTGACCCAAGTATATATCATATATCCAGTTTAAAAAGAAAAAAATCTTTACAGTTGTACAGAAAATAAGCTTTGTAAACCAAAATGAGCAGAAGCAAGGGTGCAATAAATATTTATCTAACACATTCAAATTTACACTGTTGTCCAGTGTACCCTGCTTCGATTACTTTTGATACATGGCACCTCCATTTGCATCTGGAACTGAATTGTTCAAGATTTCCCTTATTAATTTCTTTTTCTGCTAATGTGGCTTTAAAAAAAATAAATAAAGAAAAAAAAAACTTGAAAGACCTTCTTGAAAAATAAATTTAATGGAACAAATAGTAAAGCACTCTTGCATTCAGGATCTGGTAAACAATAAGATAAAGCTGATACACGGCATTAGCCTGAATTAAAATAGCTACATTATAACCTGCAATGCTAACATATTTTTGTGATCCTGAGCTCTACCGGCAGATGCATGCAATTCTCTCTGCAATTCTTCTAGTCTGAGTAAAATAATTCTATTTTTAATCTATTATCTTTAACTTTTTCAGAACCAGCTGAGAGGATTTCTTCATGAAAAGCACAAAGATTTCTACCAATGCAATGACATTTGGGTTCCAAAAAGCAGTTTCAAAAGAACTTTTCCTCACCCTCCTGATGGAAATGGCTAGCCAATATCCCAAAAAGAAATTAAAATTATTTACAGCTAACATGTCACTGACAAAAACTTAGGTAAATCATAGAAGTTGCTTCAAAAACATAAATTAATAATTAAAAGGACTTGCACAAAGTACAGTCAACCAATTGTGTCATTTTGGGGTAAAAAAAATACCTGCTCACTTGTATACCATTTTCAGCTGTGTATTTATAGTTATATATATATATATGTACACACACGCGCGCACACATAWAAAAGACTTTGAAAATCAATATACATAAACAAACCTAAGAACTAAAAGTAA
The DNA here is from genome assembly GCA_003342815.1 of Eudromia elegans. Classification (NCBI taxonomy): domain Eukaryota; kingdom Metazoa; phylum Chordata; class Aves; order Tinamiformes; family Tinamidae; genus Eudromia; species Eudromia elegans. The sequence continues at coordinate 4,627,727 of PTEX01000042.1, forward strand.
TAACTTAATTAGTAGTTAACATATGCCTGAAATGACTTTTGCAAAGTTTGACCAAACGCACTTCGGACATGCTCTTATTAAAAAAAGAGACAAGCAAAAAACAAAATAAACAGAAAAATAAACAAATAAACAAACAAARAGAATGAAAACACCACAAGATTCGGTAGAACCAATGCTATGTCACCACCAGGAGAGCACCAAGCAAGGCACCATTGGAAAGACAACATACTTGGATAAGTCTCTATAAATAAAGTAAACGCTAATCTGGTCGAAAAATCGGTGTCTTTGGTAAAAATTCTATAAGGATGACCTGTATAAAAAAGAAAACAAATATATATTAAATGGAATATGACAAAATCTATTATCTGAAGTCTATCACAATGATAATACACTTTTTCACTTTTTTTTTTTTTTTTGGTCTTTTTGCAAGTATGTCAAATTTCCAAAGAGAAATGGATGACAATCAGCAATTACAATACTTTTCTTAAATTGGAGATAACTATAAAATCATGTTAGAATATGCTTAACTTGAGGTAGAAAACACAGCTCCAWATAGTAAATAGTCTTTATCAAAGTTCACTTACTAAGAAAATCCTACAAAAGAGTTAAAAGTATTCATTTAAAACAACAAAAGGCAAAACATTCAAAGTTAATTTTCAAATACACYTCTACTTCATTTTTTGAAGTAGAATTAACTTAATCCTACTTCAATTTTTGACTTGATTTAGGACTCTAAATCATGTTTATTGATCCAAAGTTCTATGTTTTCTGCAAAGCTSTTGTATCAGAAAGACTGGCAAGTAGTTAACAAGATACTTGACTAGTGCTTCTGTGTAATCATTCTTCAAGTCCTGATTCTAATTTAAATAGTGATCTGGCATTTAGCGCGCTGTCTACACACTGTAGGACAAAGTGAAGAATGAACTCCAAGTATGGAATCTAAGAATGCAAACTCAGTCCAGTTTGTATTTTAATAGGTAGCTTATCCAAAATGCTCATTCCCGTTTTCTCTCTCCAGAGAGAATCACAGAGCTACCAATACAGCAGCACAATCATAGMCATTAAAAAGCAATGTAACTCATAATGCTGATAATGAATAAGTATTTTATGTATGTATGTAAGGGAGTTGTCTTTCAAAGAAGTTAAAACAGATTTTTGACTGTAAAATGTGTTATAAATTAAACCCTTTAATTTATAACCTTTAATTTATAACCTTTTAATTTATAACCTTTATTTTTTACAGAAAGCTGAAACCCTGGATCTCTGAACGAGGCTTATAAGTCTGTATTTTTAAACACATGCAGAAGTGCTTTGATTTCAGAGGTGTTACAAATATGAGCTGATCATCATATGTTATCAGTGCCCTGGTACGCAGACCAGGCTAAGGAAAGGGAGGATGATGCAAAGCTGGGCATCTGGGTTTATGCCAGAGGAGTCAGAGCATCAAATATGCACTTCAGCATCTGCAGCAGTAGATGCAGAACTTCAAGCAAACAGGGCACCAGGCTTTCGGTACAAGAGCTTAACTTAAAGCACTCATTTTGGGAGAAAAAAAAAAAAACAAAAAAACAAACATGGGTTTCTATTAAACTATGCCATGAATATTAGTAAATACTAGAAAGACTAGCAAATTAAATAGCTGAAAATGCTGCAGAAAAATTTGGTAGAAGAAAACCTAAATTGTCACAGATTAATATTCAATTTGTAAAATGCCTAGTAAGTAAAGAAAAGTTTAGATCTTGATCCTCTAAAACTATCAGATAATGCTTCTATATAACTAATGTAAATAGTTCAAGTAACGTCAAATCTTAAGTAACGAATGTTTATTTTTAAATGTTGTCATTGTACAATTTGGCCATACTCCACGTTGTATTTGAAAACTAGCACTTTATGTTTTGCTTCAATTTAATCTGCAAAAGATTTGATGCAACAAAGTTCTCTGGAAAAACATACATTTTAGGTGAAAGAAAAAACACGCTTCCATTTAGGTCAAGCTCAAAGAATTATACTGAAATTTACTTTATTCTTTTTATAGTGATACATTACACATCTATATTAACTTTTTTATATAAAATAGAGAATGATATGAAAAGTCTACTTAGTGCACTGAACAGAGCTGTAAAAAGGGCATTTTAAAAAAAATCTTATATTTATGGCTAGAAATAAGACCTAGTATAGAAACAGGAGAGAAGAAAAAAGGGGGAGAGGGGACTGATTAACACAAGAAAAAAGGTTTTTAAGACAATTTCCAACCTCTTAATCACTCTTAATTTTCATACGCTATGACAGCTTAATTGTTTCAAAGAAAAGATAGCATATTACATAATGAAAGAGGTAAGTTAGATAAGTTAGAACACAKTAGATATTTATTAGTCTTAGTAAAAGGGTTAGCCTTTGTTTTGTAAAAGTTAACTCCTTCCTGTCTCAACTTCTTAAAGTTTTAAAGCAATTCTGCATATTCTACTGTGYCTTATAATATGGCATCTAAATTTCCTTCTGTTTAGTACCCTTCGCTTTCTTTCAAGAGATTTTGAAAATGGAAATACAAACAGCAACAAAAAAGGTAGGAAGGCAGCTAAACAAAATGAAAACCCACACAGGATACTACTCATTTTAAACTGACTGCAACTTCCCACTGTATATTTCTAAGAAATATGGATTTTTTTTTATGGGATCTCAGCCAAAGACTGGAGTTTTAATTTATTTCAAAGGCTGACTTAAAATATTTTAGCAACACCAACTAGATATAAAGATACTTTCTAAACAGTTGAGGTAAGGGGCAGATAAAATCTGAAAAGGCAAAAGGTTTCTTAAGCTCCAACAGCTTAGTTGAAAGGTCTTCTTCCATACTTTTAGACTTGATTAGCATTAGATAAAACAGCCATATCTGACTTGCTGCGTAACCAAAGTTGTGGTTATTCTTTATATAGCATCTAAAATTTCACACTCCATCAACGCATGTTCAAGCTATTTTATCTTGGCAATTAATTTATTATTTTTCAGAACACAGTGAAGCCTTGTTTTCAAGTCATTCATAACTTTATAAATCAGTCCTGCACATGAAACCATGCATCTGTGAACCGTAGAAAATCCTTGCACTCAGGCGATTAAGCTCCTGACACCTTTACTGATTAATAATCATGAAAAGAATAAGATCAGAAGCAAAATAAATGATCATTTAATAGAGAAACTCACAAAACAGCCCTTTAACTTACATATTCCATCATGTTATTCGTTTCACATTTCCTTTTGCTTAGTCTCCAATGCAAGCACAGCTAGACAAGGAGGAAAGAAAAAGAAGAAAAATGAGCTGTATTTTATTGCAGCACACAGACTGGCCCATTTGTCCACCTTTCATATTTTTCGTTCAACAAAAGCATCTGTTTCCATACTGTGCAATTCAAACTCCATCAGTGCGAAGCTGCTCCCCGCGGCACTCACCTTGTGGTATAACCTATTGTTTTCCCATTCTAATAACTTCTCAATCGATCTTCGTGTCTAGAAGACAAATGAGAAAGAATTTTACTCTTGACTGGTTTTAGAAAAACTTTGTTTTGCAGCTGCTTTTGTGTGAAAAGGGGAGAGGTACAGGACAGTGACTGAGTACAGGGTGGTCTCTAGCACTAGCAAAACTTCTCTGGCATTAAACAGTAAATAGTAATAGAACAGAAACAAACCTTTAKGGTAGGGCAATAACCACCTCCAAAATTGTGTGGGAAAAAAAATATATAATCYTTTGGAAAAAGCTGTTCACATATATCTCGCTCTTCTTTTGTAGCAGTTACAGCTTTGAAATCTCTTACACAATTTCCAAGTAAATGCAAATGCAGGGAAAGTATATCTTGATCTGTATCTTATATCTAAGTAAAAATGTAGGAAAGCTGCTCCCTAATATCAGTGGTCTGAACACACTGCTGCTTTGCTGCTTGAACAGACAAATGTTGCCAGCAGTTGCATTTTGCAGAGCTGTAGGTCAAGTACGAATGTATAGAACACTATTTCAGGAAACAGAAAACAATGTTTTTTAATGTTCATATCCAGATTTTAAGAGAGGCAAATATAAGTGCAGAAAGCTATAGGAACTTGTACAAATTAATATTAAAAGAAAAAAAAATATATAAGGAAAAATCTAACATTCAGGGTTCCAAAGCTCCAAAGTTTCAACTGCCTATGTTTGCCAAAGAACTCTACAGTTTTTCCTTGAAAGCCTTTTAAGGCTATRCGTGTTAGTATTAAAGGAGCACATTCTTCGCGGCAAAGTCTCAGAGCATTTTCAGGATAATTATTCAGTTATATTTACATTTGAGAAATACATTCTGACATTTATGGTCATTTGACTGCCAGAATATATACTGCTTAGCTCTAAATGGGATTTGCTACTGACTCCAAATAAAAAGAGGATAATTCATGGTGCCAGGTGTTAAGATGAGACCAACAGAGCTGCAGGTGCAGAAGGACAGAGCAATGACAAGGATCAAATACAACTTTCTGCAGCTGCAGCTTCCTTACAAGGCATGAAGGGGTGAGGGGAAGGGACGAGAAAGGACCACGCTGGTACCGCTACAAAGCGCAAGTACTGTAAGTGAACATTAACAAATCAAGACAAACGTGATTCCGACAAACAAGAGCGTCTGAGGAAAACAAAAATGAGGCGGCAAGTTATTATTTGCCCCAACAAATCTTAGTATTTTGGTTTTGAAACGCCAGTTGCTCTCTGGTTTAAGCCTGAAGCGGCTGAGCGGAAAGATGTCTAAGGACGGACGGTGRTCACATGACTAAAAATTAGATCACTGCTATCCGAGCGCAATCACTGCATTGCATTTTTATTATGTTGTATTTTAAAAAGCATAAGWCAAGACATCAGAAGGTGTTAGGAGAGCAGTGCCAGCGTCTAACTTATCGCAGCAGTTTTCGGAATCGAGTAGTTTGGGCGTTATTATTATTATTATGTTTTTAAAGACAGTGCCCTCTAACAATAATCAGCAGACCTCACTTGTTTCTTTGTAAAGATAGCCTTTTAGAGTCTGCTCTCCTTTTAAATGAAAATAGGGCAGCAGTTATGGTCACACTTTTGTTAATTTAGTTGCCAGTCAGCTCCAAATCAAAAGAAAATAAGGCTGCAGAGTGTAATTAACATTCAGTTCAGTCGTTTTGTCCCTTGTCTAGCCCCCAAGCTTTGTTAAAATTGCCATCTGAATGCTGAAGGCTGTAGGGAAATCGATTTGATTCTAATCGCACCATGAAAAGAACATGATCTAACTGCTTTCAGCCCTCCGTAAATCTGTACTAGGTCTTTAGCACAATGCAACTTCCAATTTAAAAAGCACTGAATGTCTCGTCAATGACTTTGTGAAGAAAAAAGAACAAGGAGCAGACATAAAAATTCCAATAGTTGTTTAAGCATTAAAGTTCATTTGCATCACAGCAAACCTGAAAAGGGCTGACCTCTCAAACCGCCTCTCAGGTCTATGAAGTTGTAGCCTTGACAAGCTCACATTGACAGAGCTCATTGACTCTGAAAGGCTACTCTATCAATGGTGAAAAATGGCAATAGGTTCTACTCTGAGCAGGCATCTGCCTGCCCACCCGCTGCTAAACCAATGGCAAAACTGATTCAAAACCTGAATCTACCTTGTAATCTTCCTTGCCAGGACCTTTTAATAATAGATTAAGATCACTATACAATTTAATTTCATTGTTTGCCCAAAAGAGTGTGGAAAAACATCTAAGCTTTTCCAATTCCAATAAAATTATATCTATATTACAACACATACACACAAATAAGAGATTGATCGGTAGCTATGGAGTATTAATAGGTTTATTTAAATAATAATCCAGTTTAAAGTCATTCTAATTAGTACGGTTTTGACTAGCATTAGATAAAAACACATGCAACCTCAAGATCACAAGTATTTATATAGCAAAGCTACACTAAGGTCCTTCCTTCAGTGTGACTTAGGATATTTACAGTTCCCAAACTGTGATACTTTGCAGATACAAAAACATTACTGAAAATTAGACTGTAAAATATTTCTGCAAACCTCACAACTCAGACTAAAAAGAGATGAATTAAACAGCATCGCACAATTCACTATAGTAAGTTTTCTCCCCACTTGACAGGTGAAAAAAAAGCACATGCACGTGCAGCTTAATTAATCACTGCTCTTGACATCTCAATGATTTACAGTGAGGAGCAGGTGAGGACATACAAAACCAGAAAGGAACACTTGATGTGAGAGTAGCATTTCCAGCACACTAGGATGACAAGCTTATATATTCTATCAATGGTGTACAGAAAAACCTATACACCAAATTATGTGTTAGCCACAACAAAAGCACAAATTAAGTGGAAGAGAGCCTTGCTTATTAAGAAGATTTAATACAATCCAGATTTTAATTTTTTTCTTTGAAAAACCTACAGCAATATTTGAACAAAGCTAAAACCTAAAACTGCAATTCAAACAGACTTTTTTAGCACACCATAGATTAGAAAGTATGTTTTGTAACATACTCAGGGAAAAATGCACATGGCATTTAACGTCCACTTGACAAAATTCTATGGATAATTTCTTCAGTGAACTGTATAAACGTAAAATTTACTGAAATATTTCTGAAAAATAACCAGTTTTTAAAGATGCTCTGTCAGACAATGTCTTTTGAAAAATTCCCTATCGGGCTACCAAAGAAGCACAACTCTGAATAGTTGTTTACTAATTCACACTGCTCCCAAATAAGCAGACTAGAGTTTTGCACTCAAATGTGAAAACAAAAAAATCAGCAAGACCAAGCACAAACTTGTCATTCACACACAAGGCAGCATCGAATATAAATGATTATCTGCACTAGGAACTACAAGATCTTTCTTCCACATCTCTGCAGAATCAACCAAGTGAGGATGCATTTCCTGATGCACATCTGGTCTGGGCAGAGAGGCTGTGCAGACACAGAGCCTTCTTGCAACGTGTGGCCTGAAACCTACCAGCCATACCAAAAGCAGCACCAATGAATAACCACCTCCAGCCACCTCAACTCCTGCTTTAAGTCAGTGAATGACTGGTAAAATACCAATGTTAAACAAAAGTATCTTATTATGACTCTCCAAATGATGCTAACTTGAGTTATTCCCATTTGTCTTTATTTAAATGATAAAACAACACGAACAGTAGTAACATGATTCTCTACTACCATTTTACTTCACAGTCTTCTGGGAACAACAGAAGAATCTCTCTGTATATCCATATGATTTTTTACTTTATTGCAGCACTAGTTCAATAAACAGTGTGTGGGGATTTTCAAAATATTTTACACAAATCTTTACCACAATCAAGCATTAATAAATTTGAATCTTGCCCTGAAAAACATACCTCATGCTCAAATTTCAAAATATGAGGTGACCCATTTAAACAGATTTTGCTGATCACCAGATGATCAAAATTTGTATTAAACTCTATGAAAGAAAGGCCCATGACCTTATCAGTACTTGAACTATGCCAACTCCTCTCCCTTAAAGAAAGAAACAAAGGAAGCTGGAATTTTGTGTTTATTCTCCAAACAAATGTATACCAGTCTACAAAATATTTACCCAAGTAATTTAACTACCAGTACAAATAATGAAATACAAACTTAATAGATGACATAGTCACACAACTGTATGCAACACGCCTGAACATTTCCTATATTATCTCTCACAAGCAAATGCTTTCAGAGTCTGAAAAAAAACAAACCCACAAATTAATAGCACACCTATACAGTTTGCATACATTCAATATAAAGCTCTGATGATATTAGTGTAAGAAATGTATGCGAATACTTTTTAGGCTAAACTTGGAAGAAAAAGGTCTTGATTTTGAGTATGACAGTTTGACAAACAGAATTGCTTCTAGCACTAAAATATGCTTCCTATAGTGTTCAGACTGTGTAGACAGAGATGTTTGTATACTTTTAGAACTAATATTAGTGACAGAAATATGAGTTCAATTGAAACATGGTCAACAATTACAGATGTCTTCTGCTACCTTTGGGACATTCTCCATGTTGAACACTGCATCACAAACAAAATCCTTCAGAGAGTGTAAATTGCTAGGATTCCCATCTGACTGAGGAATTACGTATTTGTGAAGGGCAACGACAACACAGGTGAAACCTAAGCTGATTTCCAAGTCCTGGCATAGCTGAATATCTGCTTCAGCACTGTACAGTGGTTTGAAGAGAAGCCTGCTCTTTTCAAGGAAGGAAGGATGACATGATGGMCCTACATATTGCAGTTAGGATATTTATCACTAAAGACTAGTGAATGTGTGCTCATCCCAGGAACCATGCAGGACTCATGCAAGAACGCAAGTGAAACCCAGATAGCAGACTGAAGAAAATATGGAAATAAATGGATCGTTCTGGGGCTCTTTGTAAGAATCTGGAATAACTGCCTTGTCTAACAGACTTATTATAATTGCATCTTTTCTCACCTCCCAGATGATTCTGGGCAGAAAATAAGTCCAGAAGAAAGCACAAGCCAAACTTCCTCATCAGGCAAAGGAAAACATATTCTCTAGATCTCTAGCGCAGAAAGAACTATCAATATCAGGTTGACCTCAGGAAATTTCCCATGTTAAAATACAGCTCTGAAGACATTGTCCCACATCTTCATATTATCCATAAGCTGACCTATTTTGCATTGTTATTGTTCAGAACCTGGAGTAGATGCATTATGGAGAGACAAATCCAAAGTTTAATGAACCAGGTCAGACCAACTGCTTTCTAGGAGAATCTGTCATTACATTGTCTGCTGATATAAAGATAGCAGCATTATTTGGCATCACAAGCATGCAATGGTTTTGAACATCCAGGCAAAGACATTTCTAACACACATTTTTCAGAGACTCTGGTAACCTTTATTCTGAAAGATCTTAAAACACCTAGAGAGACATCATTGCAAGGGGAGAAGGTAAATTAAATAAATACATCTCGTGTACATTATCCAAGAGAACAAGCAAGGACATGCTGCAGCATTACCACCAATCCACTCGCTGAAGGATGACTATTGTCCAAATGAGAATTGGCCCAGAATGAGAAATTACCATTCAGCTATCATGAACAGAAGAGAAACTAACTGCTGTCAAGATCTCTGTCAGTAGCCAAAACTCAGTCTACAACAGGAACATGCAGCAAAGAGAGTTCTCGCCCAGGGAAGTTCTTAAAAGAATTTTGTCACACTTCTTGTCATACAAGCTACTTCTCGTGACTGTAGCCAACCTTTGTGGAAACCTCTCACAATGGAGAAACCTTGTATTGAAAATGGTCTTTAAACTGGTAAATTAACATACTTCTCTCCAAAAGGTCTTATGAAGATGAGGAAAACTGGATTTTACAGGGTAGACAGATGTTGAAATGATCACTGAAGCATCAGGATTATAATTAATGTTCTTAGTCTGACCTTGAATTTATAAATAAAAGTGTTTAACAGTTTTACTCCAAGATGAAATTCCAGCTTTGATTCTCTGACATTGTCCTCCTGCTTAAAGACGTTCCCACAGACAGAGCCACAGAAAATAAACACAGAATAGAGAAGAATAGGATTTAATCTCTACCAAATAACCAATATGCACTAAGGAGAAATTACAAATTTGAATGTGGATGAAAACAGAAGAAACTCATTTCCATCTCCTTTTTAAGGCCAAGATGTTAATTTGGGCCTCTCTCTTTTTTTTTTATTAATATCCAGTTATGTGCTGTGTAATATAGTTCAAGGCCTGGTGCAGGTGGAGAAACTAAAGAATCTCAGGTTACATCTCTACTAGGAAATGAAACAGTGCCCAGAAACATTCTCATTCACCCGAAGCCAGCTGGCAGGGAACAGCTTTCATCTATATTAGAAAGTTCTGTTAACTTCCAAAGCATTCATAGTGCCTGAAGCATTCTGATAATGCCTAGGAATTGGAAAATAGTGCAGGCCAAGAACCTGCCGGGGACCCTTCTGAGGGTACAAATTATAAAAGTTCCAAATCCGAGGAATGCTCCCTGGTTTAATCTATTAATACATGGGAAGTCTTCCTGCTACCAGGAGTCTGAGCCAAGGGGCCAAGAATGGAAATAAAGATGCATGGGCAGAAAGCCTGAAAGGCGGCACAGCATAGCAAAATAACACAGAAGAATAACTTCTACAAAAGCCAACCTTTCAGCAGTGTGTATGCCAGAGAGGATGATGCCTTTGAAAGGGAGAGCCCCTTCAGTGCCTTGTCAGTCTTACATTGAACTATCTCCAGTAACTGCTTGGAAAAGTATTATGCAATTGGAGCTCCACTGCCAAGTCCCAGGCAGATAAGGACAGGAAAGAAATCTATATTTTCTTCAGTTTTGAAAATAAATGAAAGGTATTAATAGCTCTCTAAACTGAGCTACTGTTTCAACATCAGTACCATCTACAGACATTCAAGACTACTGTACTTAAAATGAAATTCATTCCAGCTCCTCCACTGCAGATGTAATTTAATCAATAATTTGGAAAGTAGTAATTAGCTTACATTTATAAAGCACTTTGAAGATGCAAACTGCTATGCAAGTGACAACTAATGATGAGGCTTAAATAGCATTCATCAGCTTTGTGCAAATTCACAAACAAACAAGTAGCTCTTGAAAGCATTAGTATAGATAGSTCTTAAATATCTCATTCTGCTCATTTTACAAGACTGCCCACGAACCTTCTGAAAAAAAGTGTTTAATGAAACATGCAATTTACTTGCAGAATGGAAGCTTTTTAGCAATCCAKAGGTACTGTAATTCTATCACAGCTTTCACTGCACTGTTTCTGTTGAAATTATTTATCCCATTTAGAAAATTGGGAACGAYAGCATTTAGTTAATACAGAAAATGAGTGTCAATTGCTTGAAAAAAMTGGCTTCAAACGCAGATCTTATCCTGTAGTGCTTTCTGAATTATAACTCACTTTGGCACTCTTTCTGTTTAAGGAACAATACCTTAAAGACTTAATGTTCATTTATACAATCTGGAACTTGACCTGGAAAGGACAGTACCATCTATGAGTGAACCTGCTGACRATTATCGATGACCTAGATCAGCAAATAAAAGATTCTATTTCCTGTAATTTCACTGCAGCTTTTATTCACTAAAATGCAATCAAGAACAAAAAAGTAAAGGCAATGAGATATTGAATTGAACATTTATTTTTCTCAGGAAAAGTACCAAATATTTTTTCATATATCATCGTGCAAAAGAAGAAAACAATCTTGTACAATGACTTTTAAGAGTAGCATTGAACAACGCACCAAAAATAAAAATACAGTGCAGAAAAATCCGCTACTGATAGAAAGTGGATGAAGTGATAAAATTAACTATTATGCTTACAAATGTCTGTGATTTAATAAATTTTAGTTTTAAGCACCTACTGATTTAACAAGTAAAATCCATGACTTATTTTTCACTACACAGAAAACAAGCATATATTCTCATTTGATGCAAAACTCAATGGACATGTTTTACGTAATTTCAAAAGTCATATATTCTTATTTGTCATAGCATTCTGATACTAGACTTAAAAGAAATGACGATGAAAGGCAGCAAATAAATAGAATAGAAAAATATGCATTCCACAAAATCAGAAACTGCAGTTTTCATTTTTGTCTGCATAAACCTTAGGGGAAAAAAAATGTTTCCCTGAACAAAGTAAAATCCCAGTTTACAAGTGCTGTAAGATTGACTTTGTCTCATTCAGACATTTCTTAATTTGCCATCTGAGGAAAAAAATACTAGTTTGTATTATACGCAAATACTTTATTTAGTCTGKATTTCCATTTAGTCAAATCTTATCCTGAGAAACACTCCCACTTGTTAGATCACTGTATATGCAACTCTGCAGAATAACTGTCTTCGCTTCCAGTACACAACTATTTGCATTTAGGAATTGTCAACAATATAATCTATCTGGTTCGGCTAAGATACAAACGGAGGGGATTCAAAGAAGACAAAGATGGCATATTTCTCTTGTGCAGTTATGATAAATTTTACGCAAAGCTGAGTTCTATGTGCAGACATCCTCCCATACTGCTTTCAAAGTCAGACTAACTGTATGGTCTGGGGAGTCTTTTACGATCCTGTTGCAAAGGCTGTAACACAGACAAGTTCCAAATAACTCCCTTTTCACTATAAACCAATCACTTAGGACTGAAGTAGCAAAGTCTAATTAATTAGCAAAGTCGGACAACACTTCTCAAAGAACTGCAGGTACTCTTAGATAGATAACTCATTGTATTACCCATTAGAGATAACTACTCAGATCCCGCTGACCGACAAGTAGGTTGACTTTCTGAACAGATTAAGGCTAAAGATTTTACTCTCCCTAAAAATCATCCTAAGCTATGAGTATCAGTGGAAAGGAATCCATTCAATCCAAAAGTTGAAGGGACGAAGTAAGCATCTGTCATCGTTGATCCCCACTTCCTCAAGATCTACATCTTGGATATGCTTGGATACTTGGGTACTCTGTAATTCTTACGGCTATATTTATAGCGGGAGAGTCTTGTCTATGAAAGGAGGTCTGAAGGAGTCAAAGAAAGGAAGATCATTTGATTTGCAGAACCTCCTTTCAAGACATGGTAAAAAATAAAAGGCTAGCAGTGCAAAAGTTCAAATGCAAGGAGGGATTATTTTACATTGGACGCCTTAGCTTGTTTTCTTCCCCGCTCCCCCTGCCCCCTCAGCAAAATTGTGGCAGAGCAATAAGCCAAAACACTCTATGGAGTGATTAAAAATTTCAACCTGGCCAAGTATTCTCACCACTTACAGTTTGCCTTTAAAAGCAAGTTAATTTATTCTTCTCTATATAATACCCTTCAGATGTGTGACTGACACTACATTCTGGAARAGAAGACCTCATATCTCTAAGCAGACCTCTTACTAGCCATGGTGCTAAATAACGGTGCCACAACATCTGAATTCTCCAGATGAAATAAAATAACTCTTAATCAAAGRGAATAGTTGGGCTGCCTAAACTCAGTGTCATTAGAAATCCCGTAGGGTTTCAAGAGGCCAGAGACTGGGATAAAAGACKGGAACAACAAAAGATCTCTGCTCTCCTGGCATGGCAAACGGATGTGCCACTCAGCCTCCACAATGGCCACAGACACTATGGTCAAGCAGCTGAATCCTATCTTTAGTTTCACTTGTGCAGGACTTTCAAACTTGAGCCTGTTAAGTCACTCCATTTTAAGTGCAGGAAAAGACCTAAGGTTGCTAAATCATTATCGGGTATCAGCTCTGATAAAAACAAGTATGAGATTTACTGACAATCTGGGCAGTACTTCTAAGGCGACCTCAGGAACATCAGCCTTAAGCTGCTATCCTTGTTCCTGCTGTTTGCTCTCTTTTGGAGACATATTCTATCTTCACACAATCAGTATATTGCAGCAACAATTAAATCACTAACCACTTTCCAGCTTAGTCTGAACAGAACATCCAAACATTTTTCCCATATTTATCCTTTTGGAAGAAAAACTGAAGCACTTGTTGCTTCATTGGGTTCACACACGGAACTTCTTTCCCCAATTCCAACTGTGGTTTCCCACCTCAGTCGCTACAAGCCCTTGCCTTTTTCATGATGAAGGATTAAACAATGTATTAAAAAAGTTGATTAACAGTGACTCATAGTATTAGGTTAGGAGGTAGTGGACAGAAGATTTTAAACTACTACGTAGCACCATGCTATCATTTCCTTTTTCAGCAGAATATTATGTGGGGAAAACAGGTCATGCAGTAAAAGCACCAGCAGCATGCTCTTCATCAGTCAAAGATGGACAGCAGCAAGGTGAGCTTGCCTTGTGCTTGTAACAAACAGAGCTAGGCCTGGAATGGAAATGGTATCCTTCTCTTCAAGACACTTAAACCACCGACTTAGACTCTGAGACCAACAATCCACYCTTTTCAATTCAGTGTAAACAGAGTTTCAGGATACAAATATATTCTACAAGAGACCCACTAGGTCACGACAGCTTAAAGACCTAAAACCTAGCCCCAAAAACCTTTTAATATATTTCACACTGAAGCTAGCAAATTATTTTCATGGGCTGCAGCATGAGACCTTTGTACCTTATTTTGCATACAACTAAAACTAGTCTTAAGCAATTCTTAAACAATCACTCAAAAAAAAAAGGAGAGGATTTTAAATATTTAACTTTTTTTTTTACATGAAGAACCAAGGAAAATTTGAAGATGTTTTCCTAACACCGAACATTAGATCACACAGAAAAAAAAGATTTGTGTGTTCATTCTATATTTTTTTGAATAGATGTGGGTTTCAAGCATCTGTATTGCCTTTGCCGCACTTACTGATACCAGCTTAGGACTACAAAAGCAGCTTGCCTCATTTCTGGTTTTAATGGTTACACGTGTGTGTGTGAGCGTGTGCACGCTTCAGCAGAAATTTAGAGCTGCAAATCATTACCCAGAAGATGCACAAACTGATTTTAAACTACAAACAGACTGCAAAAAAGCACATTATCATTGCCAACTTTAAAACACTTGATTTACCAACCAAGTAAAAACACTTGATCTACCAACCAGTACCAACTGAGTAAATAAAACATGATGGTGTCCAATGTTTGTAATATTAATAGGTATGACACAAGAAAGAATATAYACCAGTCTTGCCAAGAGGTGGAGAGACAAACAGTATCAACACAAGTGAGAACGTAGAAGCAGAGAGATTTTATGCAAAGAAATGAAACAGGACTARGCAAAAAGGCTACTTATGCTAATAAAAATAGAAGAAATGGGAAGGTAGCCTAAACACAGGCATTGAGAAAAGCAAGGTGAAAAAATATGCATATGCAAGGAACTTCTTCTGTGAGCAATGCACTTGGCACTCAGTGTTTACAGATACAAAACACGACTTTCAAAATGTTTATAAAAATCTTACTCATTTACAAGTTTGAAGAAAAATCCAACAAATCAATCAGTTACCGTATTCAAAAGAATGCCCGTTTAAACAAAAACTTCTGCACTATTAAGGCCAGTGTAACACTAGCTTGTCACAGTAGGTTGCAAATCAATCACTGTCAAATTTCAGTGTTCCCAAACACGGTGTTACAAACATGATGTTAATAAAAAAAATTTTTGAAAGTTATTTCAATATTACGAGGTGCAAGTGTTGTACAGGGTTCTCTCTGATAGATTCAACTATACTACGAGGTATCAAGTTACAATCTCAAAGTTTTAGTGTTCTCTGTTCTAACTTTAAGTAGTTTGATAAATCAAAGCAAAATAGCAAAATGTATGAAAMCAAGCTGGTAATTACTGTCATACAGCCTTTAGAGGTGGAGAAAGTGCAATATTAGAACATAATAATATATTTCTAACTTTGAGCCATTATTATTTTTGATAAAAAAAMCAACTTACTCTTTTACTGAGGCAGATAACTGGCCACATACTACAACCTAAAGTGCAGCAGCAGCAAAGGCATCCACAAAGTAGCCATCGTACATTAACTGGAAGGTTCTTCTTAAGACAACTGTTAACTCTACTGATGCTGGCTTTAAATTCTTCTGGTGCAACCTATTAGGGAAAAGAAATAGTAGTATMACAGTAGTGTGAATTTACTACTCTTAAAAAAACACTGCACTATATCTAGAACACTTGCATTTATAAAAAAACTTACTAAAATTCTAACTTCTTAATCATAAGTGCTCACCTTTCCAGTTAAAGATGAAGGAAATTCTGCTTCAAATTTGTTGCTCAGTCCAAATCTGCAAAAACAAAATGAAGATATAAAATAAAATTAAAAAAGAAAACAAAAATCAAACATAAAATACACAATACAATTTAAGAGCATCACATAATACAGTCAGAGTTAATATAAGAGCAATCACCAATTTTGTTGTTTCTTTTAAAAGTTCATTTTCTTTTTAAAGTTCTGTTGAAACTGTTGATCCTTCCCCCCAAAACTCTTCAAAATCCTTATAAGTAATAATGGCAAGTGTGAAAACTGAAGAGAAGTACTTGACAGGTTAAGTAAGTTAATGCCACAGATTTTTTTTCCTTCCTCCTTCCTGTTGCGCACATATCTTGAGAAGAAAAAAAAAATCAGAATAATGAAGAATATAAAGGTATGAATGTAACGTATGAATGTAAAGATATGAAGGAGCGCAAGATGATCTGGAATTACRGCCTATTCTGGATTTCAGAAGATTTAAAAGGTAGCAGTTTCCCCTAAAGCTCAAAGCAAATCTGAAWGTTTTCTGGCATCAAATTTGGGAAAGAGCTTCTAATACACACTAGCAGTCCTACAAATCCATCAATGAAACTCTATGACTGACTTCTAACAAGCTAAATACCAGTCACCATAAAGTTAAATTTTGGTTAATAACCTTCTGAATATAAACCAAAGTAGTATTACCAGATACTACAAACACCACAAATCAGAAGTTGTTCAAGAACACTCTGGTAACTACCAATTACACAACTCAACCATCTGTAGAAAAGTTTAATTGAGGGTTGGTAGCAGAAGGTACCAAAGAAACAATTCTCTTGGACAATACGTGTATTGAACAGCTATTCTTCAGATGATTTTTCTTCCTGCTGGACTGAAGGATCTGCCAGTGGAGAATTTTGTCCGGGTGATGATCTGGGCACTCAAGCACTGTACCACTAGTTAGGCACTCTTGAAAGGACCTCATAAAACCGAGCAAGCAAAAYGAGCTTCATGAGCACAGATGAGCTTTAGTGTAACAAATAAAAGATGCTGAAYGTTGGGGAAGCTAATTTAGCTGTGTTCACATGATGATAACCTCAAACTGGTTGCTACAGCTCAGGAGAGAGATCATCACTGATGATTCTCCTAAAAAAAATCAGCACAATATGCAGCAGTAACCAGAAACAACACCATACTAGGAGAGTGATTAGCAACGCTGACAGCAACACTTTGATTTTACAGAAAACTCTACTATACCCATATGTTCTGTTCTGGCATCTRTACAGGACTTTGTGGAGTTAGAAAAAGCAGAGACGAAAGACTGATACACTAAAGGGATGAAACAGCAACCTTGTAACACTAACAAGCTGATACAGGTTGAGAGGGAATACAACAAAGCACAAAGACTCYGGAAAGCTGTGGGTAAGGTGAATGTTAACTGTCAATCATCAAATCCCACAACGGAGGGCACTTACTAAAACTATTATAAGATTAATTTAAAACAGTTACAACACAGTACTAGATTTAGGAGGGACAAAAACATATTTTTCTCCCAGTTCCTGTTTTAAGATAGTTGCCTTGCTTTAGTAGAATTTTACAAATGCATTAAGACAGACCTTTAACATTGAAGCTTTGACCAAAACTTTTATACTGAAGGTATAAGCAAAAGACAGTAACTTCACAGCAGAGGCACGTGGTAATGTTTAATACRTCACAGAGCTGTTAAACTGGAAGAGCAAAGGTAACTCTTCCAGATACCAACTTCATTCCAAGCTTTCCACATCACATTTCATCACCAAAAAGCAATTAGTAAAWGAAGAAAAGATGACTCCATCCACTAGAAGCTTTGGTAAGCAAATGATGTGCTCCCAACTTTAGCACTTTTGACTATATTGTAATCTGAAAATTAGAAGACCAGAAATTCCAGATAACACTACTAAAGCTTCAATGCCCAGAAACAACTCTAGCAAAGAATAGCAAAAAGGTCTTAAAATCAAATATAAGACATCAACACCACTTTGGAAGTGCACAGTTCTCCATCTTCAGCAACACAAACCTTTCTTCACCTATCCTATGTCTTTCCCACTTCACATCACATGCTCAGTAGATCCATGTTCACTTCACACACGAGTACTTTCCTTAACCTTCCTGGAACCTGAAAAAGTGTTTCTTGAATATATCTCGGCTTGAAAAATTCATCTAAGTTTCTGCCCTTGTATATAGAGAAGGAAAAAAAAAAAAGAAATTATGAGAGAATCTTTAATGTATAGAAGATTATAGTATAGRCTCTTCTCAGCCTGCCACTTTGATCTTCCTAACACATCAAACCAACACACAAACAAACCTCTTCTCCTTCATCCAATCTAATGGGGTCTAGACCATTTTCCCCACTGCTCTCAGTTTTGCCCTTTAGGTCTGCATCTTCACAGCCCTTAGAAAACAAATATGCAGTCCATCATTCCTTAGCACTCTCCATCCATCTCCTAGTCCTGTTTTCACTTGTGAGTCCTTGATACAAAGTAGACTACAAAAATACACAAGTAGGTTTTAGTTAACCAAGAAAGGATTTTACTTGGATGAAGTTATATTTCATGCAGTTCCTGCCCTGTTGACAACAGCACAGAAGAGCATTTATTGGTACATCATGACCGCACCGCATCACTCTGCTACTGCAAAAGATGCATAAATCCAGCTTCACTGCCTAGTAGTCTGCTATGTATGAGACGCATCTCAACTGSTTAAAAAGAAAACACACTGGAAAGCCCAGGAAAATACCCCCTGGAAATGTGGAAATGCAACTGCACAACCTATTGCAATATCCTATTAGCATGTCTCTTTCCACAAACACGTTTTTACAAGCAAGTCCAAAATACCTTGGATTTTCAATCCAGTTAGGTAATGCAATAATGTTTTACAGTTTCTGAAGCTTTAAGATTCTTGTTATTAAGAGACAGCCTCAAGTCACCAGAGGCCACCTCAAATATTATTCCTGTTTACCAAGCTTTGAATCAGCTGGGGTGAAAACTGCTTACCTGAAAATCTGAAAAATGGCATAAAAAAAAGTTTGAACATGCCAAACAATCCTAAAACAGTGACTTGAAGAGTCTAACTTTCAGCACTAAAAACAGCCCCTCACCCGGAGAAGAGGAAGTCTTTATATCTTTTATATAATTAGTATTTACCTGTATTCCGTTGATTGCTTTTAACTCCAAAGCTTAGAGAGGACTATCACACATTTTCCCTGGCTGTTGAATGCAATCAAGTAACAGTAAATGCCTTTTCTGTAGTCATGGAAATTACAGATTTCAAACTCAGCATTATAACTTCCATACAAGATCAGAAAGGATATGACTATGAAGAAGAAACTTTTGTTTAAATATACACAGAGCAGAGGTAGTCAGCAACTCTTTAAACCGCAGAGTCAGGGAAAGAGCTGCAATTGTTATTGGATTTGATATTTGTCTTTCTTTACCATCAATAACTTCAAGACCCTGAAAATGCATACATGGTTTTATACCTAAAAAGAAATAATAATTTTATATATAGGACTTGGTCTGTTCCTTAAATTCATCAAATGAATGTTCTGGAAGTGAACTACATTTAAGAACAAGCCACTTGACCAATGATAAAAAAAACTCAGAAGTTTTACAAAGGTAAAAGYAGCCAGCAGAAATGAGTAGATGAAGATCAATTACATAATCTTTAAAGCACATGATTGTATTCTCTTTCTTGTCCAAAAGCTGAATAACTAACATTTTAAGGAAGATCTTACAGTAATAATGACCAAATGAAGATTAGTGAGCAATTAACACAGCAACTTCAACTTCCTTACTAGTCACAGATAGGCTATGCAAGCTTATGCAAGCTTCCTCCTGCTCCCACTAATGGGCCCTGGCCTTGCCTTGCCTTATCTTACCTTTAGAGACTGCAGGACAAACTGGCATTTGCCTCCATTTCGGTTCTTTACACTCAGGCAATCGCCATTGAGATGGCTCTCTAATTATGGCTTTGATCTGCTTAGCAGAAACTGACTGAGGCTAAGGGCTTACTCGGAAAGAAGTCAAACAGCTATTGGATGGTAGCAGCTTCAGATCCCAATAAACTAGCGAACAAAATCACATGTTTGAGAGTTCAGCTGCATGCTGCCCTCACTTTACTGAGCCTCCTTTCCATTCATCATCCTTCCAGCCCTCCAAGTCTCCCTCAGCATCATACTGTGTCTTATTTCCTGTTTATAACCAGGTAACAAAATGTCTCTGTTTGGTAGCTAGTCCGAACAAATATCATACTAGTAATGTTAAAAAAGAGCTCCCCTCCTACTCTGAGTTTAATTCCAGATTCCTAAACAGGGCAGTATCTCACAGTCGGCACAGTTCACAGGAACAGAAGTGCAGGATCAGTTATCTTCAGCTCCCAGCCAAGTCTTGCTCTGCAGTGAGCGCAGGAAGGAAGTTTGCATCACTGCTTTGTGTCTCCAGGCTGGTATTTTACCCTCCGAAACTCTTCATCATAACTGACAACTGCCACATGTCAGTACAGAGACCCCAACAGAAAATGGGCTGTCRGAAAAACACCTGGGCTTAGTCGTTCTAGAGAAAGGCAACATTATCTCACTTGTCTCCTGCTGCCACATCCTCAGGGACACAAACACTCCCTAAACGAAACCCAGAGCAACTCCCACGTCCCACGCACTGCTGCAATGTGTATCTTAATGTGATTTTAGACGCACCCACTCCCCTTGCACACTCCTCGTTTTAAAAGGGTCCTCAGAGCCCTCCTGAGCTGCCACGTGCCAAACGGGACAGAGCAACTCAGTCAGAAACGGCCTTAAGCGACAACCCAGGCCGGCCTCGCAGACACCTGTTATGTGCACATATACTATACGCAGGGTCACACAAACACCCGCGCGCGGCGGCCCCACGCAGCTGCTTCCGGACACCTCACCGTTGCCACGCCAATACCCCGCGTTCCTGCCTTAGTCACGGCTCGGGACGGCGCCGCTTCCTGCAGGCCGCGGTGGTGCCCGCGAGGCTCCCAGAGGCTCCGGCCCGGCCCGCTGCGCTCGCCGCGGCCTCCCGCCCCGCGCCCCCCGCCGCGCAGGCCCCGGCGCGGCCCTTACACGGTGACATGGCCGGAGCCGCGCACCACCACGGGGTCGGGCGAGTACTTGAGCAGCTGCTCCTCCAGCGCCCGCTCCTCGTCCTCCTCCTCCTCGTAGAT
>PTEX01000042.1:4648981-4662769 GCA_003342815.1 Eudromia elegans
GATGGCGGTTGTGGTGCCTTCGCCTGCGGTGGCCGTTTAGTTGTAGCTCTTGGCGGCGCTTCTAGCCGTGTGTTTTCTTTCCTCTGCTATATAGTCCTTTGGGGGCTTCCCTGAGGGGAATCGTAGCGGTTTATGGGCTTGCCCTTGCCTGCGGGGTTGCCCTGTGGCCCTGCGTGCCGCGTGGCATCCTGCTGAGCTGTGAGGGGTGTGGAGGAAGCGGCTGAGCTGGACTGAGTGAGGGCTGATGCCAAACGGTGCGTGTCCGGCTTTGCCAGCCTACACGCAGCCTCTCCTGGTGTCTGGGGAAAACACCGTGTCCAGACCTTTATTTGCACAGCGAGCAAGCAGACAAACAGCTGCAATTCCTGAGGAATAGTCATGCCCTCTTTAGAGCTATAAATGTAAAAACCAAACCGAGCACAACTCTTGTTTTCTCTCTGCAGTTTTGGTTTTCGTCAAAGGTGATGAAGCCGATGCCGAGGCTGGAGAGCAGACAGCCGAGCAAGGCAGTGCGGACACAGGGTTTGGCGATACAGCAGCACCATTTTAGGAACGTGGAATGACCTTGTTGTGAGAGCCAACTGGTGGGTCATGTTCTTGACAAAGTGGCTTTGTGCTTTGATRTGGCAGAGATGGGATTTGGAAACGTTCAAAAAAACTCTTTGAACGTGCTTCACATGACTGTTCAGTTGCTTATGTGAATAAACCTCTTCAGCTCTGACRATACTCTGAAGAGAATTCTACATTTCCCCTTATTATTTTACTCTGTATTTCTTAATTACAATAGCCTCTTTCTCATGTTATTTGCTGGTATATCTTATTTTTCCCTCTGAAATCTTTAGGGGTTTTTTTTGTTTTGTTTTGTTTATTGCTGCAGCATATAAACTAGTCAGCTAATTCTCCAAAAACTCTGTRACCTGTTTAACACACTTGCCACCTGTATGAGTGAATTTCTCAGAAATAAAGTCTATACAAATACATAAGGGAGTTAAGGCCTGGTTCCTTATGCTTTGTGTGAAAGTGAGGTACAGACAGTATTGCTGTGAGATGGTCACTGCATTTGTATTCTATCTGTTCTACAATTTTTTGCCATAACAAAAAAAAAAAAAGCAACATCTTTTACTGTCACTGTGGAAAGCAAAGTGTCACTGTGCCATGACCTACTTGTAACAGGCTTCATTTCCTAAAAAAATAAAATTCTACAGAATAAGCCTAAATTCCCCKGAGTAATAGTTTGCTTTCATAATAGTGTGCTTACTCTTTTTTTTCCTGCCTGATTGCTATTTTTGCATGTATGTCTCTCACATAGAAATCCGAGTTTGTGGGACAGATGACTCATCGCTCCTGACTAGGCAGCCTGAGACTGAGAAATAGACCAAATTTAATGCTGCCAAACCGACTGATTTCATTAAACCTTCGCCTCCATGTGTTAGCTTGCTCTGCCTGTGAGAATGAGGGACTCACGGGAGCAGCAACGTGATGAGAGCTGTTGCTTCAGCCTTGTCTAAGGCTGCTCTTTGGGAATAGTTTGTGCATTAGGATTTCCATTTGTGCATKCAAACTCAAGTGTAGTTCTAAAGAATGGCCAAAGAATTAGGAAGATTTTGACTAGTTTTGTGAACTGTGGCATGATATTTAAGCTCAGTGAAATCCAGGGCAGTCCCTATAATTGCTTAATGCCTAGGCATTTAGGGCTTCTCTCTTGACTAGGTGCTGCTACAAGACGTTTAGTWGTAAAAAAAATGAACTTTGTGTCATTCAGGTGAAGAATGTCTGAGACCTCCATTACTGCTGATCATGGATAATTTTGTTAAAGAGGTCTTTGATATGAGTTTATCTTAATTTTTTACCTATAAAGAAAGAAAACCACAGGAGAAACTGTTGTTACATGAACAAAGATTCTGATACATGCCTATGATTTTTATGATAGAAAATACTTGTCTGCCCCAAAAGTCATGGATTTACAGAGAGAGGAGTAATGATTGTAGGAACAAGAAAAAAAAAAGATTGCAGCTCTGAAAGCTTAAGACTAGCAAAATTAAAGTGGATTTTGGACAGATTTTTGTGATTGAATGTAGTATCTTTTGAACAAAAAGGTKACATTAAAGATGGCCTTACTGAGGAAAGGTGATTGCCACTTGTCTTTCATTGAAGTGGGTCGTGGCCATTTGTGATCATGCACCTTGTGCATTCCTGCTTGTCACTGGAAGTATTTCCTTTTCTTGAGACCTGCCAGCYAGGAGATGAACACACCTGTGAGCCAATGCACCGTCATTCTTGATTACCTTGTGTGTGCAGTGGTGGGGCTGGTCACCGGAAAAGCTGTCAGCGCAGGGGTGTTTTTGTGTGTGTGCGACAAAGACATGAGAAGCAGCAGCACCCAGCAACAGTCAGAGAAGTGTGGGAGACACCTCCGCTTCTCACAGAAACACCTTTGGGACCACGAGGGAAAGAAAAAAAAAGAAAAAGACTCCTGGATAGAAGCATAGTTAGAAAAAGACTTKTAGTTTTGAGCTCCTGCTGCTTGATTTCTTCTGTGTTTACGAAGGTAGATTTTTATGTGCATTCTGTATCGATAAATAGGCACACATCAAAGCATCACTTTGTTCAAATTTCAGTTTTTCTTCCCAAGAAAAAAATGGYACTTTTCCAGATCTCGTATATTGGCTACTTGTTCTTAGACAAAGAAGCAACTTTTCTTATAAACACATTAGAACCTAATCTAATCTTGTCGTGTTCAATGGTCCTTGTAGACTTGTGTTTTTTAAACCAGCTGCTCTTTCTGCATCCCCTTGCAGTAAAAGCAAAATTTCAGACAGATGCTACTGCTCTTGCTGTGCCTGCTTACTTCAAAAGAAAAATAGAAACATTAGAAAAAAAGCTCCCCACAAGCATATTTTACATCTTTAGTTTTGCATTGTATCACCCATCTTTCTTTAAACAAAGGCTTGGTGTTATTTATTTACCACTTTAGATGCTGAGTACATCGAGCCAGGATTTCTCCTCTTCCATTTTTGTGTCTTCGCAGTGGTCTGTGTTCCAGAGAATAGCCACTGAGGAAGGATCGTTTCTTCCTCTGCATACTTTGGAGGATGCAGAGAGGGGAAGTGGATTGTGGAGGCATATGCAAGTAAATTAGCTGAATTCTTAGTTATTCCAAGACCTGTTTTRTAAAATGAGTTATTTAAATTGTCAAAACGATTCAGCTTCATTAGTAACCACTGAAGTTTTATTACTATCCTTATTGTAAACTTTTCCTGTCTTTCCACATCCGTCTCATATGTTAGTGAAAGGAAGTTGGTTCTCAGGCTAGAGTTACACAGTGCTGCCTGACGGCACCGTGTCAAAGACCGTGGAAGGGGCGGGTTTGCCCAGAGAGATAAGCTGGATACTTGGAGCGATGCACGGGCTCAGCTCTCCTGTTTGAGGTCGGAGAACCTGGTGTCAAGTCTGAGATGCTCGTGATGTTTCAACATGCTTCGTGCTCTGTAGCCCTTGATATGCTCACAGCACTCTCGCTGACTTCGGTTGCGGCTGTGAGTACTATGGATAAGTACCATAGATGGTATCCATGACAGACTTGGGACAGGCACAGAAAACTAGCAACCCCATGTGAAAAAAAAAATCTTTTCCAGCAATGTTTCCATCACTTTGCATGGGCACACTTCAAATCCCATTTTTGGGGCACAGTTTATGTGCTCTGACCATGAGATCACTCTTTTCCCCAAACCTGTGTCTCATTTGCCAGGTGCTGGCAATACTGGGTGCACCAGACACTGACCGGGTTGCTGTGGCAGCAGCAAGCAGGCACCTATTCCGTGCAGCTGGTGTCCCAGCGCACACCGTGGGAGATGAAGCTAATCCTACCACTGGCCTCGCCCATCTGACTCATGAGGATCTTGCAAGTGGCCACTTATCTCCACTGCTGACACCTCCTTGGCACGCACAGGACTACAGCTAGCCTGAGTCATCCTTGTGACACTCGCCTGGAGCCACTCCGAAGGAATTGGTAGGTGCCTTTCACATCACAAARAAGAGCCGCTTGTGCCCATTTTGATGCCTATTTACAGTGCCCTGTYTTTTCCTTGGGAACAAGATAAGCCACGACAGTCTTGCAGTGACTGTATGCTTCTTTCTCTCTTTTCTGTATGCTTCACCCTTCTCCCTTTTCTGTTCATTTTGCTCTTTGACTTGTTTATTCCTGTATTTTCCTCTATTAATTAGTGTGCTGTTGGGCCTCTAAAGAAAGCTGTTTCACTCAACAGSGCATCAAGGAACAAGCAGCTGGTGCAGGAGTAACTTGGGCTTTGAACTCCTTCTACCACTACACAGCAAAGCAAAGCTAGCAAGGACAGCTTCTCTTTTTACTTTCCTGATTAAGAAAAAAAAAAAAGGAGCAGAAGGGAAAATCAGGGTGCTTAATAACAGCAAGGGAAAAGGGAAAGCAGAGGAGGGAAGGCGGACAAAGAAGGCAGAGAGAGCAACATAGGAAGAGGGGACTACGACTTTTATTCACACGACTGGGAAGTTTAGCAAAGCTACAGGGCATGAGCAAACTTTCTGAGATACTCATGTCAGAAGGTGTTTGCTTTTTCTCCTCCCCAAGCTCCTGTCACATCAGACCCTTGACACATTGCCTCCCATCTCTGGGCTGCCCCTCTGTTCCACTTACTTTCCCCATTGCTCTCCTAAGCCTGTTGAAATGCTACTCATGACTTAAATATTCCCACTCATGGGAAAGTGACCCTTTCGCCTTGACTTACAGTGAAACAAAGCAAAAACATAAGGGTGAAGTTCCAGTTAAGGTATTGTAAAGAGTGGAAAAAGCAAAGTCAGGAAGGGTAAAGTAGACATAAAATAACTTACTGTTAGAACCAGGGGATTGCACTAATTTGTCTAGTTTTGATGAGAGTCTCTGCAGATGAACTAGTTGTTTTGCAAAAAGCTCAGTGAAACTACAGGTAAACTGTCAAAAGATTTCTGTGTGAACAGAAGAGGGAAGAACGTTCTCACTGTGGGGACATAACTCTAAACCTATAAATCAGTCAAAATGTTACTGTCTTTATGATGCAGAATTGCTGTATTAGAGTAAAAGAGTGTGATGAATAGCTCCACTTGACTGTGTATTTATAATTTCCTTTCCTTATCTCCTGTCAAGGAATTTATATAAAGAGTAAAGCAGATACTTCCTTTTCAAAACTTCKTTAACGTATGATGAAATGCAGTGTAGAGTAGGCTTCTTGGCATTTAAAAKTCTGTTATAACTAGATGGGTGCAGTTGGTTGTTGCTGCCCTTTCAAGGACCACACAACAATACACTTCTGAGGCTAGAATCTTCTAAGTCCAAAAAGAAATTGTAATACACTAGACTTAAAGATCTGCTTGGTTTCCACRTGTCCTAAAGTCAAAACAAACTCTTGGATATTTTTCGGTGATATTTTTACACACTGCCTTCAGTGGGACTCTTGATAAGGGCGGTGTGTGTGCTCACCGTTTTCATCTCTTCCTGTTAGTGTGGCTTTTCTTTCTTTCTACAAACATAGCTGTTAAACAGAACCACACACACAAAAATGAGCCATGTGTCATTTTAGGTGAGACAGATGTAGCACTGAAACCAATGGGGTTTCCATACTGCAGGTACGAAGTATGCCAGAAACAAACATATGGGAGTCATGTAAACATGGCAACACAGCAAGTGTTGTCTTGGCTTTTTAAGATGTTCTTAAAGTAGGAAATGTGCAATRTGAAATCTTTCCTCAGAAGTTCACCTTAAAGGACATTGGCTGCTGGAAATGCTGAAAAAAACTGCCTAGGAATGCTGTGGGCTGAATTCCCTGTGGTACCTGCTAGAGGTAGAGGTGTTTTTATTGGAGTGAAATTGTAATGGCTTCTGCCTCAGAAAACAAGCAAACAAAACACAAATCCAAGGCTATTCTAGCTGCTGTTGAGGCGGGCAATGATATTCCTRTGAACTTCAGCTTGGATTTTAATTTAATGAATTTATTTTTGTTTCTCTGTTTTCACACATCCTCTGATGCCTCAACTGATACACATATTTATTTTGAGGACRGTATATTCAGATATAACTGAATCCCTAAGCTTTTTACTCACCATCTCATACAAACAGTGAGTGACATGGGTGAATATTGATGATCATATAACTACTGCAGCTGAACTACAAATTGTTTTTTACTGTTAAAGCAAAGATAACTGTGGCAATTTTTATATGAAGAAAGTGTTAAAAATGGAATTTGGTAACCTGTTCTTAAAATAATAAAATGCTTTTGTATGAGTTATTTTAGGCGAATTRGACAGTGCATATGTCCATCTTTGCTTGAAAATACAGAATGTCAAAGTTTTTAACCTGATTAGAGACAAATACCCTGTACTGTGCCACCCACATCTGTSCAGTCTGTCAGAAAACTAGAACTATGTATTCCTTTAGGATTGAGAACATAATTCTTTGGCTGTCAGATTACTCTGACAAATTACATTATAATTACTTCCTCATTAATTACTGTGACAAATGTTGATCTAAAGAGAATAGAGGAAGATGACTTTCATTTAAAATTCTCAGAACATGAGCAAATGAGATATCCGCTGGACTCCTTCAACATTCATTAATATTTGAGCGTGTTAACATATTCATACCTATGGCATGCAAGGTAAAAGGGATTTCTACCACTCTCTTTAAAGAGTCTCTTTAAAATATATTAGAATTTTATTTCCTTCTGAAACTTCTTTAAATTAAAAATTCTCTCCTATGCTTCCAAGGAAGCTCCTTTCTCTCTGCTTATGCAGGACTTGATTGATCATTGGTAGATGTGCTTATTCTGGGAAGTCATTTTGAAATGTGGCAAAAGTATTTATAGTAGAATACATTACATTTTGGAGTACAAGGCCCCCCAGGAAATTAAAAAATGACTAACAGTTCTGACATTGCTGGATAAAGTATGAGAGATGGGAATAATTTGCGACCTGAAGGAAGATTTACCTTTCTTTGAAAATAAAATATTGGAAATGTGTTTTTTCGGGATCATTTCTTCTCTTTGAGTTCATTTCGGGCTGTTGGCAGGCCTGAACATCAGGCCTGATGAGTGCAGGTCTATGCATTTTCCCATCACCGTATGAATGCTACTCTTTGCTGAGGAGCCGCGGAGTGCAYGTGTGATTCAAAGGTGCTTTGTGATCACATTTATAAATCTTGGTTTTGCTTGGCAAGACGTGGAGTAGAGTTGCTTTCTGTCTCTGAAGAGCTTGGAGTAACAATTCTAGCTTGCAGCAGAGAATAATTTAGCTTGGGTAACTGATCTGCTTGTGCACGGCACTAGACTGCTGCTACCAGGATCTCYCTGAGAGCAAGAGAAAAACTTGTGTAAGCTCTTACCCACAAAGAACCGGGGAAGCTGCATCAGGTTTCCTTTGCCCTGGCAGTTRTTATAGTACTTTCAGCAACCTTTTTGCAGTTCTGAAAGATCTTTTATGAAGCACTGTTAATCAGTGCAAGGTAGTGCGAGACAGGAAACACTGGTTCTTATCCTAGTTTTGCCACTTTCCTTCTCTGGGACCTTGGACCAAAAAGAACTTTAGGATCTGTGCACTTTTCTCACATTAGGTGAATTAATGGCAACCCTCTCATTGACTGGAAAGCTCCCAGGATCTTTCTGATGGGGAAAATGGGAAACCTTGAGACACAAGTGTTGTTTCCAAGTGTGCATCTAGGAAGTGTGTTCATGGCTTTTACTTTTATTTCTTTGGTACCCTTGAAGGACCTTTTGTAGCTCTGGAGAATGAGCTGACCCCTTTTGTTCCCCCAGCCTGAAAAAGGTCATATTTTGTTTAACTAACCTTTGAAAACATCAGGCMAAAATCTACTCCCACTGCATAGTTCAAAGTAGCTCTGGAGTAGCTCTGACTTACTTACAGACGTGTATTTGAGAATAATATTTTACCCAAAGCCTTTTGAAGGGTTACTTTTGAAGTGTAACGAGACCATGCCTCAGTATGATAGAAGATGCAGACAGCTATACCTCTTACACAGGGTAGCATTAGTTGCATTCTAGACGTATTGGTGCTTTAATGTTCCTCTGTTTTTTTGTCTGAACTGCGGTGTAGCAGAGAAGACTTGGAATGCTAAACTGGAGCTATCTGAGCCTGAGCTGCACTTCGTGCATCTTTGTTTCTGTGTTTTTTTAAAAAAGGAACAAAGAGTTGAGACAGAAGTTTTGAAAATATATTAGTTATAAATAATAAAAGACAGGCCATGGAAAAAATGTAGATATTATTTTTATAAAATCATGTTTGGGGTTCATTTTTTCATGCTAACATCKTATACATCTTTAAAGTTAACTTTCTTCATAGTAAAGCAAGAAGCTGACTGCCCCTAGACTGTATTTCACTGAGATTTTACTTGATAATACCTGTGTGCTTAACTCTTTGTTATGTCAGTACTCATATTTATGTCAAAATAAATATTTAGCAGTTGGAGTATATCCTAACTCCAACCAAAAAAAGAAAAAAAAAAGAAAAAAAACAGTTGGAGTATATCCTAACTCCAACAAAAAAAAAGAAAAAAAAGAAAAAAAAAGAAAGGAAAAAATCCATCTGTTCTGGTGCTGATGCCGTTCTTCAGGTGGAAGAGCTGCTCATGCTCCCTGGAAGAGTCTCATCTCCTCCTAGTCTTCGTTGCTAGAGTAGATAAGCTGATCTTTGAGTCTTCTCATAAGGGTCGATGTTCCTTTCATATTAAGTGCCCTTCTCTGGATCCAGTGCAATTTAGTCTTTTCTGATTGTGGACTTCCAAGGTCGTATACTGTCCCAGGTGTGTTTTTGCCAGGAACTGTGGCATTAGGATTTCCTTCTCCTTAGGGGAAACACCCTGAGGCTGTACTTGTCTCTGTCCTGACCAGTCACCYGATCTTTCATAAACACGCAGTAATCCACCCAGGGCACTCTTGTGTTTTCAGACATAGAGCATAGCCTTGGCTCTACCATTGCACTTCTGTTATTTCTCTTTTCAGGAAATCCACGTATCACCTTTATCCTCTTTAATTTTCCCTCGGGTGTGTCATATGGAGGTTGCCAGTGGTAGTAAAAAAAAAAAAAAAGGAAAAAAAGAATATATCTTTGCACTGGGACACAGAACCCATCCCTGAGCTAACACTCTTTTCAAGGTGGTTGAGGAGGGCAAAAATAAAGACTTGGACWCCCATATTCTAAGTACAGGTCTGAGCTGCTCAGGAAGAACCTTGCAAAACAAATTGTGATCATTCAGATAAGAAGCAATGGCAGACTAAGAGCTGCTGTTCTTTGGTTGGTGAGATAACAGTCAAAAAAAAAAGAAATTCAGGTTATCATAGGAGACCAGCACGGTGACGATTTGTGATAGAGTAAGCCTACATTGGAGACTGCTGCCGAGGCTTGTTTTGAAGCAGTCACTCAAACGTGAGTGATCGCAGGCCACCCTAGAGGACTCTTATGGATGTTCCAGTGAACCCAAGCGCAAAAAAAAATGGGGGAAAAAAAAAAAAAAAAAAAAAAAAAGGGAAAAAAAAAAAAAAAAAAAAAAAAAAAAAAGGTAGGATGGACATTTCTGGCGGGGCAGGAACGAGAGGACGAGGGAGGAGGTCGGGTCCTCCCGGCAGGACAGGAGCGGGAAGGGGCTCCGCGCTCCGGCACTCCGCGGCGGTGGCCGCAGCCCTCGGCGCCGCCCGCGCTGTCCCCCGCGCTAGAAGCGGCGCGGGCCGCTCCGCGCTCGCCCTCCCCTCGTGCCCCGCCGGCCCCTGCCCCTCGGGGGCTCCCTGGAGCCCCAGGGCGTCGCATCCTCGTCCGCGGAGCGCGGGGGCTGCGAGCCGAGCAGAGCGCGGAGAGGCCGCGCACCTTCCTGCGCCGTGCCCCGACGGTGCCTCCGAGGCAGCGCCCTTTGAAGCCTCACAAAGCGCGTTACGCCCCGAGATTGTCCCTTTGGACAGCTCGACAACGCCTGGCTTCATGTTTGGAAGTTAAATGGACAGCAAGGTTGTTGAAACTCCCACGCTTTGAGCTCGTGCAGACACTGGGCGCATTCGCCTGTTATTTCCATGCGTGGAACAGGCAGGGGCGGAGGGAAGGGGCTGCCGGGGGAGGAGGGGGGACAGTRCCCTGGCTTAATCCGTGCTCGGGGCCGGGGGGAGCAGCCTGACCCAAAGTTTTCCTCTCTTTTCTGTTCCTCACTTTATTCTTTGGCAGGTTTAAAATAAGAGCTGGCCGCAAAGCGTGTTGCGCCTTGGGTAGGTAGCTTGTGTCTCGGAGTGACTGGCAACGTTGCGGCTCCATGAAATCAAAATTTATGATTATTCAAATGTTGGGGACTGTGAAAAGAGAGGAAGAAAGAGAGAAAATTAATATTGCAGCTGTTCTTCTGATTAATGAGAGATAATTGCTCATGAAAAGTCACCCCTGTGGCATTTTGTTGTCTCCTGGATCTTTGTTCTTTTCCACTATTATTGAGGACTTTCTTGAAGACTAAGCGGTTCTTTTCAATTTTTGGTATTCAGAAAGTGTTGCTTGGTTACAGATAATGGAGAAATCTCGGGCTATATTGGGTAAGATGTGCCACAGACAGCAATATCACAATGCCACGCTCAGAAAAGGATGGATACAAGTTAACGATGCGCTTTCAATAAAACATTAATAGACTTGTTCACGCTTTTATAGTGACCTCATTAACGGGAGCTGGGGGCACGTCCTGTCCCTCGCTTGCGCTCGCTTTACAAAACGCGCCCCCGGCCCCACTGAGCGCTCGCGGAGCTAGCACGAACCCAACGCTGCGCAGCGAGGAAACGCGCCTGGGGGCGGGCGTTTGGCACCGTTTTCGGCRTTTGCGCCGAGCCGGCGGATCGCGCGGAGCAGCCCGAGCGGAGGCAGCCGCCGTGCCCGAGCGGGCTCCGCTTTTTCTTTGGCGGGGCTGGGGGCAGGGAAGGGAAAGGGCCGCTTTTGTCACTTAAGCCGTGAATCTCTTCTACATAAAGGTGTTAGAGACATCTGGAAGAAAAGAGGAACCAGCACCCAGTCCTGCGCTCCGCAGACCAGGGGAGCGGCTCTGATGTTCTTTTTGAACCGCGCCACTTTGAAAAGGGGGCAATTTCGTTACATTCTCATTTGTTACACTGTCTTGAACTAAAGGCAGACAAAGCTATACTCTGTCACCCCGAGCAGAATGAAGGGAATCAAAGGATTTTCCCTTAAAAGGACTAATTTTCTCCTTGAATTATGAAAGTAATGGCTAGGTAACAGCCTGTGCTCTGTACCCAACTGCTTAATACCTTCTAAATCCTTCCACGTGGCTCTCCCAGTCGTAGCAATTAGAGCTCATTATAGGCTCATAAGAGCTCTCATTTCGGGGATTACTTAATGGACAATGAAATTTTATCGGACAGAATTATTGAAAAATAAAATTGTAACGAGGCCGATGTGATGTGGGCGCACGCCTTGCATCATTCCGCCTGGTTTGGGATATCTTTGCTTTCAAATCACTTCTTTTCTTGCTCTTGATTTCTTTTTTTTTTTTCTTTTTTTTTCCTTCCCTCCTCTCTCTTTCGGGACTGCGCTCCGTTTATTATTACAATTACACTTTGCAATTTTGATCCGACTCTTGCTCTGCCTGACTTCCCTTAGGACAGCCAGCTCCGCTCCATCATTGCGGACCAGAACTTGTTCCGCTGGAGGCGGCGACTCCTCCTTTTCCAGAGTAGCCCCTCATAAATACATATATATATAATATATATAAATGTWATGTATATAGAGAAGGAAATCTCCTTCTCTAGGCAGGGTGAACGGCTCCGGGTCTCCTCCGGATGGACGGGCAGTAGCCGGAGGGGTTGYGGGCAAGCTCGCTCTGCGGGCGCGGTTCGGTCGCATCGGCCCGCGGGCGGCTCGGGAGGCAGAGCCCCTTCCCCGGCAGCCGCCTCCGCTGCCCGGCAGGTCCCATCGCGGCGGCCTCGGCAGCGGTTTGGGGAAAAGTAGGTGAGGTCGGAGCTGACCCGCCTAAACCCCGCGGGTCCCTAATTGTTGTCACAAGACGCGGGATTAGCGCATTGCTGGAATAGCTGTCTGTTTACACTGCGGAGCCCCGCCGGCCGGTAAACACTTTCTAATTGAATTCTAATCACATTCAAATAGCTCCATAACCAGCCTCAGCTGCAATTCATAAAACTTTAATTGCCATCCATAAATCCTCGCCTCGCCGGGCGCGGGGTGTCCCTCGGGTCCGGGCGGCCCTTGCCCCGGGCGGGACATTCATCCAGCGGGGCCGGAGTCGCCCCGTCGAGGGCTGCGGGGAGGGGAGGAAGCAGCGTCTCGCTCAGGAGACGGGGCCAGCAGAAACTCTTTAATGTTATTTATCCATTTTTAAGCAGCGGGGCGTTCGAAGCGCGCGGGGACTTCTCCGTGTCCTCGGCCGGCCCTTGTGTGCGGTGACGGCCTTTGAACGTGTTATTAAGGCAACCGATTCCGTTCCCAGCCTTTCCGCAGCCCCCGGTAATGAAGCGTATTCAGTGTTTTCTGCTTTAGAGCACAATTTCCCTTTCCCGAGTCGAGGGGAATTGGATAAGCGGCCGTTTTTCGACGCCGCTTCACATCTGCCAAGCAAGAATGCAATCGCCCTTCTATTAACGATAAGTCTCTTCTTAAACTCCCATAAAACAGGTCATTGGAAAATCGTATAATATGCTGCAAATAYCTTGGCTTTTTAATGCAATCTGAAATGCTCGGGAGCCACCGAGCGCATTTAGCTGTTTATCCAATTTCACTTTGAGTGATTGCTTCAGCAAACTTGGTGGAGATCAAAGAGTCCCCCCCTGACATGGTCGCCTTTCATTAGCCCCGCGCGGGCGGGGAAGTTCCCTTGGGAGCTTTCCGTCCCGATGCCGTCGGGCTGCGAAGTGTCCGGATAGCTGGAGGTTTTGTGCGTTGAAGTAATCGCCAATTTGGCGAGATGCTCGCGGGTCAGAAAGGGGCAGCGAGGCGGGTGGAGGCTGCGCGGCCCGGCGGCACCGCGCGTGTCCGCCCATCACCTGCCGCGGGGCGGCAGGGGAGGCAGCGCGCCAGGGGGGGGGCCCGCGCACCCCCGGGTGGGTTGGAGCCCCGCAGCTCTGCTGGGGGGGGGGGAATGGATGTGCCCGGCGTGGGGGGGCTGCCCCCTCCCCGGCTGCGGCCGCTCGGCCGGCGGGGCTGAAGGCTTCGGGCGGGCGGGCGCTTGCTCCCCCCGCCCCCCGTTTTGCCGCTCCCGCCGCTCGGGAAGCCGGGCAGATTTAGAACTGCGAGGCTTTCAGCCATCACGTGTTTAAATAGTTGATATAAAACCCCGGCGCAGGGGAGCCAGGCGGGGGGACTCTAAGACCAGCCCTCTCCGGGGACCCTTTTGTTCGCCTCTCCAACATAAGCACCTTCTCGCCTCGCCAGGGCTGCACTGGCGGCTTGGCCGAGACGGCAGCGCAGCGGAGCCGGCGGCGGGCAGCGCTGCGCCATGTCCCGCTCGTTCTATGTCGACTCCCTAATCATCAAGGACTCGTCGAGGGCGGCTCCGTCGCTGCCCGAGCACCACCACCACCACCACCACGGCCAGGACTTCTTCCTCCCGCTCGGCATGCCGGCTCCCCTCGTCATGTCCGTGTCGGGCCCGGGCTGCGCGGCCCGCAAGAGCGGCGCCTTCTGCGTGTGCCCGCTCTGTGTCACCTCGCACCTGCACGGCTCCCGCGGCGGCGGCGGCGGCGCCGTGCCCCTGCTCAAGAGCCCGCAGTTCCCGGGCGG
>PTEX01000042.1:4662849-4687682 GCA_003342815.1 Eudromia elegans
CCACGCGCCCGCCTGCGCCGCCGCCTACGGCGTGAGCGACCCGCGGAGGTTCCACTGCCTCGCCATGGGTAGGACGGGACCCCCGGCGGCGCCCGGCTCCGCCGCCCCCGGCCCGCTTCAACTCTTGTCTCTCTCTCTCTCTGTCCCGTGCAGGAGGGTCCGACTCCAGCCAGATCCAGAACGGGAAGAGGATGAGGACGGCTTTCACCAGCACGCAGCTCCTGGAGCTCGAGCGGGAGTTCTCCTCCAACATGTACCTGTCCCGCCTGCGCAGGATCGAGATAGCCACGTACCTGAACCTGTCCGAGAAGCAGGTGAAGATCTGGTTCCAGAACCGGAGGGTGAAGCACAAGAAGGAAGGCAAGGGCACTCAGCGCAACCCGCACGGCGCCTGCAAGTGCAGCACCAGCCAGGGGCACTTCCCCAGGTCGGAGGACGAGGAGTCTCTGTCCCCCGCGTCGGCGACCGAGGAGAAGGAGATTTCGCTGCTATAGGAGCCCTCCCGGCCGCGGCCCCTACCTGGCTGAGCGGCGCTTTCTGCGTATAAATTATGTATATATTTGGAATGTAAATGTTTTAGTCGCGAGAGTTTAACTAAAAAGTTATTTATGTAACCCCAGAGCGGACACCTGCTCTTCCTAACATGTAACACGGCACTGGATTCGCGCGGCCCGGGCTTCCTTCCCTGACTCCCCTCCGGCGGGTTGAAGGAAAAAAAAATCGTCTTTTAAACCGAAAGTCGAGAAAACTGAAACTTTTAGAA
Source organism: Eudromia elegans (assembly GCA_003342815.1). Lineage (NCBI taxonomy): Eukaryota > Metazoa > Chordata > Aves > Tinamiformes > Tinamidae > Eudromia > Eudromia elegans. The sequence continues at coordinate 4,663,613 of PTEX01000042.1, forward strand.
AACTGAAAAGTGAAACAAACAACAACAAACTTTTAGGACTGAGGACGTTCTGGATGGACTTATTTAAAAAAAAAAAAAAAAGAGAGAGAGAAGAAAAAAAGGAAAATAAAGTTCGGTCGTTTGGGTTTGGGATGTCTCACTTTTTTTGTGAATAGTTTTATATAAAATTTATATTTATATTTATTTAAATAAATGAGATCAGATGAAAATTGAATCGTTTTTCTTTCCCCCGCTAAGTTTCAGCGTAGTTCGAGCAAAGAAGGTGGCCTGGCTGGGGAAAGGTGTTTTTACTTGCACCCCTTTGCACGAAGGGACAGTCTCTCTGTGACAGAACTCCATAAAGAATACAAATAAAAGCCGACAGCTACTAACCTGGACGTGTTTCCCACCGCCCTAGGACTTCGCCCGGATGGGAGAGAGGAAGAGGAGGGGGCCGGGGGGGAGGAAGGAGCCGCTGCCGCCCGGGGGAATGCAGATGAAGGCGCTTTCGGAGCCCGGCTCCGGCAGCTTTGTGCTGCCTGCAGCCGCGCAGAGCGCGCGGGCCCGGCCGGCTACGGCCCCGCTGCTCTATGCAGGGCTGAGCGCGGCGATGCCAGCGAGAAAACGCCGAGACCTTCGGTTCGTTTCCTCCGTTTTAGGGGGTATTTATTTATTTATTCTCAGAGGCCGGCTTTTTCGGCGCTGGTTTGTTCGGCCGTTCTCGGCCAGTTCCCGAGAGCAGAGTCACTCCGTGGGAAGGCCGAGAAGGGAGTCTCGGCGGGGCAGCCCCGAGGGATCCTCTCCCTAATCTTTTATTTCCTACTTCTTGAGATATCGGCAGGAAAAGAGCAGAGTGGAATAGCCATTTATCTGCCCCTCGCCCTTTTTTCCCCTCAGATGGGTTCCCCGCCCGCAGTTTTGACTTCAGTCTCTGAACTATTATTGCAAGGCTCCCAGGAAAAGACGCTCCCAGATGAGGTCTCACGGTTGATCCTGCACCTAACCTGGGAGCTCCAGCTCCGAGGCATGTCCCGGCCAGAATCCTGTTCGAGTCCGGAGGGGGAACCGAGCGGCAGGGCTGCCTGCTGCCTGTTCAGCTGATGTGAACGGGCACAGGGTACGTCGGGGCGGGTGGCAGCCCGGGAGAGCAGCCCCAGCCCCGCACTCTCGTGTCCGCGGGGAGAGGTCAGCCGCGTGGGCAGCTCTGGGTGGAATTAGAGGCCCTGCCTAGGGCTCTGCCCCACCGCTCGGTGGGGACTGGGGCAGAGAGCACGTCCTGTGGGAGGCAAGGAGGAGCAGAAAATTACAGCCTGGATTGGAAAACAAACCCAAATTGTCGCTTTTCCTTCTCGCAGATATTTCACTCCTTCAGCCAAGGCCGCTGTAGAGGCCAGCAACACAGATCGCAGCAGAGGGAGGTTGCTTAGCCACATCTCCGACCCTGCACTCTCACCAGGCCGAGAGGGCCACAGACTTGGTGGCTCCTGAAAGGTGGTCAGGTGGGCTCGGATCTGCAACAGGTCCCCTGAGTCCAACTTGTTCCTGAAATCCCACTTTTCCTAAGGAGAGGCAGGGAGGAGKTGACACTGCCCAAAGCCCTGCCCACCCTCTGGGCAACGTCACCTAAAGAGCCAACAAGGGGGGAATTCAGTGGCCTGCAAGGTCTGGAGAGGGCAGTGCTAGAGCTCGGYCGAGGGAGAAAAATGCTAGTCTAAATGCATCTAGGTTATACTACACTACACACTATACTATACCTCTATCCCATTAGCAACATTATCTTTTGATTCGAGGTGCTTCTGTTAAAAGAAATTCCACTGCTCTCCGTTTAGAAAAGAGAAGCAATGAGGCCGTTTGTGCCGATGCACCTCAGAAGACACGCGGGACAGGCCCCAGCTCTGAGGGGCCGGGTGGACGTGGCACCGCAAGCATGTGAGACCTGACCTATGGGGAAAGCCCAGCACGGCAACAGCCAGAACGCAAACGAGGAAAACAAACAAACAAACAACCTTCCCTCTCAGGTTTAACCCCATATATTCACCAATATGAGATTTTTTTTGCCTGACACCTTGATGTAAGGAAGGAAACAAGGTAGGGTCGGCCACAGGGTAGACCTTAGCTTACAAACCTATCGGATACTGGAGTAACAGCGGTGGCAGCGCTGGCCTGAGCGTGTGACACTACTCGGATGACAACTGCTTCTTTTTACGCCCCGGAGCGATCCCCGGCTTTATAAGCTACCAGCGCAGCGAACAAGGAACAAACGCCGCCCTCCCGTTTCCCGTCGGTGCTTGTCGCGGCGATGTGTGCGAGCCCCGAGAGCGCGCCTGGGTTTGTGTTTAGCACTCCCGTGGGGGCCCCAATTTAGCTTCTCTTTGGAAAGGGAGGGCGCGGGCTTAGCAGGATTAAACCCGCCGTCCCGGCACTGCCCGCTGCGCTGCGGAGCAACACCGGCTTCCCCAGTCCCATTCCCGGTGTTAGTTGGCGGGGTAGGAGGCACTGCCCGACTCGCTCCGGCTGCGGCCGCAGCGCTCCGCGCCCCCTCTGGATGCGCCCCCGTGTCGGGAAAGGAGCAGCCCAGGGCCCGGGGGCAGCGCCGGGATGCGCGGGGCGCTCCTGCCCCCCAGCCTGCCCCTCCGTGACCTCCCCGGGCTCGCATGAGCAAACCCGGGGCCGGCCGCCCCTCGGGGCTCCCGTTTGCTTCCTGCCGCTCGGCTCTGCTCGTCCCAATTAAAAACGGAGGGGGAAGCGGCCGCCTCGTGGGGCTTTGCCGGCCCGGGTGCCGCCGCCGGGGATGCAGAGGGCGGATCCGCGCCGCGGGAGGCCGCCGATGGAGCGCGCGGCCGGGCGGGTCGCCGCGGGGCTCGCGGCGGGGCAGCTCTGCCGCTCCCGGGAGCTGCGGGAGAGGAGGAACCGCCCGTTCCCTGCCCGGGTCCCCGCGGGGGGAGAGAGAGAAAAATAAAACTCTTTAAAATTGTTTTTCGGGGCTTTGTGGCTACGCGGKACGGAGCGGGGGAACCCGCGGCCCTGCGGTGCGTCGAGCTCGGCAGCGGGCAGCGGAGCTGGGGCAAAGGCGGCCCGGGGCGCGGGGCACGGCGCGCGGAGCGGCCCCCGCGCGCAACGTGCGCGCATCCCGACAGCTGCCGGCTCCGCGAACCGGGCCGGGATGGCAGCGGAATAACAAGCAGCCGAGCGCAAGCTGCGCCCCGGGCGGGCTCGGGCCGAGCACCCGCGCTGCGCCCTCGCCCTGAAAGCGCCGATTTCACGCGGCGCCGCCGCGCGCCGCGCTCCGCAGCCGGCCCCGCGCTCCGCAGCCGCCGGCGGCTCCCCCCGCGCACGCAGCGCGCTCGGACGAAGGCAGGCGAAGCCGGGGGAGCGGAAGCGTGCGGGGTGCGCTCTGCAAAAACAACTAGATTAATGAAGGAGTGACAATTTCAAGGCTAACGTTGGCACTGCCCAAGCCAGAGCGTGGGGAGCTCGCCAGGCTTTGCTTTATATTGTCCGCTTTTCTGGAGAGCAGACAAAGATGGATAGAGAGACATTGAAAAGCGGGAGGCGTATTTCAAGCGGCTCAATGAAGAGGGTTGTCACTTAAAGACAAGAACCATAGTGCTTTGATGACTTTGTATTAGCCTCACCGTTTCAAATAAGTGACTCCGCTCCCTTTGCGGAGTTCACCAAATTTAGTAGATGCCACTTCAGTGGGGCTGTTCTGGGCAGCAACCAGAGCCCGTAATAGCGGGGGGCGGCGCGGGGGGAACTCCGGGCGGATCCGGGGAAGAAAAGTGCCGCTCCCAAGAGTTTTTCCCTTCCCATCCCGGAGGGATTAAACTCGATAGCGCCGCGGGGCAGAGTTTCGCGGGGCAGCGAAACTCCTATTTATTTATTTATTTATTTATTTATTTATTTATTTATTTATTTATTTATTTATCTATCTATCTATCTATCTATCTATCTATCTATCGATCGATCGATCCATCGATCGACCTATTTATTTATTCACGTTCTTGGAGAAGAGCGGGGAAGGGGGTTGGAATCGTGAGCAGACTTTCCACGCCTTCGTGCGTGTCCAGGGGCAGACACACGCCTGTACCGTGCACGTCTGTGTGTGCCGGGGGTCTCTGCTCGACCGGGTCCCCCTCTAGGTCCCCTCGCTCCGTGGCCTCCTTGGCTGCGCTGGGGACACCCCAGCTGGACGTTTGCCGGGCAAAGCCGTCAAGGGCTCCGAATTTTGTGCCAAAGACCGGTATTTTTTAAGASAGGGGACCCCCGACCGCTGCAGACCCCCAGGCTTTGAAGGCGCAGCGAAAGGGCTTCGCTGTGCGCTGGAGAGAACCGTTTAGTCACTGTTTCATTAGGCACTATTTGAACCTTGCAACATGTGGTAATTTCTGGGGCAAGCTGAAAAGGGGGGATTATGTAGGAGGGACACAAGGAAATTAGCGAACGGTTAATTTAACTCGTTTTCTGGTAGAATTTTCGATACATTCCTAATTGACCGAGGAGGCAGGTGAAGTCTTCAGTTGCAGGCAGACTCATTCACGGTGAGAATAAATGGCTCTTTTTCAACTCACACTGCTCACAATATATCATCAGGAAAAAGACATGCAATGAATATGTTGATTTTATTATTATTATTATTAATGGCATTACACCCTGCTACGCAGGTGTGAGGGTAAAAACCTATACTGCAACGAAATCAGATTAACAATGAAATGAGATTTTTATTAGCTTTCTGTGTCACATAGACCTGGATTTAAACTGTCAAAACAAGAAACAAGGAGGGGAGAAAGAAAAAAAAAATGCTCCGAAGACAAGAGTGCCAATCACCGTGCAGAAGTAGTAGCTCGATATCCAAATAATAATTAGCTGTAATTCCCGACGAGTATCCACACCGCGCACTCCATGCTGTTTATGTCATATAGAGACTGTATGATTAGCCTATAATGGCAAATCTCCGCTGAGCCCGGGGTTGCCAATTAACCCCGGCGTTTGCCGGGAAACAGGGAGAGTCTGAAGGAAAAGCGGGATTTTTTTTTTTTTTTTTCGGGCATTAAGTTGTGGTCGAGGAAGCCGGAGCCGGGACCGAGGCCAGAGCGGGACCCAGAGCCAGGACCGGGTCAGGGGCCGGGGCCGGGCCGGGCGCTACCTGTCGGGAGGGCGGAGCGGTGCCCCTCGGGCCAGGGCCGGTACCGGAGCCGGTGCCGCCGCCCGGGCCGGTGCCGGCCGCGCCTGCCAAGGGCGCCTTTGTCAGCAACCTGCTATAGAGAGCGGCGGGCTCTGCATGACAAAGCACAATTAGGGCCGCTATTCAGCGCCGCTGCAGCTGGTAGCGCATTGGGGAGAGAAGGAGGGAACTCGAATATATTAATTGTGCGAAGGGGAGGAGAAAAAATAAAGAAGGAGAACAGCCCCGGCGCTGCATGCGTGTGCGTCGCCTCCCTCCTTTAGTTATTTATTTGCTTGTTGGCACGGGAAGTGGGAGGAGGAGGAAGGGCGGCCCCGGGGTGGAGGGCCCCTCCCCGTGGAGTCGGGCCGGCCCTGGCGAAGCCCTCGCAAGGGCCCGGGTGATGCTGCGGGGCCCGGCACCCGGGGGCTTGCGAAGGGGAGCAAAGCGGCTCCCTACGCGGCCACGGGAGAGGCGGGGGGACGTTGGTAATCGGCAGCCAAGTGAAATTGTGGTTTAACGTGTTAGCAAAGCCACCAATTCCCTGTCCGGGTTCCCTCGTCCCTACTTTGGTTTTTCTTCACTGTCACCCAACCAGAGCCTGTTGTGAGCCTGCTGAAAAGGGGCACAGACTGAGGGGCACCAGCCCCCAGAAAAGACTGAGTGAGAGCCAGAATAGAGAAAAGGCTGGAGAAGCAGCATTAAAACTGACCCAGGCAATCTGTGGTATTTCATTTTTATCTTCCCAGACCAATGGCTGTAATATACGTATGGCTAAATCCAAATGGAAAGGGAGGGGGGGGGGAAAAAAAGGAGAGAGAGAGAATCAAAACTCCAAAATGAAGTGTCCCAGAAAGGTATTGTACGGAATAGCACTTTTACTATAAAAGATCCAATTCTTGCAAAAGCAAAATGAGGTTTTGCTGAGAATTATGCACACAGAACTGAGAACTGATTGTAAGATCTTCAGTTCTGGCCACAAAGACATAGACCTGAATAGGCGTCTGTCCCTTTTCCTCTCTGGAAGGGTGCGATGATGAAGAAGGTTTTTATGCCGCAAATATGCCCAAGCTCCTCAAGCACGAAGCCAAGGCCACAGTGTATCCAGAAGATGCAAATGGCACCTGAGTCAAGAGGTGTGCCAGGAATAACACATATACTGCTTTTGAATGACACATATATGTAAATATATAGTATATATATTCTGTTTTTCATCAAGGAGCTTAGATTTTAAGTTACCTATCACAGCTATCCAGTTGTAGAACAGCCGTCAGAGCAGTCAGGACTTTATAGTTTTAATAGAGTAAAGGAAGCAGAGACATCACTATGCAGATACTGCAAAGGAGGGGTACAGCTGCTTTCTTTTTTTTTTTTTTTTTCTGGTCTACTCTGACAGATGAAGGATTTTAATGGATGGAGTGGATAGACACTTATCCAGTATTGACTTTGATTATCTCATAATACTAAAGACACCATCAAGTTTTTAGACTTATGGATGATTCCATCCAAATAAGCGGGACTGCAATCAAAAGTTAATCCTGATTGGGTTGAAACCTGCTATATCTTTGGGAGAGAACCCGGACATTAATAGAGAACATGAATCCTAGCTGATGCCATCAATACCAGTTTTCACGTTTCTGGCATCATATTTCTGTGTTCTCATAATTTTGTTCTGAGAATGCAGCGCTTTTAATTTTTTTCAAATGAAACACGGTTTTCCATGAATAGTTAGAAATGTCTACCATTTTTCCCCTGGTATAAGGACCTGCCAATTTATCATGGGGAAAAGAAAGATACCAGCTCTGAAATCACTATGTCAAAATGCTGCTGTTATTAGGAAAGGACGGCATCTTTTGGTGTTGTCTTCCTTTGTTTTCTCTCCCTAGTCCTTTTTCCCCCAATCCGTTTTACTGTGTTGTGTTCCCCATCAGTTTGTTGCCGGTGACCGCAGCTGCGCTGCCCAGGTTCCCGTTCTGCACTTCGCCCTCCTCAGGGGGACCTGCCCGGGCTGCAGCAAGGGGAGAGGGAAGCCGCCGTCTTTCGCTCTGTGAGCGAACACGAACCGCGGGAAGGGCAGACTCTCAGGCTTGGGTACACCAGCTGGGGCCTCTTGGCCCATTCAAGAAGTCAGTACTGCCCCTGGAAAGACCATCTTTGCCCGAAGGCCTTCCCTGCCCCTGGCTCTCTGAGCTCTCCTGTCCTCTGCTCTTGCTCTTCACTGGTGTTTCCTACTCAAACTTGTGTCCTGAATCCTTGACAAGTACTTGAAAATGGGAAGAGTAACCAGAGCTTGCAGCTCTGTTCCTCCGTTGGAGGTGGGAGCTGTAGCTTATCCTTAAATCTTTATTCCCCTCCTAATTGACGTTGGCTAATGGGTTCAAAAAAGACAGGGGAGCTGGGGGGAGGAGGCTGAGAGGGGCAGGGAGAGGGACTGGCAGGTTGCTCTCCTGAATTCAGTCTCCTTAGGAAGTGAGATTTGCAGTATCAGCAGCTGGCAGCAACCGCCTTGTCAAAGTTGCTAGGTCAAAGCTGAAGTACTCTTAAAAAGCTTGGGAATAAATGCAGCCTTTGTAATGGGCTTTCCTGGAGGAAGACTTCTCTCGTGCTGGAGGCACGGGAATGTCCCTGGAAAGGCGCAGAGCCTCGAGCCAGAGTGCCGGGCACTTTGTGGGTGCTTGGCCGTAAACTCAAGAGAAAAGTGGGGGGTTCTGACCTGTGGAGAAGGGGGTTGCATTAATGTTGTAGGAAAAGGAGAACACGAACATAGTCCATGGCTGGAGCACAGAACAGCGCTGATCTGCTCTTCCTGTAGCTGTTTCAGCACTGTTAGCCTTGTCTTCTTTCCATAGCTCCGTCGGGAAGAAGCAGAGATCTATTGTTTTTGTCCTGAAACAAGCACAAGGGCATATAAGGAAATCTCATATTTGAATCTGAAGATTAATTTTGGTTTTACAAATAGACATGAAACACTAATGCTTGAAAGTTATCTCAATTTTCCCATTATCTCAATCTCAGGTGTCCCAAGATCTGGGATGAGTTTTAGTCCTCAGCAATTATTTCTTACTCTTGCTGTTTATAGACCTTGGCCTTCTCATATCAGCATGTTCAGACTTCAATTTATCTTCAAGGAATGTGAAAATCTCCTAGGTCACCTTTTGCAGAGAGAAAAGTAGCTGTTTTTTTAAAACCAGTCTGTACTGCACTTTCCACTGTGTAACACTGTCATTTTCTTATGGAACTACTAAGCACAAGATTACGAAAGCAATTTCTTTGCTTGAAATACTTTATTGCCTTTTGCTGTTTGGGGGATCACCGGGAAATCAGATAAGGAAGCACTTGTTTCTCTTTCACCTTCCAGCAACTCTGAAAGCGAGCAGAATAATGTTGGAAACAATCGACACCAGACATTAGTTTGTGGTTCATTTGTTGTTTATTTATATATATATATGTATATGTTTTCCATTAAACATACAAGTGCATGTGCAGTCCTTTCAACTCACTAAAAATTCTAATAGAAAATCATAGGAAATAGTGTGCTTTAAAAGACTATGTACATGTAAAAATTGTTTACATCTGTGAATCACAAGCTTTTGGCAGGGGCTCCTGGGAAGCTCATGGAATTAACAGCCTCGGAGATGGGAGAGGTCCGTGCCTGAGACAAGGAGCAAACAAGGAGGCACTGGGCAGCCCTGCCTTGGTGAGGAGTGCAGGTACCAGTTGCCCAAGGGAGGACTTGAACTAAGGCCACCAAATGGAGACCCTGAACAACCACAGAGCGGTTTAGTAGAGGGCGAGGAAGGAACTTCGGCATCAGGTGAGAGTAGTTGGGTGGTGGTTCCTCCTGGAATCTCTTTGGAAGGTACAGTGGAGGGAAAAGGTGGAATATAAAAAGGAAAAATCGAGAGAAAAAAGGTTTCCCTGCAAAAGTATTTTGTTTCAATTGAGGTCTCACTGTTCAAGCTGCCAAGTCTTATAAAAGAGGAAGCAGGAACGATCATTAAACCTAAGAAGGGCCAGGATTTGACAACCTCCTCCGTATAGCAACCAGAATGGAAAATGGCACGACACGAATCCTTTCTACTGGTGCGACTGTAAATGAGAGTGGGAATGGCACCAGCGTAACCACTGCAAGCTTAATAGGCTGATCTTGTGTGGTCTGCTTGGGATGCCCCAGATGGGCTGCCTGGCCTCTGTACTCGGTGGAAGTGCAAGGTTTCTGTGTGAGAAGAGCTGCGTGCTCGTGGCTCAGGAACCGTGTGCTGCCAAATGCACACGCACTAGCAAATATGGAATCTGTAAGGAGCAGAAGCTTCTGCTTTGATTATGTTGATCTGCTTCAGACTCTTCTGTAGCCTCATGACAGCGATGTTACATGACTGTGTTGCACGATATTGCAGTGGCTAAGGAGTACTTTCTATGTCAGCTTGCTCCAGTGCTCAGAGCCTGACAGAGGCTGGACTTTTTATCCAAATTGGGCTGTGCTTCCTCTCAGCAGGAAAGGTGAAGGGCCAGACATTTCAGCCTGTGTTCCAGCCCCACACGTGTGCAAACACAACCGTGCCCACAGGCAGCCCCGCGGCTGTGCGTGCAGCCACACTTGCACACGCGAATCAGGATCTCCACGTGTCAAACGGGGTTTGCCCACACACAGTGATCATCCTGAGTAAAGTTATCGTCACGAAAATATTGCTTTAGTTGTTTTAGAAACTGAGCCAGAACGACAATATTTGCCCGAGACACTTCATGCTGTTATGCATTTCCTGCTCTCCTGGAAAGCACGGGAAGGCTTTGCCAATCCGGAGGTAGAGCCTGTTTCTCCTTTGAATCCTATATGCACTTTTGGTATCTTATAAGATTATTTAGCAAATCTTAGCACTATGTATCATTAGCAAATAAGTGACAACTCTGAGAGGTACTTATGGGGGAAAATACACCAAGGCCAGGTTTGCAAAGTGCTTCCTATTGGTTTGGAGTGGAAGATTCAAAAGTTAAGGTAAGAACATAGGGTGCATAATGGCTTCACATTTAAGGCTCAAATAATTTTTGCATCTAATACAGTGCCTATTTGTTTAATCCCGTTTGTATTATCCCTGCCAGAGGAATTAACTATTTTCACTCATTTGCATTTTTCGGTACTTTCTGATACTTAATAGTCTAAAAATATTGTCTCTTTTTAGGACCTCATTGTTCTTCTGTTACTTTGGTATTTGGAAAGAAACCACTATGTATATGTGGTTTTTAAATCTATTATCAGTATTCTGAATAAAAAGAATACATTGTGCTACGCACCAAAATAAATGCAGCTGCATTATTCCAGGGCTAGATAATTTTCCAGATTATAAAATGGCAGAAAGAGCTAATTTTTGATTGAACTGAAATGGACTCACTGCAAAGATTCATATATGAGTACATATTTGAAGAGACTAATGCTTATATTGTTTTTAGATACTTGCAATAAATATAATTAAAACCCTTCTAGAGACACTGGACCAATTTAAGTTAAATCCATGGAGTTACTGGTTCTTGTGAGCAACCCAAAAGCAGAAAGGATGCAGAAACCCTTCTACTGGCTTCCTYAGTTCTGTTCTTCCCATGTGTTTGATAGATGAAATTTGCTCTTACAATATACCGTGGGGCTGCATCCAGATAAAGGAGTCTCTAGGTGCTATGAGCATGAGAGGTATTTTCAGCCAAAAGCAATCAGAATGTGTGCCAGGTGGATGCTAAGCCCTGAAGATCCGATGCACTTTGCTGTAGTCACAATCCAAAGCAAACTTCGGGGTCCAGGCTGCCCCTTGATACAGAACAGTTCTCTACTAAAAATGAGTGGAGCACTAGGGCTTCTAATCATCGCTTCACTGTATTTTGTGTTTAAGGTTCTGTATCTAACTAACTGTCCATTTCCTACAACACTTGGAGGAATGATTTGTCACAACTTCCACCACTCTGCTGTTTACAGAGTGGTTATAGCCCTGCTACCAGGGCGAAAAGTGAAAATAACACCCCACCAGAAGCGGACTGCTGACCAAAGATTAGAAGTGCTGTTGGACATCCCGTGCCAAGCTTCCCAAGAAGACCTGTTGGGTTTCTTAGGGTTATTAACAGTTTGCCCGGGTCTGTAGTTACTGATTCCGGTGTAATTCAGTGGGTGGGAAGAAGATCAGGCCGTGATGAAGGAGCACTTGGGCGTCTGTCTGTGCTTTGTGCCTGCATTCAGCAGAGCTTGCATTTATTCCAATACTGTGCTCCCCCATATCTCCCTGCGGGCTGCCTAACATGCTTGAAACAGGGCACCTGCCTTAAGAAATGATTGCTCCAGAAGGGTCTTATCTGCTAAAATTGATGGCAAATCAGTTAGAATGTAAAACCTAGATTTAGTAACACAGAAGGTATGTATTTTTATGAAACAGTTCCATGTATTCAAGCAAACACCATTCCTAGAATTCCTACTTTCTTTTGAGACAGAACATTTTATTTATGCTTAGCAAGATTTTAAGTTTAATAACAAAAATGGATATGTTTTATTAAACCTTCAGTAAGAGAACTGCTAAGCAGAATTTCTATTCACTTTATGTATTAAGACAATTTTGTAACAGTCAGGCAGTCAGCTTGGAGCTCCTGGAGTGTTATCAAAGCTTTACTGCAAATCCAGAAATATAAACATGCTTCTGGCATTAAGGTGAATCCTTGCAGTGTTTATTCTGAGAATGGTGAGGCATTAGAGCCAGTGACAAATCGTTTTTCAGAAGAAAGCATGAGTATGCTTTTAGATAGGAAGGCAACTTTGGAAGAAATTGCCTTTTATATATATTTTTTTTTCTTTTTTTCTGGCTGAAATGTATATGCCTGTAATTTTTGACTAATATTGATTGGCAATAATTAAAACACGCAAGTGAAATCCATTTTATTATAAGCATGACAACCCAAAAGGAAGTGAAATAAAACATACAAAATATGGTCATCACACCTGCCTTCCTCCAAGGACGGTCCTGGAGTTCCAAGATAAATAGGTAAGACAGATGTCTGAGGAATCCCTCACTGACTGGAAGAAAATGAATGTATAAGAATTACGTATGTTATATATACAGGCTGTCAGAACTTCCCACTGTTCCACATTTATTAGATTGCACACACTCAAGACTTGTAAAAAACAACCCAACCATGGCCCTCTGCTCTAAATGCTGATTATAAGACAATGTAAATATGCATAAGCATCTACATACATCTTTTTTTTGTTGTTATGAAGTCAAGTATACAGCATTGTCAAGGGACTGTTTGCATTTTTTGAGGTCCTTAGAGGTGCTTTCAAATTATTTGAGAAACACGATGACTACGCTGTGTAGATTTCAGACCCAAGTACTCCAAAGAAAAGGAGAAGACACTTAACTACACGCAAACACTTGTCGTGCCCGGAGCACAAAGAGCCGTCTTGTTTATACGGTTCCAAGCGAGCCGTCTCAGAGGTGCGGCAGCGGAGACGCGAGAGGAGCTGACAGTGCTGTTGTTAACCCCATTCATCAGCACACAGGCACTTCCACTTGGGAGCTGCGTCCAACAGTCCTTCCGATCACAAGCCGTTCTTACTTGACTTCTTCTTTACGCGGCTGACCCTGCTTCCACTCAAGCAGACAGCAAGACTTCCAGTTTTGAAGCAGGCCAGGTTCAGGCTATAGTCAGAAAAAAGGTTGCAGGCATACACTATAAAGAGAAAGAGAAATCTTGCATATAGCTTACAATGTGAGGGATTGCCACGTTAATGCTGTTAATATTTGGTGTTCCTTGATTCTCTACTCTGTCATTCACAGTTGTGAGGGAACGTTTTCATAAATCACTTCCTGGTGAAATGTCTCTCTTTTCATTGAATATGGAGGCAACTTGCTTAGCCTGGGGACCTACGTGCAGACGGCTAGACACGGTCACTGCAAGTTCCTTTTAAGTAGATTCAGCTCTAAAAAAAAAAACTGGCCAATTTTCCATTTCCTGTTTATATAGGTTGAGCTCCATCAGCCAATGTCCTTCTCTGTAGGTCTGTCTCTACACATAAAAAAACCTAATGCCAAATATTATTAGAATAACACTCGGGCAACTTCTGGTGCAATTCAGGTTTTGTCTCTGAACTATGCAGCTTAAAACTTTATTTGGTCCCATGTTTGTTTTTTTATTACTAGAAGAAAAGCAACCGTGCAAGTATTCCCTGCCAGTTCCGACACTCCTTTGCTTGGAGCGGAGCACACGTAGGCCACCTGAGGCCAGACTTCACGGCAGAGACCAGGTATTCCCACGTGGCTGCTCCATGCCGGCAAGGGGTGGTGGTGCAGTAAGAGGTGGGAATTGCCAGGAGGACAGGCAATCGGAGGATTTCCTTTCTGTGTGGGGCGGGGTTGGAGGGATGGGAGGTCTAATTAATGATCCTGCCATCCCCTTAGTCTGCATCCCAGCCTTCACCTCTGCTCCTGAACTTCTGTGGGTCTTCGTGGAGAACAGTGAGCAGTATGATTTAAAGGGGCTTTATTCTAAGGACTCGCCTTCACACTAGGGCATCTGAGGGAAAAATTGAAATGCCTTTGACTTGGGAATAGTCATTCCGGGCAGAAGTCTGTGCCAGCACCTGGTGTAACTTGACATTAGTACTTTGACAGACAAGAAGTGCAGCCAGGTGGCGGGCCAGGGTGGGATAAAGGATTCCTCCTTGCCGCTCGCTGGCACGTGGGGCAGGCTGTTTGCCGCACACAACACCCGGCTGCCCTCCATCAGTACACGGTGGAAGAGAAGTGGGTGGCATTTCCTGCCAGCCAGGGTGGCAGCTGCACCATGGGGAGCATCGCACCCACACGGACATGGAGGCTGCTGCCATGAACAGGCAGCGTGCAGAGAGGCAAGGACTGGGCCAAAACCAAAGAAGTTTAGTTTATGTCTTCTGTATTATCTTGACAGCTTTATAAGAAAAAAGTAGGGGATAATACTGGGATAATGTAATATTTACAAATGCACGTTCGTTTTCATGAAGTTTTATCTTGGAGCATCATCTTACATGATATAGAGCAGTTCTAGATGGAGGCACAATATACAGTATAAAACGGTAAATTTACTTTTATTAACAGTATTACTTATTTATATTAAAGCTGAGTGTTGAGTCACCATTATAAGACTCCGAGCTCCTGTGTTGGGCCTCAGAGTTGATCTACGGGTAGACTTTCCAAACTGGGAGATTCCTTGGCACCCTTTGCTTCCTCTTAGACACTAATTCCTGTAGCACATCTGCAGCATCACAAAGCCAGGAAACGTATGTTGTATGCCAGAGATGAGGGCTGGGAGGGTGACAGAACCTTTTTCTTGATGAGTAAGCAAGACTAATACCTTTTTTAAATGAAAAGGAAACTATATTTTAAATGTGAAACACATTTATATGTATGTGTGTGTATACGTGTGTATATATATTCAACAGCATAGAATACTTTCGAATAAAATTAAGGTGAACGGGTGTTTARTTTGAGAAATATCTCAAGCGAATAGAAATCTGGCATAGTTTGTGAGGAGTTTATCAGGGGACATCCATCCTTCATCCTACCTGAACCTCTTCTCAATCCTGAGACTGGAAGCGAGGCTGGGCTGTTGGTGCCATGGCCTTCCTCTCCAGCTGAACCTCTCCAGGTAAGACTGACATTTATTTTACGCTTAGCTGACGAACCCTTGGTTACACTGATCAGAAAAGTGTTTGGACTGAACAGAGAAAATGCCTATAATCCAATAACCAATATGCTCATTTGGAGGTGCTGTCATTTAAAACAATGCAGTGAACTTTAACAAGTAAATTCCTTATGCATTTTCCCAGGAACATAAAGATCTCTCTCCCTTTCAGTGGTGTAGAATCTGGCCTATCAAGAAAGTAATATGGTTCCAGAGGGCTTAGCCCATTTGAAGATTTATGGGGTTAACTCCCTTGCAGTTTGATTTAAAATATTGTTCTAATGGGTTCTGTGAATGTTTCAGGTGATTCATTATGAGAGTAATACTGATTTTTACAGGAAAATGACCAACTGTTATTTCCATTCCTCCAGAGCTCTTAAGAGTTATAGGCTCTTTCTGGCATAATTTGGAAAACAGTGTTGATTCGCTCCACTTTAAAAGCAGCTTTAATACAAGACAGGAAAACTTTACATACCAAGATTCCTTTCAGCACCACTGCCACTGCTTGCTTCTCGTGCTTAGAATGAGGAATACTTGCAAAATTTCTGCTGCCGTGGGCTTGCTTTTTGCATAGGAGTGTAATTAACTGTCTTAAGAGGGAATAAGATGAAAAAACAAAGTCTGGGATGTCTGCTGAGCTGCAGTCCTGCTCAAGAGCAAAACAGTCGTGTCAGTGTCTGAGACACTTTAGGTTGCGTAAGGCTGCAAGAATTGGCTGGAGTGAGGCACTGAAGACCAGCCCACTGTTTTTAAGAGGCATAGACTATTTATAGGAGGCCAAGATGTTTTTAGACAATAAGGTAACACTTCTGGTCTGAACTCCTGAGGAAAACTCTGGGGTAAACACTCAGGTGGCAGCTGGGCATGCTGAAGAGGTGCTGACCCACATGTGTGTCCTCTAACCAGCACAGAAACTGGTGGGGCCTCCAAGCGGCTGCAAGGAGTAGAGCTGGGACTGAGCAGAGCTCACTGATTTCTCTTCCTAGTGGGAACCATGTGTCCATCCACGAGGTTCCCTGAGCCAGTGCTAGGCACGGCAGTGAGTATACCCACACATGGCACCGTGGCCAAGACGCTAGGCTAGCTCCACAAGCCAGGCCGCGGCGGTGCAAACAAGCTCCGTTCCTCGGCAGGTATCGGCAGCCTGGGCACGGTGCCATGGGCAGAGTGACACCCTGCAGCCTTAGCAGTGGCCCTGGGATCTCTGTAGCATGGCCCGTTGCGTGGTGGGGACGTCTACTGTGTGTTTTCCTCGGAGCACTCATGCTCAAACTTTTCATAACGCTAAAAAATGCCTTACACTTGGTAAGATGCACTAAAGTCCAAGATGAAACTGTTAACTCATCTAGTGTGTGCTTCCATATGCCTCAGGATATTAAAATTTCACCTATTTATTTTCTGCAACATGGAACTAATCCAAAGCCTGCCGCAGTCTTTGGAATTATTCCAGCAAATTCAATGGGTTCTGACTCAGGCTTTGAATCAAGCCTTTACCTTATACATTTTTGATTATTGAAAGGAGCCTAATCCGCTCCTGCCTCCGTGCATACTGATATGGAGACCTCCTCCTCCACTGGTTAACGCTAGAATTTGTCACTGCAGATGGAACATGCAACATAAATTGATGCAGTCAGCTAGTGTACTTTTCTAATGGATTTTTGGGGTATGTTAGTGGAGCCATGTGGCGCAGACTCAGGACAGAGTTGATATAAATTTTCCCTAAAATTCACACAGCTGTGAGCATGGAAACAGAGGTATCATCCTTCAGCTTCAAAACGGAGGTCTCTGCCCCCTGAGTCTGTTTGCCCAGAGGTGGAGGGTGACTCGTGCACCCACGGATGAGAACCAGCATCCCTGGCCAGGTATGTACTCCAAAGGTTCGTGACAAAATTTCTGGCTGGCTGCTGAGGTAAAGAAAACCAAGCATTTCACTTATAGTGTTCACAAAAATAACAGTGGAAAGAAGACAGTTTGGGTGAAGACAAAATGTTTTTATTCCTGGAAGCAGCAGAGAAAAAGGGAAGATGGAGAGATGACAAGGTGAACTTGCAAAGCAAGGGTGGCATTTGCCCTGTGAGCCTGAGTAAACAGAGGGAAATACTTCCCTGTACCTTGGGGACGTCTCAGTTCTGTGTCTCTCAGCAACCGAGAGGCAACAAGTATAGAGCAGCGAGAGGGGACTGGCACAGTACCAGCCCCTGAACACAGTTGCAATTACTTTGGCCGTGCTTTGGGGACTTAGACGTGAGTGCTGAAGACGGAGAAACCCCCAAGAGCAAGCAACGATGGCAGCTACATACAGAATTACTTAAGAAATAGCCGCAAATTTCCTTTACTGTATCATTTCAGAAGGAAGATAGAAGTGAGGTGTTGAAAGAAGAGTGCAAGGGTTAATCACTTTACACATATAAATAACACCAGGGCCAGATGACTCTGGAAATACAGCTTCCAGCTATGCCTGGCTTAAAATCTTTACTCTTGGTACTGTAATAAGATAATTCAGCACATCGCCAAGGTATTTTGCAATACACTGTTACCCGCAGCCTGCCTCCAAAGGGTTGTCCGGCGAGAATGGGGGATGGGGAAAGTGATACAGTGCACAACGAGCTGAGCTGCTTCAAGAGAGGAATGCCAGTCCCAGGCAAGTCAGCACGCTGCAGTCTTGGGTCCTGTCCTGGTGTGGGTTATTTTTCAATTCAATTCAAACATCACAAGAAAATGCAGCTGCATGTTGCAGGGAAGGGTGATCTTTCTGATGAGCTGAGCAATAAACTAGGAAACCCTGAATGAACACTTGTGTYTCTAACAAACCTTTTCATAAACTGTCAGTGCAATTAATATTTCTTTATATTAGGGCCTTTAAATATCACAATATGGAGAGTTATTTCTCTCTTGCCTGTGGAATTGCAYAATGCAGTATTAATTCTTAACATGCACCAGTCTCTTCCTGTCCTACATATTTATATATGAAAGTTCCATATCCTAAGGAGTTAAACTGYTGTTACTGGTGCCATCACCAAGGGAAGAGCTGGTGTGTATATACTGAAGGTTACTGATGAGGCACATGCTTGCTTTCCATCACAGGGGCCATTGGCTCACGGCTTGGTTCCTAAAACTAGCTCAACGATGCAGGCACCCAGGTGCTTCCTCCCTCTCGATTGCCTGCTATATTTTATGATTCTCTTTATCAACATGTCCAAAATCTGATTTCTCCATTTCTAATTTGTCTGAGACTTTCTTAGACCTTGCCAGGGGCAGAAGATGGTCAGTGGCACCTGTAATTTCTGAGCATCTGCTGCTATTACTTTCCAAGGAATTCCTTTATGCTGGTTGTGAAAGGGCTAGAAATTTGTGTGGCTTCAACATTCAGATGGACAATTCATGGACRAAAAAAATCTACTGAGATCTGATAAATACAACGAAGCTATCTCTTGGCTCAAGCAACCTCTGAGGTGTGAACTATCTTAGTGCAAATTGATTCTCTAGGAAATTATGGTTATATGCTTGCCTCTGCTTATACATTATCCACTACAGACCATAATCAGGACAAGATGGATCTGCGGTCTGACTCATTACAGACTCAGTTCAGTTTGCCTATGCTTATTTTGGCCARAAGTCCCAGGTTTTGTGTTTTCTGACTTCTAACTTTTGAGAAGTATTTAGCCAAGATTTCTCATTGCAAAATGCAACGTGCTGGTCTGGGATATTCCCAGGAGCTGGACACAGCGTCACCACGTGCTCTGAGCCCCTCAGCTCCTCATGGTTTGGTGACAGTCCCTCCTTGGGGGCTCCTCGACACAAAGCAGCCTCATGCCCGGGTGAAGTTCTTGGTTCTGAGCTCTACGGGTTTTCTTGGAGACCAASGGCAAGTTCTGGGGAGACAGGATCGAGGGTCATCTGGGACCACCACAGAGCCACTGCTTGGTCTGTCATATACATTTGTCCTAGACACTGGGGTGAGCTTTCTGTATGAATGTATATAGGTGTGTGTGTAGGTATGTACCTGTGTGTGTCTGTGCACAAAGCATTCCTCATAGCAGGGTCCTGATCTTGACTGGCACTTAATAAAAAATAAATGACAAAATATTAATAAGAAATAAGCAATTGCTAGAAACAAACAAAAAGCCCCAAAGTGAGGAAAAAAYGTGGAGAAATTAAGAAAGCTACAGGGAAAAAGAATATATTTTTACACAGAAAAGTACAATAATAAATTACATCTGCATGCAGCTTACTCATACAGTTCTCTGTGTTGTTTCATTTTTCCGTTCGCTTATCCCAGACAGTTGATCAAGCCACTTTTGACACTTCCTGGATTAGTTGGAGGAGGAAATAATGGATTACSATAATCTTTGTCTAGAAGGGGTGTCTTGTAAAGTTATCTGCATTGCTCCAGTAACACCATAAAGCCTCTCAGCTCTGAAGGAAAAGATGCTGCAAAGGCTTGAAAGCCAGTGGAGGAGCCCTGCACAGCGCTGCTATTTCACAGGAATCTGTCAAGTTGTGTTAATACCCTAGCATTCTGGAAATCAAAGTTTAAAGYGACATTGCCAACTTAAAATTATGCTTGTGCCTGCAGAATATGTACTTATCACAGTGGAAAGTAATATGTAATGCACTAAACAAACTTGGCACAGGGTTTTCTTTCCTATGAGSGAGCTATTCGCTTTCTTCCTCTTACTAAAATGGAAAAGTTGAAGATTAGGAGAAAAAAAGCTAGCAAAAACAAATAATGTGACAAAATATTTTAAAGGGATTTAAAACGAATACTAGTGTTTCAAAACTGTGCTATCGAGTCTTGAATTTTCTGAAGTTTTTCTCCACCAGGAATCATGACAATCTGATAGTGACCCAAGCTAGGAACAAAGCAAATTTAATACAGCTCTTTGATCTAGGGAACTGCATCCTTTAGAAAAATGAATGGCCTTTGAACCTCAAAATCCCTTCAGTACGAGCATAGGAAGTGAAAAATCTTCTCTAAAATATTGTTGTCTTTTCAAAGCAGTTGTCAAGTTAAAATGAGCCTAACTGTCTTGTGTAGTCACATGCTCTTGCCATAAGTTGTTGTGATATGCACATTATCCGCTTTCCTGAAAATAAACGCATCCCATTTTCTTCAGGCGGTCAATATACCTCGCTCTGCTCAGTATTTTTATCATATCATGATTTTTTTTTTCAAATGCTCTTGCCTTTTGATGCATTTTAGGAATAATGCATTTCAGAGGAGCCAGTGTCCCATTAAATAGCAGCATGGTTTTGTGTGAGGAAAGACGGAGGAAGGCTCTCCGGATGAGGCTGTCTGCTGCAGCAGCTAAAGAACAAGCCCGCACGAGTGTATCCTTGCATGAAGCAGTCAACAAGCACCACTGGAATGCACACACCGACGCTCAGTGTCCGCTTGCCCGCTAGGGAGAGTCATCACTCACAGGAGACTTTGTCATTCTTTTCTCCCTCGTTTTTCCTTTTATTATATATATATTCTGAGAAAAAAAAAAAAAAGCAAATGGATAAAAAGAGTTAAGGATAAAACTAAACTTTTATTTTTTTTTTATAATATAGACCTTTATAATTTTGTGAAAAAGAAGAGATTTCTTGGCGAAAATAAAAAAAAAAATGAAAGAAAAACATGTTTTTTTCAGAGTTTCTCAACAAAAAGCAGAGAGCTGTTTTGGCTGTTTGAAATTCTTACATTTATTTTGGGAGCTGCCAGGAGCCTATTTTGAGCTGTGATTTTGCACTCCTATCCACAGTGGGATTTTGGATGGAAGCACCCCTTCTAAACTTATTTCACTTCATTGAAGCCTTGAGACTCTACCACAGATGTGTAGAAAGAGGAGCTCTCATATAAAGTTATGTGTATATATGAAYAATACATTGAAGTTCTCTAATAATTTTACAGTAAGTTTGGGGAACACGGCTCTTTACCCAGACTGCAGGTGGTAGGGGTGTGCAGAAAATCTTTTCTATGCCATATACARAGGGGTTTTTTTTGACCAAATGCTCTGGAGTCCCTGATTAATTCTTATGTAGTTACCATCATGGTAATATTTTTTTTAAGYCTGAGAAAGAAGAGTGCTTGCAAAAAAAACCCAAAAATGTTTTTGTGCCTGGGTTGTTTTTCAAGGTGAAAAGCTGCTACACTGGCTCTGAATAATATCATAATTTACTCACTACTTTAATTCCTCAGCAAATGTACCAACTATTTACTCCGTCCAACTTTCTTTTGAGCCTCTCTATCTTACAGCAGTATAAACCAGGAGAAACCCACACACAGCTGGGTGCCATAGCAGAGCTGCTCCGGTTTTTGTGTGCTCGCACCCCAGTTCTGCACCCTCCCTTCGCACGAGCACAGTGAATCCAGTGTCCTCACCAGATGCAGTGTGCAGCTTTTGTTTTTGTTTTTGTTTTGTTTTTGTTTCTGAAGAGCTTCGGATGCTGCTATCGTGACGTACTCCGTACTCACAGCACATTAGCAGAGTTACCACAAGCTGCAGTGGGGTTAGAGAGCAGCTCAGGGGGCAGCGCTGAGGCCGGCCGGGGGAAATCTCAGGTCAAGGCRTCTTGCTGAACGACCTGCTCTGCTGGCCGGGGCATGGCGTGGGTGAGCTCGGTGCCACCACCCGAGGGCAGGGCTGACCCTCACACCTGGGACCTCTCTGTGGACCATGGGGCTGTTGGGCCACGCAGCTCTTCACATTTCTTCTCTGCCTTACTCTTAGGTCTAGTGAGGTACACCAGCATAACGTGCTGGGAGACTGCCCTGCCTATTGCTCCTCTCAGGGTCTTGAGGAAGAGAGAAACCTCCAAGGAAGCTCATGCCTRTGTTGCCTGTTTACTGCGTGTAAAAGAGTACTTTTACACTTTTGTTGTTGCTGTCGTGGTTCCRGTCTTCTGCCAAGATTTTTACATTGATCCATCCAGTGTCTCTTCTCATTTCCTTAGGTTCTCTGGACCACGAAGAGTCCCCAGAAAGATTTAAATGCAAGGCATCCACAGGTCATGGAGAGAACATCTGCTCATTATTGTACACACATATATATATATATATATATACACACACATATGTGCTAAATGGGTAGGGTGCCCATGTGCGTAGAAGACAGTACAACGGAAGGCGCTGTGCAGAAGCATGACAGAGGCAGTAAGTGAAAGCAGCCTCACAAGGCTATGGAGGGATTTCATGAAGCTCTGAATCTGCTTTATGAAACCTACTTCCCTGCAGGGCTGCGGGCTGGCATGCTAGCCGGGATTCGAACAGCAGAGGAGCTCCTGGCCCCATCGCTCTTGGCATTGCCATGGAGGGGGCCCTGCAGAGCCTCCGTGTCCTACCAGCTCTGCACGCTGGAATCCCATTGTTTTGCTTCCAGAGGCGCCTCCAAATCCCGAGGGGCAGGAGCCGATTTTGGACGGTATGCAAGAGTGTTTGAAATGCCTGTTTGGAGCGCGCTGCTCTGCTGTGAGAGGGTGAGGAATCCAAGGGAACGGTCAGCTTTGTGAGATTTAGGAAACAGTCTGGTATTTAGGCTAGAGTAAAACCAAATGTTCCCCSGAATGGCAGATGAAGATGGTGTGTTTCACTTCCTGGAATTTCGGGCTGGCAAAGAAGTAATCATTTTAATTCATATCATATCAAAGTCTTCCTCACATTTTTTTTGAATGGGAGATGATGGAAGTGGAAAATTGGCTCTGTGTTTTTGTGTATTTCCAAAACAAAGTCCTTTCAGTGGTATTGTTAACATAGCTTGAATGATTGAGACAAGAACATCAAAAACTTCCCTTAAAATACCACCTTTTGGATGCAGATTTTCTCAGCAATATCCAACCAGCTTTTGCAGATCCAGCTTGTTGTACACAATGTTGTCCTTATGGATATTCTGCTTTACCATTTCAGTTCTCCAAATGTGAATAGAACACGAGAGATCACTGCAGCCTGAAAAGCAATAGCCTCCTCTTCTTCATTTGCTCTGACAGAGGAGCAACGTCACAGATTTAGAGTGCATTGTTCCTCCTTTACACCACTGCACTTGTAAAGCCACCCATCTTCTTATCCTAAGCAACTAATAACAAACACTAGCTGCTCCATCTCATCTAGTCAGTCAGACCCAATCTCCCAGACTGTYGGACTGCTATATCCTTGTGATATACATAGAAATAAAGATTTCCACTTTAATGTGAGAAGAAATGGTCTAAATTTGCAACTCTGTGGATGTTAATTTCTTTAATTAATTGCTAACTGCATAACTTGCTTAAATCCAAGCAAKAGAACATAGGCTTCTGTCTACTCTCTTTCTGCAGGCTTAGCTGTTTCTTCCACCCTGAATTTTCTCTGCAGCAGACCAATGCTCCTAATGTGGAGCTAATTGCTACATCATCAAACTGTCAGCAAAATATCCCCTGTCTGTTTGAAGAATTTAAGAACTGACATCAGTGCATTTCATTAGACAGCTGTTAAAGTGCAGTCCTGAGACCTGTCGCTGCTTTAAGGACTAGTAGGGTRCAAGCTCTTCTTGTGCTCATGGGGTGTGATATTCCTTACATCACGGTTATGCTCAAGTTCCAGCATCCCTGCATAACCTGTGGATTCCTGAGACCACAGACTACGGCAAGGTCTTCCCTGACAGAACCAGCCTCTGGAAATAACCCATCAGGCCGCAGGGCACGCCTGGTGCATACACTGCCAGGTGCTGGAGGTGGGCAAAGTGTTGGGCAGCAATGACCTCTGTAATGAAGAGACGGATTTCTGTCATTTCATCACCAAAGCACCCATTTCCCTTCACCCTGTAGAGGCCATTCGGTCCTTCTCCCAGCAAATAAGGTAAAACAGTCCTATTGCAGACTGCTGTGGAGAGCATGCATGCAACCGGGTAAGCGAGGCCCTGAGGGCAGCCCGTGCCCTGTGTGCTTGGGGTCTTCACACCCTCCATCCATGTTCGGCTTCTAGGAGAACCAGGGAACTGCCAAAACACACTGGCAAGTGTGTCATTGAGTGTACTGCTGGTCGTCTCTGCAGGCTCCCTGTGTGCTGGGCCTGGGCCTCCTCGGTAGATGACAGAGGCTCCTGCCCCATCCAATTAAATTATTCGTTACCACTTCCATGTACCAAATCCAAGCTCTAACACCAGAGTGACATCGTATCTCAGTGTTGGTTCCTTTGTAAAAGGGAAAGGAAAGGAAAGGAAAGGAAAGGAAAGGAAAGGAAAGGAAAGGAAAGGAAAGGAAAGGAAAGGAAAGGAAAGGAAAGGA
>PTEX01000042.1:4687853-4824261 GCA_003342815.1 Eudromia elegans
GGAAAGGAAAGGAAAGGAAAGGAAAGGAAAGGAAAGGAAAGGAAAGGAAAGGAAAGGAAAGGAAAGGAAAGGAAAGGAAAGGAAAGGAAAGGAAAAAGCCATAGTGATGGAGCATTTTTGTATTTGTCAGCTGTTCTTAGAATCAGGTTGGGGTCAAAGCAGTGATTCTTAGTAGGCTTTAACTTCTGTAGAGGTCTGAGAGCTTTTCTCCCTSGGGGATGCCTCTCCACAGTGTACATTGAATTTGACTGTTCTGGTGTCTTCTTTCTGCTGCTGCTCTTGGAGGCGCCTCAGAAGTCCTAGTGCAGGGGAAGCCGAGTGCTACCGGCCCCATGGGGCTGGTCGAGGGGGCCCATGGTGTCTGTGCTCACATCTCTACTCGTTTTATTTTTGCTTCKGGGTGGGAATCCAGCCGTCGGTTTTAATCCCAATTTAGAAGGCGTCTTTCTCAGAGCCTGGCTCGCTGCTCATGCAACCCTGCGATGCTGAGATATTCTGGGCACTTTTACTAACCAGTGCAGATATGCATTCTTGGCGACCGGAATGAGGGTGTTTTTCTGTGCAGGGCCACATGTGTGAGTAATTCCAGCTGGGAAACCCACTCTCTCCGGTGGTCTGACGAAGCCCGAGTTTATTGACCTTCATAAAACCATGCCACCCACAGCAGCAAGATCCCCCCTCCACGCTGCGCACATCTGACTCCTCGCTAGTCACCCCAGGGCCCCGGGACTGTACTCTTGCTGCCTCCTCATTTTGGCCAGGCAGGACAGTTTAGCAGCAGGGATGGCACACAAGGAGAAAAGGGGCAAAGAGGCTCCTGCTCACTCAGGCTCCAAAGATCCTACATATTTGTTGAAGGCAAATCCTTTACATTCTTTATTCCMAATAATCTCTGCTGCTGGACCAGAACTCAAACATCTTCTGCTGTAATTCTGCTTCTCTCCTACTCTTCTAAGCAAGAAGGGGTGATGTTTATAAGAGGTAACTGCCTCTCCTAGTTTCTCTTTCAACCTTTATCTCTATTGAGATGCTAATGACAGTTTAAGCCAATGTTTGTGATTCAAGGGGCTAAAGCAAAGCTAGGCAGAAGGTCTGTTAGACCATAAAGGAGCTGCTATTTTTAACTCTCCTTCTTTCCTAAGTCAATATTGGGATAGGCAGCAATGAAAAAAACCAACATACGGAAAAGGAATCTGAAGGAGGGAGAGCTTTAGAAGCGGCAGAACAAGCAGTCCCACGGGGCAAAGGGCAGCACGGGGCACGGGCAGGTGCTAGGCGGGCTTGGGACCATCCGTCTCGACCCTTCAGATATTTACAAGGGCCTCTGTCCACTCAAACTGTCTGGCTGCCTATATATTCTGGTCTCCCGGAGGCAGAACCGCTTCCCTCTCGCATCCCCGTTAGTGACAGAGCCTAAGTTGTTCTTCTGGGAACTGTTTTGAGCAGCTCCCAGTTGTACAGCTGCTGGTGCTTCTGGAGGAAAGCATTTCCTCAAACCCTTCATCTTGTCAAGTTGACTAAATCCTACTGTGTTTTGGAAAAGGAAAATCATAACAGCCATCATACGTTCATTTGGATGATCACTGTCTCTGCCCGCAGCTTTCTTAATGAAAAGTCCCCAGTGAAGTTTCACAAAGGTAAGGATTTGTACAACTTATTTTTGCTAGAGCAGGGTAAGACACACTGGGAGAAAAACTAATAACCAAGATGAGAAAATATGTTCTTTGATAGATGGGAATTGCAGGAATTTATTTGGATTTACTTTGGCTCTGCAAATGTTTTCTCCCCTTGCAAAGAAAAAAAAAAAAGAGGGAGAATAAATTCTGAATTGCCAAGACAATGAGAAGAGCGTGTTTCTACTCCCTTCGACTATGAAGATAGACGATAGGGATGGTGCTCACTCCGTGCCTACTGCGTTCCATCCTTATGTTGTCCCCCACTTATGGACAGAGAGAGAAAGAGAAAAGAGCTCGTTTAGCTCTGGAGAGGAGGCAATAGGGCTAAGAGCCAGAAAGGCGAGCTGCTGGCTGCCATTTCTAACCTCAAATGGCTACTATTGGAGTGAGCCCTCTTTTCCAGGTTCTTGGAGGAAAGATCCATTTAGAGGCACATTCTGGGCTTTCTTGTGTCTGCCTGTTTCCAAGGCACCCATGCAGGACAGGGGAATGATGCCGGGTACGCTCATTGCAGCACAGTGATACATGCACTCCGTGGAGGACATCGCCTTTGGTTTTTTCAGATTGTGACTTGTCCACCTAAGGAGGCCACCTAAAACATCACTTTTGTGACTGTGCTTTGAATCTGCCACCTGCATTTCTTTTATATCAATTCCTCTTGACACTGACTTCGGGGCTAGCAAGGGGCTTTTGCTGTCAAGAAACACGAACTTCATGAATCTACAACAACCGTTACTGCTGTACCAGAGCAACGGATGCAGCTGTGCAAAGACACCAAGAAGCTCAGGAAGCTCTCCATTATTTTTTGTGATGCCCTAAAGTTCAACAAACAGGTACAAAGATTGCTTAGTGAAAGAAAGAGCCAGTTATTTTTGTTCGTTGGTTCAGTGGGGACTCCTCCAGCCAAAACAGGCTTGACGAGACCGGGTATTCTTGTTCTTCTGAAAAAACAAGTAGGATTTAATTCCTCCTACTACTTCCCAACCTCGCTTAAAAAGAGCAAAACACATTTTTCAAGTCCAAGTAAAGTATCACAAGGAACCAAAGACAGGCACAGCTGAATCTCATTTTTCTCCTCTTCTCCTACCCACTGTTAGGAAAGATCTGATTAACCTGTGATGAAAACCTGGGACCAGCAAAGAGAATTACAAACCTTTTAGTGATTTCATTGGGGCTGAATGCCAGACCTGGAAAAAATGCCAGCTACACAAGGGCAGCACCAGGGCCTTCTCACCAGTTGCAATCAAGTTTTGGTGAAACAGTTCCTCTTACAGATACGGGCCTAAAAAATGAAGTTATGTTGGCCCAAGTAACTATTAAACAACATGTTGTCATCTGACACATGGGAGCTAAAATAAAGTCTAGTAATTTATGGGTCTTTGGGTTTTCTGCATTCCTTCAGGGACTCCATGTAGAAGTTTGCTTCCCAGAGATACTAAACCATTATCCGGGGAAAATGGCTCCTTCTTGACGTGTAGAGCTTGCCAGTCAGACAACAAACAAAGCCCTCGCCATGAAAAACCCCCAGGGAGGACAAGCAACACGCAAGCTCAGGTGCCTTGCAATGCCTCTGTGCTCCGGCCAGCACAGCGAGGCAGACGCCCGGCTCCTGCAGCAAGAGCAAGGCTGCTGCTGCTGCTGCAACAACAACGAGGGTTACAGGCCAGTTCAGTGAAGGAGTTACTTTTTTCTTGATAATTTGGAGAATCTCCTGAAAGGAGATGTGCTTATGTACATAGCATCGATATCATACACGCTGGGTTATCAAGGGTTAACTTGGTTAGTGGAAACAAAGTGAAAGTTTTAAAATACTGCTGCCATGGAACAAATGCCTTCAAAGTGCCTATAGCATATGTTGTTTAGGAGAGCCCTGAAACAATGTTCTGGTTTGAATTATTTTTCTTCACAGTACTTCTCTAGCTTTATTGCCAAAGAAAAGACTTCCAGAGCCAATTTTTAATCTTAATTATTTCAAATCGAATCTGGAATATTTCCCTTGAAGTCAGAGTTACACCAGATTTGCACAAGGAAGAATCTGGCCCTGCTCCCACACGTTTGCAGAAGATAGTTTGAGGTTAAAGAGGGGTATGTGGCTGACACAGCCACCAGCCGAGAGCCAGCAGATCCAAACCCACCTAGATGCTCTTCCATCCCCTGTCTGAGCTCCACATCCACGGCTATGGAGAACTGTGCTGAGTCCACGTTTTGCCTCCCATCTCTTTTCCACTTCTCCCACTGCAACTACCTCACTCAACTGAAGGGCAAATAGCTGAGTTCTCTAAAGGACTGGCAATAATGAACGGGCAAATAAACATATAGCTGAGGTAGAAAGAATTTCCTATTGAATTTGATGGGGGTATAGCTTAAAAACGGTGATCTTAGACAAAAAGTAAGGCCCTGTTAGTTTCAGAGGTCCCTTTTATAGAAGTGGCAGAAAAGAGAGGAATTATTTCCCTTCATTTTTCAGCATGTCAGACCAGCCTATCTCCTGGATAAAGCAGCCGAAGGTGAGAGCTGTAGTGATTGCTCCCTCTCAGCACGGCCCTGGATGCAACACGTGCCTGCCTGATTTCTTCCATCACGGATCAGAACAACCTTGGGCTTGTGCCTGAGCGCAGGAAACACACAGCTCCACACCAAGAAGGACAAGGTGCTTCACCCCGCTGCCCGCACAGCCCGGCCCAGCCGTGACGGGGCCCTGCTCACCGCGCCGAGCAGGATGCTCATCCTTGCAATTCGAGCAGTGGGGCCGGGCCAGCCTGTCCTGGGAAAATACTGGATGAAACTTGCAGCCTCCAACACCACAGCAGAAACCCCAGTTCTGCAGGCTCTTAGGAGGCATCGATGGCATTCCTTCTTCATCTTCGGGATGGCTGAGACCCATCTTCAACATCTCTCTATTCCATGGAGCGGAATATTTTGTTTTTCTCATTATTTTGTAGAGTGCAACATCGGGGGCAGAGAGGCTACCATTTGCAGAGCTCATTGCAGTTCAGAAACCTTGGCTGCAGCTCCAGTTATTCCACAGTGATCCCTTAGTAATCCCAAGGCACCAGAGGAAAACCTGCCTCGGGATGAAGCAGGAAAATCGTATCTCCCGTGTGGCGCAGCCGGTGAGCACGTGTGCGGCTCGCTCCTGAGCGCGGCCCTTGGCGATGCTCGGCAGACCCGGGCCCCTCCGCACAGCCAGCGCCGGGCTCGGCACCCGCGCGGGCCGAGGCTGCCTGTGCCCGCGGCCCCGGGGGTGGCACCGGCTGCTGCACGCACGGGGCCGGGGCTGCCTGTGCCCGCGGCCCCGGGGGTGGCACCGGCTGCTGCACGCACGGCGGCCTCTGCACCGAGCAGGCCCCGCCGCAGCCCTCGGCTCCGCGTTTCCCGGCCAGGCGGCCCCGCGGGGAGGCAGAGCCCGGAGGACGCAGCCCCCGAGCCAAGCCCGGCCCGCTGCTCCCGCGGCCTCCGCTGCCCTCTAGTGTCCCGAGCCGCCCGGGCCGCGGCGAAAGTCCCGGTCCCCGGGCCAGCCTGTCCCTGTTCCCCCGGGCCGGGATAGGGCACGGGTGAGGGCTGCTGCTGGCCCAGGGCAGCCTGCTCATTCTGCCCCGGTCAGAAAAAACAATAATTAAAAAAAAAAGCCCACAAAATATTGAAAAAAAAAGAAGAAAAAAGAAAAACAAGCGGGCGCAGAGAGCAAACAGCGGCTGCGTGCGCGGAGCGAGGCTTCGGCAGCTGCTTTGGCACCTTCTGATGTCAAGAGCCAAATGCAACAACGGAAGCTGAAACAGCACCCGCCTCAGTGGGAAAAAAAGAATAAATAATAATAATAAAAATAAACGGCGGGGGCAAGGACCTACCTTAAACAAATAAAAAGAAAGGTAGAGAAAGGGAGGCGGGGATGAGCCGCTGTTTTCTTTTGCCTGGCTCCCTGCTCCGCGGGCGGCCCTGGCGCCCTGCTGCTCGGGGCCCGGTTGCGGTGCAGGGGGCGAGCGGAGCCGGGGCCGTGCGGCGCAGCGGGACCAGCGCGGGGACAAGCGGGCGGCCCTGCGCCCGCCTCCCCCACCGCCACCAGGCGTGTGCGCAGATTTATAGCCACAAGCGAGGAGTGCGCTCGTCCTCCCTGGGGTCCCGCTCCAGAGGGGAGGCGCGGGAACGCGCCGGGGCTGCTGCGGGTCCGTGCGGAGCGCGGCAGGCCGGAGGGAAGGGGCCCCGGGGCCCGGCGAGCCCAGAGCGGCCCGGCGCAAGGCGGGCGGCGCGGGCGGCTGCGGCGGCTTCGGACCAGCTCAGGCCGCAGCGCGAGGCTAAGCGGGCGCTGCAAACGCTTCCACCGGGGAACGGTAATGAAAACCAGAGCTCGCTCCGCAGCGGCACGAAGGCTCCGTCCCCTCGACGGCGCTCCTGCGCGGGGCCCGGCCCCGCGCGCCCCGCCGCCCGCCGCGCTGCGGGCAGCTGCAGGAGGTGGCCGCTCCAGCGGCCGCTTTGGGGTCCGAATTAAGCACCTATTCGGCAGCCTAATAGCCTGAGGCTAGTTAAACTCAGCCTAGCTCACCCTTGGGAGAGAGCTGCAGGAAAGGGCTCTTTAGGCGCAGCAAATTGGGGCTCCTCCCGAGGGGCCGAGCGAGGCCTCTCGCAGCCTCCAGGCCTTGCAGAAAGGGGATCCGCCGCTTTCCTGGCGTTGCCAGGGGCTGGAGCCTCCCCCCAGGCCCATCCCGGGGGCGCGCTGGGAGCGGGAGCGGCTCCAGACGAGCAGCCTCCATCTGCCGCCACATAAACACGCGCTTGTGGGATGCCTTGTGCTCCAGCCCCCTACGGAGGGGAGGGGGGAAAGGGTGGGAGGAGAGACTCGGGGGCAGCAGTGGTGAAAATCCCCCTACCCCCGCCTGTCCTTTCGCTAACCTCGAGCCCCCCGCGCCTCCCTGCATGGGACCCCCCTGAGCCGCCCGGGCCGGGGGGAGCCAGCTCCAACGGGGCTGTTTTCCATACAATCCCCGTGCTCGGAACCAGTCCATAGGCACCGCGGGGGGAGCGGCCCAGCTGCTCCCCGCCTGCGGCCGCCTCGCGCCCGTCGCCGCCACCTCGGGGCTGCCCGAGGCCCCCTGGTCTCCCGGGGGTGCCTCCCGCTGCTCGCCAGCCCCGGGAGAGCCCCGGCCTCCGCGCCTTGTGGGGTCTGCCCCCCGCGGCGGGCGCTCCTTGCGGTGGGGGGATGTGGGGAAGGGGTCCCCGTGGGCGGAGGGGGCAGCGCTGCCCTGGAGCGGGGTCCGGGGGCGCCGTCTGCCCCGTCCCCGTCCTCGCGCCGCAGCCGGGCCGGCCCCGCAGGCGCCTTTGCTGGTCCCGAATTTGTGATTTTTTTTTTCTGGGTCTTTTGAGATGCCACATGGAAGCCGTTAACGAAGGCTCGATAATGATCATGACAAAGGCATTATTCAAATGAGGCAGGTAATTGCAACCAGAAGGCGCCTTCTCCCCTTCCTTTCCCTCCTTTCTCTTTGCAAGAGCCACTCTCCCATTACGGTGGACCCCGGCGGTGCTTCGCTAAGAACCACCCTCCGCCTCGCACACCGAGCGAGCTGCGTTCCCGCCGATAAATCACGCCCAGAAGAAGCGCGGCCGCGCGGCATCTCCTCGGGCTCGCAGGGCGCTCCTGCAACCGATCCGGACTTCAGGTCTTCGTGGCGCTTAAATTAGCGCTCCGGTCAGATGAACGACAGTATTTGCTCCTTCAGCCTCCGCACATTACGAGGGTGGAGGCTGCTGTAGCTGCTCGCACCCCAAGGTAGATGATCCCAAGGTGGAGACGCTTTTTTCTCCTCCCTTTTTTGCTCGCTCGGAGCCGTTGTTTATTCACAAGCACGACGGTATCCTGTTAGCATTCCGAGCAAGGGGCTGCTCACAGGGCTGACTCCGATGATTTCCTGGAGGAACATGTGGAAGCAATAGCGGGGTTGTGCACTCGCCCAGGCTGAGGATGCACTGGTGGCGAGCACACCACAGGCTGGGAGCATCGCTGGGGACCCTGCAAGCCTGGCCAGAGGCACCTCAGCTTGAACACGCTGTTTTGGTTTTTTTTTTTTTTTTGCCCCCCACTGGAGCTCGTTCTCGTTTCTGCCTCGAGGCCCTTCAGGGGATCTGCGCTTAATTCTCCCTCTGTTAGGAAAGAGAAAAACCACTGGATCCTGTGGCTTGACTTTGAGAACAAACTTTTTGTTTTGTGCAATACTAAACGGGGGGGGGAGGGAAGGGAAACAAAACAAAACAAAGCAAAGAAGAACAAAAATAACACCCACAACAGCACCACGAAGGCGGCGGCGGGCGAGAGCGCAGAGGCGAGCCCGCGAAGCGGGGCCGGGGGCGCGGCGGCGGCGGCGGCTCCGTTCCTGGGGCTGCACTGCCCCCTCGCCCGCGGCCGCCGCATCGCCCGCCGCTTTTCCGCCACGGACGCGCCAGGAAAAAAAAAAAAAGAAAAAGCGGGAAAAAAAGGCGTTCGCGGCTCCCTGCGAGCTCCCACGGCCACCCCTTATCGCGGGCAAATAGCTGGAGGCAGCAACGCGGAGATAGGCAGGATCAAAGCCCCGTGCGGCGCGAATCCCGACAGGAGCGGCTCGGGCGCGCGCAGCCCGCGCCCCGGCGGCTCCTGCAGCCCGTGGGAGCCCGCGGGCCTCGCGGGTTCCTGCGTGTCGCTGGCCCTGAGCAGAGCGAGGGAGGCGAGGAGCGGAGCGGCTCCGCCGGCGCCGTCGAGCAGCGGCTGCTGACGGGGCTGCCTCCGGCTGCGGGTTACCTTTCGTTGTTTCTCTCATTCATAAATATCAGGGCTTCGTCTCTGCCCTTCTCCCAGTGCCTCCGCTTCTGGTGGGCCCCCAGCAGTCCATCCCGCTCTCTCTACCAAGCCCCAGTTTCGCGGTGTGCAAGGGACAAGAGGAAGCCGCGAATTCGTTTCCAGATCAAACTCCCCATCCATAAACCCAACCGTGGACACCGAGCCAGGCGAGCCTCCTTCCGAGAGGGTCGGAGGAGGAAGCCTCATTCATGAAACAGGGAGCACTCTGAGTTTTCAACGAAACTTTTTTTTTTCCTCTCCTTTTTTTTTTTTTTTTTTTTTTTTTTTTTCCCCCTGCGGTGCAAAACTCCCCGATCCCCCCTTTCCTCCCCCCCAGCCCTGCCATATGGCCAACCTCCCCCCTCCTCGGCAAGGCTGGTGAAATCTGGAGGCTGCCACTGGCCCCCCTGCCTGCGTAAGAGCCCGTCGCGGGCCCGCCCGCCGCCGCCGCGGGGCCGCRCCGCTCTTATTCTGAAGGGGCCGGAGGGGGCTTCATTTCCTGACAGCTATTTACTTAAAGCAAATGATTAGTTTTGGAAGGATGGACTATAACATTGAATCAATTACGGGACGCGGTTTGTGAGCCCGTTACAGTCGGAGCTGGAGGCAGGGCGAGCGGGAGGCAGCGAGCGCCGTGGAGAGGCGCAAGTCACAAAAGACGTGGACATATTTTGGATACTTTACAATTTGCAGGGCTGGAGCCACGGATTACAAAGGAGAAGGTAGGAGGTGAGGGAGAATTTCCCACTTTTTTCCATCCTTTTTTTAATTATTATTTTTGTTTGTTTGTTTGCTCGTTCGATTACTTCTTGTTATTCCCCTCTCTTTCCCTCTACTCCCGCCGCGTTCCCTGCGCTCTTTCCGCGCTCTGCCCGCGGAGCCGGGCGCCTTCCCGCGGGGCGCGGGGCGCTGCGCGGGCCGCGCTAATCGCAAACACGCTGGGGCGGCGGCGCGGGGGGACCGGCCGCGGCGGGGGTGGCCCCTGGGGTCCCGACCAGCCACCCCCTCTCCCCGCAGCCCCTCTAACGCCACCGCCACCCTGACTTCCCTCACCCCCGCTCCCTTCCCCCTCCCTTTGTTTTTCACCACCTTCCCCGCTGCGGAGACCTCTTCCCCACCTACATCCCCGCGACGGGGCAGTGCCCAGAGCCGGGACCCCGGGGACGGGGCACACAGGCGCCCCCCGCCCAGGCAAGCTCGGCTCCATCCCGGCGCGCCCCGTCCTTCCTTTGCACGTCTCGGTGGAAGGGAAGATGCTGAATTCAGGCAGCCCGACTGGTACCTGGAGACATTCCAGCTTGCGGCCCCGCTGGCGACGGGAAGGCAGCCGGCTCCTCCGCACCGGAGCGCGGAGCCCCCCGCCCCGCAGCTGCAGGCGGGCAGCGCCTTCGCGGCCACCGTCTGGAGTTTGTCAAGCGCGGCGGTTGCGAACTCGCCCGCCTCTGCCAGGCTGGAGTCCCCTGGAAAGCCCTGGGAGCAAGTAGGAAATAGCTTTTTGGCTCTCCGCGGCATTGCTCAACATTTTTGGACGGGGATTCAGCAGCTCAGGAGCCGTTCCAGAGAACAGGACTTGGACTGGATTTTTTTTTTATTTTTTTTCCCCCTCTTCTGGAGCGAGCAGCGACAGATGATTTCGCGGGACAGCAGCAGCCCCGAGCCGCTGCAGGCGGCCCTCGGGCTTTGCCCCCAGCCCGGCGGAGCCCGGTCGCCCCCAGCCTCGGGCTGGCTCCCCGCGCCCCTCGACGGCCCCTCGGAGCGCCGGCCGCCACGGAGCTCCACGGCCCGGGTCGGGTCGGATCGGGCGGACGCTTGGGCGGGTCTGCGACGGTCCCTTTCTCGCTCGGTCCCGGCGGCTCCGGCTATGGGGGGGCCTCGCGCCACGGAGCGGAGCCCGGAGCTCGTGTCCAACCTGAGCGCAAGAGGGTTTCCTCGGGCACGGGTGCGGCGGGAGCGCCTCTGCTCTCGACCTCTCCCACCGCCAGACCCATTTTCTTTTTCCTGAS
The DNA here is from genome assembly GCA_003342815.1 of Eudromia elegans. Taxonomy (NCBI): domain Eukaryota; kingdom Metazoa; phylum Chordata; class Aves; order Tinamiformes; family Tinamidae; genus Eudromia; species Eudromia elegans. The sequence continues at coordinate 4,698,338 of PTEX01000042.1, forward strand.
TACCCGGCGTAAGAATAAGAAAAGAAAGATCTCCATCTTGGCAAAGGTTTCCCCATTGTTTCCTAGACGAACTGGGCCGGGAGCTGCCCCCTCCGCCAGGTTTTGCTGCAGRGGATGCGCCTGTCACCCCCACCCCAGCCCCAAGCTGCCCCGGGCACCCCCAGCTCCCCCGCCGCGCTCCCAGCTTCGTGCGTCGCCTCCGTGTCCTCGGAGGGGCAGGAGAGGGGATCTGGCGAAGCGAGGAGAGGAGCATCAAAGGTTGCTCTGTGAGCGGCTGGCGGGCGCAGAATGTGAATTGGGGAGATCTGGCTTTTAATTACACGTCTAGAAGTGAGAGAGGAAGGTCTCGCAGCAAGGGACTTCACTTTTGGCTTCTCGGTAACAATGAGCGTTTTTAGAAGGGTCCTTTGCAGAACACAGTGGTTTCAGTCAGCTTTCCTCTCAGGACTTGAAAAAGAGTTTAAGGGAAAATGAGATTGTGCCGACGAAAGAGCTGGGATTAGGGGTCTGCTCTCAGGGCTCTCAGGCTGTACCATTGCTTAAACCCGGGCTTGTGTCGTGGTGCTTCTCTGCAGGCAGCAAGGGGCCAAAGGTGGGACACACAGCAGTGATGGGCGCTGGGGCCATGTGGCCACCTTCCTTCTATTTGCTACTTGATATATGGAAGATAGTTCAGAGTAATATATACATATTGCGTTTCATGAAAGCAGGAAGTAATAAATATTAGACTCAAATACCTGTCCACAGTGCTAGAGTATCCAGCTAGGATTTGAGTGTCATTTATATAGGGAAAAAAAAAAGAGATAAAAACAAAGACTTGCATACCACAGACCTTGTTGGTTATTTCCAACGATATTACTTGGTCTAAACCAGAATGTAAAACAGATTATATTCCCAACCCTTGCCTTGCTTGTATCCTTCGTGCATTATGGCCAGAGTGGCACTAGTCCAAAGTGTGAACTCTGAAAACTTCAACAGACCATGTCTACTTTGCTTGTTTTAAAGACCRGGGCATGACTTCTGAGAGGCCATTTTTGCTGTTGCTGACAAGAATTGATGGTAATTAAAGAGAAGTAAGCAGTCCCTTCTCTCCCTCTTGCCTCTCTGTCCTACTGGGTCCATCATTTTGAAGACAAAAAACCTTTGCATGGGCACCCAAGGGAGAGGTTCACAAGGTCTGGCTTCCCAGATCCTCTACCTAACAGAGAGGGATTGGTTTTTTCTATGCGATGCTTTGGAGTGCCTAAGTTGGGATCCGAAGCATTCTCTGAAGGTCCTTATCTGATTYCTTGGAAGTGCCAGTCTTTGACCACTGAGACAGTCTGGAAAGCCCTTCAAGGGAATTCAGGCTCTGCAAACACCCTCCCGGCTTTAGCTTCCCGGGCACTGGTGGAGTCCGGCCTCTTGGCTGGGAGGCTCTTTGGGGAGCCCTGCACGGCACGAAGGTGCCTGCACGAACCCGCGCGCTTCGTGCCCGCCGCTGGTTATGGTGCCTGCAGAGCGCCAGCTCTTCCCGCACGGCTCAGAAGAGGCCATGCTGGATGCAAACACTCATAAAGGGACGTGGAGGAAGCGTCAGTTTAGGGAAGTACTTGTGCCAGCCCTTTTCGAGGTATGGATTGGTTTTCTTTTCTTGTTTGTGCCTTTCCCCATTAAAAACTTGAGAGTCTCCTGTTTGCTGTGCAGGGCAGTTCTGCCTCTGTGGACACCTCTGAGAAAGGGAATTAAGAATCAAGAAAATACCCAAGAGGTCCCATCCAAACATTTAATTTAAGCCAGTGAAGAATATATTGCAAGGAGGAAACGATCTCCCCTTRGGCTGGCCTTAGGTCTTCCTAGGAAAAAACAGTTTTCCCAGGACAAAYCACCACACTGACAAACTTGCCACTGCAAGGATCCAGCCCTTCCCATACCAGGGGAAATCATGTTGCTACATATCAAGACTTACATCCCCACTAATTCCATATCGCTTATCATTATTATACAGAGCAAGGAGAATATTTTTGTGTTTTTTTAAATTTTTTTTTGTTTTGTTTTTCAAAAAGTGGAACTCGTATAAAATGAAAACACAAAAGTAATTTGAATGTTAAGTCAATCCAGGAGACCCAGTCTAGGTTCCATCTGGAACGTTGCAGTCTAACGTTTCCCTCTGCGAGACAAGAAAATCGGTTCATTAATGTGGATCAACATTGCCATCCKGTGGCCAAGAGGGTGAAATGTAGTGTGACTGCGGAGCCGATGGGAAGTAAGTCTGCTAGGCTCCAGTTTTCTGATAGATGGGGTATTTTTCTGTCTTGAGAGAGTTTTTATCTGATTTACAGTAATAAATCTTTCCCCACACACACCACCACAACGATTTCTCTCTAGTTCATGTAAAATAACCAGCTAGGAACATCAACATTTACTAAAATATGTTTCTATTCACATTCTGGATAGTGATTTTAGTCAGGCTTCAAGAGCAGTCAATGAAACCCTTTTCATACAAAGCCCCAAGCCCGGCACTCAGGATTTGGACGACTGGCTCCTTGACAGTTAAAGTCCTTTCGACATTCCCTTCCCATTTTATTTATTTATTTATTTTTACYCTTAAAGCACACAACAGAGACACTTAATCTTGGTCAGCCCTTTGGTTAAAGTAGATGCAATAACTCTGGGGTTTGCTCTGGGTAATCTGCTTCCACAAAGTTGGGCAAAAAATTCATGGTWCTATATATCKTTTTGTTTTATTTATTTTTTATACATTYGCATGTTTCTATATTAAACACCAATGTTCCAGGGATACAAGGAATTAAGGCWGGATCCAACTTACACAGTGTGTGTGCTGCCAATACTGGGTTTTTGGGAGGCATAAGCCTACTAGCTCCAGTGAGCTTATCCCAATGTATGGTTTGAAAGGGTGGTGCTAAGAACTGAATCTGGCTTGTTTACTCAGGGCTGGATTCAACTGAAGTTTGGGTCATTGGGGGCTGTTCCATCAAACGGAAGGTTAAAAATAAATCAGTGCCCTCAGAACTTAGGTGTTCCTTTGCCCAGAAGAGCCGTGTGAAATTGTACCTGTGTTAGCCCTTTGCTGCTTCACTGATGTGCCAGGATGCACCGGAAACGGGGCTCATGTCAGACACACAATGCAATTAAATCCAGTTCAAATACATTTTGAGTGTGGATGATGATGACTGATCAGCGTATTAGTCAGTCTTCCCCGGCGGGTAATTGTTGCTCTGAGCCTTGCAGAGATTAATAGGTCATCAAGGAAAGATCAAAACTGTGGATTACAAAAGAAACACCAGTTAGAAAAGGCAAATTTAGTAAGTCCTCGTGTCTTTGAACTGCATCAGTTGATTGAGACACTCAGTCAACTCTTACCGATTTTTACAGCAGCCTGAATAAGTGAATTGCAAGCAGCGCTTTGGAAACAGGGCCCGTCACCTGGATTGCCATCCGCGCACGCACGGCGTTTCAGCCCCCGTTCTCACACAGCATCGAGCGAGCCTCCCGCGGCAGGCCTCCCCAGGCCGCCCCGTCGGGAAGCGGAGGAGTTAGCTCTGTGTTTTCTCCTTCTGTGCTGCATGACTTGCGCTGAAAACTCTAGAAAAACAATGTGCTGGGAGAGAGCGCTGCCTTTTCAGAGAGGAGAGGCAGAAGGAAATTTGGCAGACAGCAGGGTAACATGGTTTTGTGGATCTTGGGTGCTTAGTAGGCAGATCAATAAAGCAGACCATGGGAATTCTTTGACGATTTACAGTGGGCTATTTTAGCTGAAAAATCACAGGATATAAATGTGATAAAAATGAGTAAGGAGGCTGAAGCCAAATGCCTTCTTTGATGTCCAGGAATCTGTTGGGAATCAATGGGAGACAGATACATAAACACACGACAATTATTGCTAATGAAGAATCAGGCAAAACAGCCAGCCTCTGCTGGAATGTTGAGTCAAATTTCTTAAGTTGCTTGTGCATATTTTTTTGGACTTATGGTTTGTAAGGCTTCTAATCCTGCTTCTGAGACCTTCATGTTTTATTGTAGTATCCAACACTTTTTGCTTTGCAAGAGACCACAGCCTCTTCCACATGTTGGATGAGGAAATGGACTAGCTTATGAATGCTCCTTGTCATTTGGTAGTCATTTATCTGCTCTCCAACACTGGCACAGTCTTAATAACGAGATGCACCTACGTGCTTTCCTGTCTCCGAACCAGGATTTGAATACCAGAGTGTGAATARAGATTGTCCAGGTCCTTTGACAAGTAGTCCCTGTCTTGGCACATCATCCTTTTATTTACTCCTTGATTCGAGTTTGAGATCAGAGGCTCTTCTGTACACTCTTCATTTAATCTATACTGGCTTTGGGCCAAATTCGTGCTCTATTAAAATCACTAACAACGCATCCATTGATTTCAATGGCAGCAGGAGATGTAGGAGCTTCTCCTTTGGAAATTACCTAGTAGGTTGGCTGAGAATTTTGAACAGAAATGTGTTTAGATGGTTCAAAAATTACAAAGATGCCTATTTCTGGTTTTGCCACTTTGGAGCTGATTACTTGTGATTATTTGTTTGAAAGATGAAATTGTCTCAATGATCTATGAATCTACACACTGTTCGGGAAAGAGATGCTCTGTGAACKGCAACGCTGGCCACACTTTGTCACACGCTGATTCTGCTAGGAAGTGGGGGTGTTAAGTTTTAGGCAGCCGCTCTCTTGATCGAGGGCATTCTTGCTAGATGTTAAGGAAACACTGTTGCATCTGTACAGTATTTATATGCATATGTGCAATAGCAAAGGCAAGATCAGTGGCAATAGCACTGCTTGCAGCAAAAGCAAGCCTTTTCTCCCATAGAATCTCCCATAGAATCAGCTTGCAGCTAAAAACTCAGCGGTTCTCGCACCCATGCAGCGCTCGCCCCCTCAGRGGCTTGCGTGACGCTGGATGTGTGCAGGGGCTGTGGTAGTCGGCCTCTCATGGTCGACCCCGTGGGGCTGCGATGCGGGCCAGGTTCTTGCTCCTCCCTGCGGTGTTCTGCAGGGCAGACGAAGGCTGCAGACGAAGGATGGCCTGGGGCACCCGGGTCGCTGCAGGCTCTCACATCTGCCACCACTCTGCTAATTATTTACTCTCTCTTCTTTCTGTTTCAGGTGTTCATAGCTATGGGTACTTCCCCAAGGACATTCCTGATCCTGGGATGTCTCTTCACAGGTAATACTTCTCAAAACCCTTCCACCCCTGCTCCTCTGTAAATCTGTATTTTGGGTTATTTATGTCTGCAAAGACAAAGCTGAATGGTCGGCAGCTGGCTACAGCCCCACTTCTGACCATGCCTTTGGTCTCCAAGACAAGAGCAGAGGGCAGGCCGCCTGCTAGCCTGTGCTGGCCACACTGGCCCCTCTGCAGCCCTGCAGCATCCCCCAGTGGAGGAAAGGGCTCCGTGTCCCCGGGCTGCCCCCGGCGCGCTGCCTGTGTGGGCTCCGGCTCCTCCCGCTGCTCGCCGCGCTGCCTCCGCAGCCGGCCGCGTCTGCCGAGCGCGTGGCGCGGGAGGCGACGGCAGCGGTGGCCGCAGGGCGCCAAACCCAGAGGGAGCCCGCGGCCCCAGGCAGCGCGTGCCCAAGCGAGGGGCGGCGTTCGAAGAGCGCCCGCGTGCCGGCAGCCCGTTCCCCGCACAGAGCCCGCTCCACACCGTGGCCTGGCTGCCTCTGTATCGTGGGCTGGCGTATCCGTTTGGGGCAGGATATCTGATAGGCTGAAACAGCAAATCTCTCTCCCTGGTGAATCCTGTTTTGTCTCCTTCTGTGGGCCTTAGGATGTGGATAATTTTTCTTCTGGGAATTGGACCTGGACCAACCCACCTACAAGCKGCATAGGCTTGAGAGTCTGTAAATCTAGAGGGCTTCTTAAAAGCAGTGCCATCTAAAACMTCTAGTCCAGCAGAACGTAGTTTGRTTTGGCGATAAGCTTTCAGCACCTTTTGGCTGGGTAGAGCTGATGCACAAAGCTGGATCTAGGCTCCTGCCCCAGCCCTCCACAGCGCGAGACACCAGATGTAAAGGGCAGGTGTTGGCCTAGAGAAGCATCTTCTACATTTGGGCCCGGCTGCCAGGTTGAGCCTCCCCCGAGGCTCACGGAACTGCTCACTGCCTGACCACTGCCATGAGGATCTGTGCACTGGCTTGTAACATGCCATGGATTCAGGGAATCCAGCCAAAGGGCTGGGTTTTGCTGGGATTCGCTGGTCTGCAGCAGCCAGTGCCCCCATGTGGAGCTCGGGAAGCTGAGGTGTAGATTGGGAGTCATCCCTCACCTCTCCTCTGTCTTTCACCTCTTGATTTGCCAAACCCAGCTCAGCAAGCAAACATTTATCCGCTTTGCATTTCAAAGGAAGCCATTTGCCCTTCGCTGGGGAAAGCTCTGGCTTTTAGCAAAGGCAAATGTCCTGAGATAGCAGCRTGTCAGGCATGGGCACAGAAGCGCCTGCCCTCGGCCGGTTCTTCCCTCTTCCATATCCCTGTGCCGAGGATGTGGTGTGTGCTCGTGTGCTATTTATTGCGTTCTTTTTTTGCAGGCCCTTTTCTCGCATTTTGCCAGCTTCCCCTGCCAACTATTGTTCCCAGTAGAAACAAGATGGTCGTGCAGCTGAATTCCAACTTCACGCTGCGATGCTCCGGGGACAGCGAAGTGAGCTGGCAGTACCCGCCGGGCGAGGGAAGCCACATGGTAGACATCAGGCACGAGGAGAACAACAGCGGCCTCTTCGTGACCGTGCTGGAGGTGGGGAACGCCTCGGCCGCGCACACCGGCCTCTACGTGTGCTACTACAACCACACGCAGGCGGAGGACGGCGAMGTGGAAGGGAAGGACATCTACGTCTACGTGCCTGGTGAGTGCGGGGCTCCAAGCAGGCGGGCTGCCACGAGCACGGCGAGGAGATACGTAGTAGGGCTAGAGGCCATTGCTCGTGTTTAGCCTGAGCGAGGCTCGAACTGGCAGTCGAAGAGGAAAGTGAGTCTGTGGCTGAGCGTGCGCGCACGGCTGGGAGCCCCGGGGTGGGGTGCCCCGGGGGGCACTCACAGACGATGGCAGCACAAGAAGCGCTGCTGCTGCCGGGCTGGTGCAACATCAAACACATGGTGTTTCCAGCACCGTTTCTCGCAGTGCCCTGTAATTTTCATRGCAAGCACAGCCTCCCTTGTCCCCGTGCCACCTTTTCCTTCAGTCATGGAAAAACCTCTTGGACCAGAAGAAACCGCATCCCTTATTTTTACAAGTACCGATCACCAGGTTTGCCCTCCCGCCTCTCTGTTCCACTTGCAAATCCCCTTAGCAGCTCTCTGTGCCGGTGAGGAGACCAGCGTGTTTCCTTGTGGTAGCTGAGCCGGGCAGGGCGGGCTGAGCCTTGGCAAAGTGCCATGGAGAGGCTTCCCGGGCTCCGCCGGCGCTCAGGGCGTGCAGGGGTCACACCAGAAGGGGCTAGGGCCTTTGCAGTAAGGACTCTGAACAGCAAAGGGAAGAATGAAGAAGAGACTGCAAGAGAGTCTGTAAAGCTTAAACGTGTTGTGAGGGAAATGATGTCCCAAACCGTGAGGAGGACGTCGGACAGTGGAAAAGGCAGAGCACACCAAAGGGATCTTCTAAAGCTCTTCTGCTGCAGGGTTAAGCCTGTGCATCTAGACCATGATGATTTGACTGAAGTGATTCTTCCAAGATTTCTGCTGTGTTTCCCAGAATGAACTTAAAGTGCTAGTATTTGGTTTTGGAGCAATAACAGGTTTCAGCAGAGGCTGCAGAGGCCTTGCCGCATGCATCTCAATTTCCAAAGTCCTAAAAAAAACCACCAAAAGATTTTGGTGCAGTTATACAGCCTTGTAACTTCCTAAAGTCAGAGCCCTCCACAAACAAAGGGATAGAAAGGCAAGGCACAGAAGATTCCTTCAAGAAGAGGGTTTCTTTTGCACTGGATTTTAAATGCCTCTAGATTTCAGTCTACTGCATTTACAGGGCAGAGACACTGTAATTTTTTTTCTGCTCACTAAAAACCAAGATGTCAGAAACACAGAAACATATCTTTTTCTCCAAATTACAGGGAACGTTTCTGTTCCCACTCTGAGGTCTGTCTTTACAACTGTCCTTCTCCTGCAGTGAATTAGGAGGGCAGCCGACGGCAGCAACCCACTCTAACCAAGGTGGGTTGCTCTGGGACTTCACACAATATCCCAGTCTCACTAACAGCGCACACAAAGCTAAGCCGGGTGAATCTCATCTCTGTTTCAGATTGCATTGGGAAAACAAATCCACGGAGCTGGCAGACTGTTTGGGCGGGGGTGCTGTGTTCGGGATATCGCTATAAAGAGCCTGCCAGGGCAGCACAAATTCTATTGTTGGCAGGATTTGTATTGCTGTTTATTCAATTTCATTAGAAAGCTTCGCTCAGAAGCTTCAGCCCAGCAGAGATGATTTGCTCACTTCAAACAGCCAAATTTAGATAATTTGAGGCATGTAGTTCTACAGTTTGATATGTTATGCACTTGTGTTTTAAACTCAGAATAGGGATTGCTTGGGTAGGAAAGCTGACATCAATTTTATTGGTTTAAAACATGCAATCATCATTTTTTTCTTTTTATGGTTGATCATAATTTCTTGGAAACCACTTGCCATGATCATAATAACTTATACCTCATCGCTGTAGTGTTAGACATGTTAGAAATGCATAAAGATAAGTACTTGAAATTCGTTTTGATAAAATATGGCTTTAAAAGTGTCAGCCATAAACAACTCCATTCTGGTTTCAACTTTTGCACTTTAAAAATGATTTTATATTCTAGAAGTGCCTACGTATGATTTAGGGGACAGCTAATATTACCAAAGGCAAAAAAAAAGCTAGCTGAAGAAGTGGAGGAATGAGCTATGCCAGAAAAAGGCAGGATCTTTATTTAATATTTATTTTTAATGCAATGAAGATCGTAACTGAGTACAAGTTCTTATACCATAAAGGTATAATGTCTAAGCTCAAATTCTGCCCTAAAATCCTGGCTGCACATATATCTTGACAGAGCTGTCTGTGCTAGAGAAAGGACATTCATCTTTATTCTCCAGCAATTTCACAAGCATTTCATGGTCATTAGTGATTTCCTTGCATTTAGTCACTTAATGTGCCTTGGTCCTCACTATGGGACAAAGTGACCATAGGAGTCTAAGGGGAATAACAGCTCCCCTTTTTGTGGAGTCCTTCTGGTGCAGTTCTCCTTCTGCCTCCTGACCTGTCACAACAGTGACAGAGCCTGTTCATGCATTGCACTTAGGTTGAAAATCTTCCTACGTATCACACCCGAGAGCCAAGATGAGGTGGTRCCTACCTTTTAGCACACCTTTACTGCCATCTCCAGAGAGGTGGTGTGACAAACTGTACTGACACGAGTTAAGAACTATAACTGCTCGTTGATATCCCTGTTCCTGTGTATGGACTACTACAAACAAAACCACAACTTGTTCTTCACAGATCCAGACATGCCTTTTGTTCCTTCCATACCAGAAGATCAGTTCATCTTAGTAGAAGAAGGCGACCCTACCATTATCCCMTGTCGTACCAGTGACCCAAATGCTCAAGTGACTTTAATCAACAGTTCGGACAAGGATGTCTTTGCCTTCTATGACAGCAAGCAAGGCTTCATTGGGAATTTTCCTGCAGGCTCATACACTTGCAAAACAACAGTTGAAGGTGTGGAGTTCAAGTCTGAAGAGTTTCTCGTTTATATTTTAAGAGGTATTGTTGTTTGGATCTTTTTTTGGGGGGGTGGGAGGGTGCAGGGGAGCGGATTGAACTCCGTGTCTGTAAACTTAGTGTCTTAAATACAGACTGTCTGGGTAATTGCTAATAAAATAGCTAAGAAGTATTCATCTTCTGTTTTTGTTTATATTTCTGGAAATCAGAAATGCTTTTGTTGAACTTTCCAGGGCAGTGCCTCAGTAGAGGAAGTGAAATGGAAATTTACCCCTGAAATCACCCCCTGCAAAACCTGCATATACTGTTTTAAACTAAATTTGCTCTCTGTCTCTCTTTAGCTACTTCACAGCTGCCRGTTGAAATTGAAGCTCTTAAAACTGTCTACAAAACGGGCGAGACCATCGTAGTAACTTGTGTGGTCTTTGACAACGAGGTGGTTAATTTACAGTGGAATTATCCTGGGAAAGTGGTAAGTATCTCCCTTTTTGTTGTTCTRTTTGTTTGTTTGAACGACTGTTGTTACTTACTGGGGAAGAAAGTGAGCTTGTAAAATAATCTTTTCTTTTTTTGATTGAGAAAGGAGAGAAAACAAAATAATTTATTTTCAGATTATCACACAGTAGCAAAAGTTAGAGCTGACCGTTAGCAAGTATGCAGAGCATGAAAAGAAGGTGAGGTGTGACTAGAATACATGTGCTGAGAGAGCAATGGTCTCTCTCAGGTCTTGCCCTTGGAAAGTTTTCCAGGACAAAAGAAAAAAAAAGGTTTGGGAAATGGAAAGAGTATGAAATGCGTCTGACATCCCTGTATAACCTTGTGGCTGATGTTCAGGCCTGAACCCTTAAAATGTTGCTCCTTAAACCCAGAATTCTTGGGCAGCATAAAGGACAATGAAATATCAAGTTTGTGGTCTTATTGTTCTTCATTGTGCAGGTGTAAATTAAAATGACTGACGCTGTCAGTGTAGTTATGTACTAATAAGAACTTCCTAACAAGAAAAACTTTTTTTTTTGAGGCTCTCACAAATTTTCCAACTTTCTTAGCATTCTTCTGCAGTGAAAAAATTTATTCTGCCAGACTGGATTAGAGCCAGTCAGATATCCTGCCAATGGAGAATTTCAGCATGTCCCAGGTGAAAACTGAAAGGATGGAGTAGTTGAAGTCCTTACCTAATTGGGACCCCAAACCATATCTTTCATTTAAATAAGTTGAGTCCAATAGAAAAAAAATCATTTGAGAAGTTTTTGTTCTATTTTTCACATTACACATCATGATCTCTGCTGCTTTCATCCACTCAAAACTATCCCCAGCATATTTTTTATTCCAGTCTCCCTTGTCTATCATTTTCACTATCCTTATTCTCACCTGTCTTCTCCCTGACAAGAAACTATTTTCATTTTGAGAGCAGAAACATAGYACCTACATAGTGCCAGACACTGCAGACATCTAGTACCTTCTGTCTGCTGGAGCACAAAAAACTCATATCGCTTCACGGGAACTAAACAAAGAAAATTCAGAGTAAAAACTGACTGCTTTTCTGTCTGAGGAGAAGGTAGCAGTAAGCAATTGTATTGCTTGTGCAGCTCACCCGAGTTTTGCATGGTGTTTTGTTTTGAATGAGCAACATATGAGCTCTCAGGCTCCTCACCCTTTTGTGGCTGCCTCCGAAGGGACGCACACCTTTTGTGYCTGTGGCTAAAAGTACGTCCCCAAACGAGTATGCAAGTCTTCTGCCATACAAGTTTTAGACCACCGCCCTCGCTCCAGTGGTGTTGTAAATCCTTGGTGCTGTGCTTACACCACAGTTGCCTAAGTAATATATATATATATTTCCTTTCCTAAACTACAGAAAGAAAAAGGTCTGATAAAACTTGATGATATCAAAGTCCCATCGCAGAAGCTRATTTACACCTTGACCATTCCTGAGGCAACAGTGAAAGACACTGGGGATTATGAATGTACTGCTCGGCATGCAACCAAGGAAGTCAAGGAAAACAAGAAAGTAGTCATTACAGTACATGGTATAGTCTGTTTTCAGTGTCTAAAAAATATTACATTACGTTACAAAAATGCAAACCTTGCAATGCGCTGCACAACATTATTTATGCAAGGCTTTGTCATTGCAGACAAAGGGTTCATTCATCTGGAGCCTCAGTTTAGTCCTTTGGAAGCTGTCAACYTACATGAAGTCAAACATTTTGTTGTTGACGTGCAGGCATACCCAGCTCCAAAAATGTACTGGTTGAAGGACAATGTGACTCTGATCGAAAATCTTACTGAGATTGTTACTAGTTCAAACAGAGTCCAGGAAACAAGGTAAAAAATATTCTTATGTCTCTCATGTTGCCATATTGACTTGAGTGCTTCTCCTCCGGAACCATGAGCACCACTCCTGCTTTTGCAGATAGTTACTTCTTCCTCAATAGTATTAAAGAGGGTAGTGCCTAGTCTGCCTCCWTTTATCCCCTTGGTACCATTAACCTCTCCAAACTACAGAAATCTTGGCTTCTGGGTACCAACCTCTTCAGTTTCTCCGTAACCAATCCGCTCCAAAGATTTCTAGCTATTTTCTATATTAGTGCTTTGTTACATTCCCACAGGGTATAATAATGCTCGCTTGGTTTTTCACTTGTATTTTGGTAGTCTTTTCCTGCTTATATAGTGATTTCAGAGTAACGATATGGTAGACATGCCACAGATTGACCTATTATAATCTCCATGTTGCTAGATTATATGTTGCATTGGAGTGGATTTTTTTTATATATTTGCTTTAAAAATACAAACAAAACTTCTTTTCTTCAGGTTTCAAAGCATATTGAAATTGATACGGGCCAAGGAAGAAGACAGTGGGTACTATACTTTGGTTGCTGAAAACGAAGATGAGGTTAAGCGATACACCTTCTCACTGCTAATACAAGGTAAGCAGCCCCAACATCTTGCTCACCAGAACGGATGGCACACGACAAACATTTGATCTATTTAACTGTGGAGTAAGCACTGAGCATTGGATTGCCTGGAGTTTTGACACAAGAAAGGCGTAAATTGGTGTGTCCAGCAGCCTGCGTGTGTGCTGAATCCTTGGAATGCTCAAAGGCTGATCCTGGCTTTGACTTCTGCACTGGCTTTGTGCCAAAAAGAAACTYTATCCTCTTGTCTTAAGTTATTCCAGCTGACGTCGGGAACCATAGCTCATTTAGTGTGACATGTGGACGTGGCACGGCCGCAGCACTTCCTTTGCGTGGCTCTAGCCCAGGATCCGCTCTCCGAGCTGTGGCTGGACCGCCTGCTCTCACCAAGCTGCTGGCCAAACCAGTGCCTGTCCTGCTCTGCTTGAAACTTCACGTGCGTTCTGTAGACCCTGACAAATATCTTAACACGCTCCCAATTCATTCCCAGTTCCAGCCTTGATCCTCGACCTRGTGGATGATCACCACGGCTCAGCAGGGGGGCAGACGGTGAGGTGCTTGGCAGAAGGGACTCCACTTCCCGAYGTGGAATGGCTGGTTTGCAAGGACATTAAAAAGTAAGGAGTGCAGGTGCCCTGTTACCTCATTTTGTGGCTGTTCTTGTCCTTGACTAAGCTAGTATTGTTAGTTACCACACCATACTTTCCTTAAAACGGGCCAGTAAACTATAAATATGATTTGCCTCCTGTAGAGGCAAGTTGGTTAGGTTTAGTCAGAGGCTTTCAGTGCCCTTCCTACTGACYGTATCCTGAGGAAACAAAGCATCAATTCAGTGGGTTTCCCAACAAGTTTTGTGCCCAGTGAGTGAACTTGGCAGATTCCAGAGTCCCAGTTTGAATAGGGATCTAGAGGAGGAGATGTCTCTCCCTTCAGGGAGTTCTTATCATTTCACAGTAGACCAGTCTGCCTCATTCACACTCTTCTGCTCGTCTCAGTTTTCACGTCTTTTAATTGATCTCCCCGAAATGATAGACCTCACCTTCAAAGTCCTTCAGACAAGTCATTATTCCCATATGTTTGCTAGTTCTAAACTGATCCCTTATAGAAGGACTGATCCCTTCTGTAGCCTTTGGGAAGCTGGACTTTTGCTGGRGAATTACACACCTCTGTCCCTTTCCTCAGGGAGAGGGAGACAACATGAAAAGAAGTGGGGAGCCCTGGGCACGTCCCAGCTCTGGTGTGCTAATAGTTTGCTAAGTTGCCCACGCTCTGGTGGGGTGAGTGGCATCCTAGCCTTGCTTCTGCGAGGCCTGTGCTGCAATAAGCATCCAGCATGACACAGGCTAGCAGTAATACAGGAAAGCTCTATGGGGCATATAGCTCTCTCTGTGCCCCTATGATAGATATCTATCCCCTATGATAGATATAAGGCCGATATCCATTTCCATTGTTATTCTCCTCTGCAGATGCAGCAATGACACCTCCTGGACTCTTCTGACTAACAATATCTCAGACATACACATGGAAGCTCATCTGGATGARAAAAACATGGTGGAGAGTTGGGTGACCTTCCAGAAGGTAGAGGAAACCCTGGCTGTTCGGTGCATGGCGAGAAATGACCTTGGTGCTGTCACGCGGGAACTGAAGCTCGTGGCTCCCAGTGAGTTAACGTTTTCACTTCTGTRGCATTACAGCACTAATAAATAAGTAAAAGCATGGATTTCCTGCAATTGAAAAGTAATGAAAATGAWTTTTTTCTACCCTGGGACATATGAGAATGAGGCATTCTACAAGTCTTTACTGTGCATCTGTTTTTCACTTACTATGTGGTTCTGTGAATCATTTCAACTTTTTATTACTGTTCACTATRGAAGTTTCTTCTAGAAAACCTCTGCATTTAGTCTTGAAACAGGAAGGCAGAGGTGTTTRGGGCTGGGAATGACTTTACAGTCACCAGTCCTGGGGACCGCTCCTGTCACATTGCAGGACACAGCAATTGCAGTGGTGTGGGAGATGGGTGTCCTGTACCTGTGTTGTGCTCCTAGCGGATCCAGAGGCAAATACAGTCTTTGTTTCTGCTCCACAGCCTTGCGGTCRGAACTGACAGTGGCAGCCGCAGTCTTAGTACTTCTGGTGATTGTGATAATTTCGCTGATTGTGCTGGTCATCATATGGAAACAGGTAATGTAGAAATAAAAGTATTTCAGTTTGATGCTGAGCCCACCTGGCTTTTGGCCTACTCTAAAACCAAGCACACAATTAACACTTGGTTTTGTACCCATTGTGCTTTGCAGAAGCCAAGGTATGAGATAAGATGGAGAGTCATTGAGTCCATTAGCCCCGACGGCCATGAATACATTTATGTGGACCCAATGCAACTGCCTTACGACTCCAGATGGGAGTTTCCTCGAGATGGGTTAGTGCTAGGTAAGTTTCCTCTAAGGGACTAATCCAATTACCTGGGGAGAAGGATGATTAASGGCAGCACTGAGGTCTCTGTTACCAGAATTTGTGATATAACTCATGGCCGTKAAGTCCAGAGTCTCTCTGTTTCTATCTGTTCTCCTCAGTTCTCTTCCCACAGTTTCTCTTCTTCCTTTCTTTTCCACATTAGATAAATCTGATGCCTYTTAAGCCCCGTCCTTACACCTCTTCTTTCCTCCATCTGCTTAATTGCTCACATCCAGGCTGCTGCCTCTCCTGTCTCCAGTAGCTCTCTTGCCAGAAAGGAGGAATACTTTCTCATCTTCTACTAATAATTGKAACTTCTTTCTCTCTGCCCAGCTCYTCTTCAGTGCTTAGATAATCCATCTGTGGAGCTTAATTTGTCACCACTAAGTRCATGTGTGCCCCTCTAGGGACATGTCCACACCATGTCAAGGAGCACAGTGCTCATATGGGCTGTTCCCKCTCAGAAACCAGCACCAGAAAGTGCTGCCAGGAGGCCGTGTGAGTTGTGTTGCTGCCCTCTTGGGGCAAGGAAGATGCTCTCCCAGCTTTGTGCTGAGCTGCTGGCACGTGCTCCAAGGAGTCCTTTCTTTCCTCTCTTCCACTGAGCAGCTCTGCTTAACTACACCTGGTTCATGATCCTTGAGCCTGCCTGCATGGCTCTGCCTCTTCCCACTTGGCCAAGAGCATCTCCCTTCGCATCACCCCTTGCCTGTTCCTTTCTTGCAGTCATCATGCCTATAGGGGGTTTTGAGCCCCATATGCTGGTGCCTCCGGGCCTCGAGTCCAGCTTTCTGCCACATGCCTCACACGTATCAGACTTGTCCCGAAACGGCTTGCACTGCCCTTCCCAACGTCAAATTCCAGCTTCACGACTCACTTCTGCTGAGGCACCCACAAGGAATGAATCAGCTTTTTTATTTTTTTCTTATTGCCTCCAAGACATTCATATATTTATGTGAAGAAGCCAAGTGAGATATGGAAACAATTATGTAGTTTTATTAAAAATATTTTTTATATTATTAACCCATGTATCATTGCTGAGTAACTGCATAATCTTATTTTTGTGAATTCTGGCCTTCATCCTTCCCCTTCTGCTTTTTTGCTTTGTTGTACCTGCATTGTAGTTCATATGTAATTCAGTTAATACTTCTCCAGGATCAGCCCAATCTATCACTTATATCACTTGAAAATAATAGGTAACTGTAATAAGGAATTGCAATGCTCTCTCCAGGTAGTGCTTTAAATACTTATGACAACCCTCTCCTGCATATATCTGTGCTCAAGCTGTATACATTAAATACAGAAGAAGCAAACTGGAAGATGTTCATGTTTAATATATTTTAAGGAACACATTAATTCCCCTGGTGTACTACTACTCTTGACCTATAGATAGCATTGAGGTCAACTCAAAAGAAGAAGCACAAAACTTTCTTGTTCAGGAAAGGATCCTTTAAATAAATCCATGTTTTTAAGGAAAAACTAGAAAAGGGAGGATATTTAAAGGCAATATTTTATTACAGCTCAGACTTTAATTACATGCCTAAATAGGATTTGTCACATYCGAGTTGTTAATAGACCACCGCTGTGATGTTGTCTCCCTCTGACTCGTGAGGACCAGCGTACTGCAGYGCCTTCCTCTTTACTAGCATGTTCACAACAGTAACGGCATTAATAACTAGAGCTACATTTAGCACTTTTTCCCTTACAGAGTTGATATATACCCATTGTGCAGTTTTGCCATATGTAATGCTGTGTCTCAGGCTGCTGGGGCCCTGCTTTGCCTCTGGGTCTGGTGGTTCTGGCTGGCCAGGAGCAGCAAGGGAATGGCACTGCTTTTTTCCAAGGAGCTCCCTCCCCACCGCTTTTTGGGATTTGGGGATTACAGGAGATAGGTGGCACGCTAGCTCCCTTGCTTCCCAGGGGCCACYCATTTGTCAGAGCGGCCTTAGTAAAACCAAACCCTGGTCTAACAGATGGGATCAGACCCGTCCCCACTTGCAGCTTGTAAAAGGCAAGTAAATAGTTACACGGCACTTAGCAACGTGGTGGCCAGTTTCTTGTGAGCCTAGAAATTGGATGTAGACTGTCGAGCCTGTGACTGGTTGACTTTTGGTATTGACTGAGAGAGCAAGGATTGAATTTGAAAGCTTCTTTAAGTGAGCTGATCACCACAGCTCCATTTTAACTAGGGAGGCATCCTCCTCTCTGGTTAATCACAGATGCTTATATTTGCATTTCCCAGAGCAGAAAACAGCAGCATGTCTCGGGCAATCTGAGCAGAGCGTCTCTGTGGCTTAGAGGAGAGAGAAAGTAACCTCCAACACGGTTCCTCCACTAGTTCAGGAGCCCTGTGTTACTTGTTCCTCAGCTACAGAGAAGTTACACTGCCCTCTGACCAGCAGATAAAGGTGGAGCTTTTGTGTTAAGTAGAACTTTGCAATTTGGGGCTACTGTTAGGGTGTCCACATCACGAATGGGATGGAGTTGGTTGCATTACAGATGCATCTAACCACTGAGCTCCCACCTAGTTCTAAATTTCAAGCATAAAACATGTGAGGCCAGGCCTAAGCAGATAGAGAGGGGTGAAAAGGGGAAAGAGCAGGACTAGCTGCCTGCCACTCAGGAAGTGCTCTCACTGTCTCCACATGTGCCCAGACGTGGCTGAGGTGCTGGGGAGGGAGAYGCGCGCCCCGTTGGCAATATGGGCTGGGGAGGAATTGTGAAGACAAGAAGATCAAGGAGCCTCAGCAAATGCCATCACTTTCTGGAGGGCTGCATCCTGCCATGTGGCGCCCAGATCTTCACTCCGAAAAATTTCAGGGGCCAAATCTCAGACTCAGGTTGTTTGAATTAGTTTGAAATTTAGTAGGATGCTTTCTCACATCCTGCCTGGGAAGAGTAACCTTTGGAGCACAAGAAGCTTGAAAAGAAATTGCATGTATTTTTGTGTGCATGACAAACTACACTGTCATAGCCTTGGAGAGCTTCCTCAGGGGCAGCACAGCTACGAATGCTTTAACCTTTTCTTGTGCCTGCTAATGATGCAGATTTTTTGGCTGAAAATATCCTGTTGAAAGTGCGATAATGATAAAAGTGTGGACTGTAGCTTGAGCATAATAGAAACACATGGTATTGCATTCCAGGTAACACCTTCAAAAGTATAGGAGGTGGCCACTTCAAACTGCAAGCAAATGTCAAAGACAAAATGCTGCATTGCTTCATTGTAAAAAAAGCACTACTTATTCTCCCTGTGTTAGAAGTCYAAAAAATAACCTAAACTAAAACAGCAAGCTCATCAGGAGTATGATAATGTCCTGGCATCTGGAGTTTATATATGGGTTTGTTCGCTGAATAAATGTTGCCTTAATGAACTTGCTTTCCAATATGGAAGCTATGAAATGCAGTACTTTGGAGTATGTTTGTGCATTTCATATTTTTCTAAAATCTGGCTCAATCTGTACACAGTTCTTCTGCACACTGTATCCATAACAGAAGACAGGATATGATCATCCAAAATTTTTGTCTAAATTGATTTGTGGAAGGAGAAAAGTGTGTATAAACATTGGCTGTTTTATTATAGCACTTGGAAATTTGCAATAAAATTTATTCAGGCATATGAAACACACTTGTACATTAAACTTCAGAGGAGTTTCCCCTCATATGTGATCAATATGTATTTCAGCTTCTTTCAGATCACTGATCGTCCCGGTCCTTTATATTTCTAAATATGCTGCTCGTTTTCTTTATCTGACTGCTAGATCTATCCAGCATTGGTGAAATGGTCTAGTCCCACAGCTAAAAGGTCCAATTCAGATCTTAAACAAAGGACACAACYGAAATGCAGTTGAATATTGACTGAGGCAGTAAATGTGAGAGATTTAAGCTCAGAAAGGGTAAGGTTAGGGAGCTGGAGCAGAGTAGGGGACAAAATCCAATGAAAGCAGTTGTTTCTCAAAGCTCCTTCCTACAGGCTCCCACATGCAGATGTGCTCCTAATATTTATTTGCTTGTTTTTGTTCAGAAATAGTGTTTAATGGCAGCATTGTTTAAAATGTATTTGCCTTTTCTGCTTAACAATAATCAAAATGGTCTGGGTAAAGGAGTATGCTCATTCCTCGTGGCAATCGCRGTCATGGACAAGATAAACGGCTGTTAACCTCTGGAATAAAATAATGGTCTCTTGTTGTACTCAGGTCGAATCCTCGGTTCTGGTGCCTTTGGGAAAGTGGTYGAAGGGACTGCATATGGACTGAGTCGCTCTCAACCGGTGATGAAAGTAGCTGTGAAAATGCTGAAACGTAAGTTACTGCGGTTCCATTTCCCAAGCTGGAAAGTGCCTGGTTCCGCAAGGTTATTTATGCATTGCCTGTGCATACACAGTTCCTCCTCATTTGAAGTTGGAAATAACCTGCAGAATGACTTGAATTTGAAGTTATATCTTTGTGACATTTTAATTTTTTTTCAGGCAGTGTCCACCCTTCTGAAAATAACAGAGGTTTCATTTAGCTTCATTTAGGTTGTAATGCTTGTGATAACTCATCAAGTTCATAAAAAGATAAAATAATCACGAATGTCTCTGATATTAAATTAARGCAATATAGCAAAGCAGAAATACTCAGGTCTCTTGTGAGACTCTTCATTTCGCTGAAGATTCCCCAGTTCATCACAGCTAGGAATCTGCTGTAGTGATTCTGGAGGGAATATGAAATGAGTATCAGCCGCACCAAAATTCTGATTAGACAAGCGATGTGTCTGAAAATTACAGAACTGAGCTGAACAGAGATGGTTTGTCTTTGTGAGAAAGGTGAGCATTCCTGCTGAGCGGCTGCTGTGTTCTTTCCGCAGCCACGGCGCGATCCAGTGAGAAGCAGGCGCTCATGTCCGAGCTGAAGATAATGACACACCTCGGGCCCCACCTGAACATCGTGAATCTGCTTGGAGCGTGTACGAAATCAGGTGGGTTTGGCTGACGTGACGCGGAGGTTTGCAGTGGAGCCACTGCTTGCTGCTCATCCGTTACACAAATGCCAGGCAAAACGCKTAAAAACGTGTGTAAAAACCTGACCAAACTACTTGCTATCTGGCAAGAAGTTACAAGCATAGCACCAACTGTTAAAGCCATAAAAGTAAGTGAAAATGTTGCTAGTTCCTTGTAACCTCTGTATTTTATGTATTATCTTTTTTTTTTTAATATATATAATTCATCAATATGTTAATTTTGCCTTATTTCATTAGGTCCTATTTACATCATCACTGAATACTGCTTTTATGGTGATTTGGTAAACTATTTGCATAAGAACAGGGACAATTTCCTGAGCCGTCACCCGGAGAAGCCAAAGAAGGATTTGGACATCTTTGGGATGAACCCAGCTGATGAAAGCACAAGAAGGTGGGTGGGAAACAAGACAAAAATTTGTATGGCCTGCAATTTAAGGCTATGTCATGACTAACCCCTAGTCCTTTCCTCTTGTTCCCTGTGCTCATAGCCCTCAATAATGATTCTCACTGAACTTTCATTAATCAGGTTTCATAGTTCTGGGAAGCTTTGGGCACTTCTCACCCACTCTTTCCGGCAACAAACTTTGTGTGTTCCCTGGTCTTTCATTTTCTTCTGGAAAGCCTAGTTATTTGGCCTKAGCTGGTGTCCTTGCTGTCCTTGCAGTCCTACACCTGCCTCCYGACAGTGCCTGCTCTGGAGCACAGTCAGTCTTTTCTCTCTTGCATCTCAGCTCCCTCTTCCTGACCTCACCTTGAGACCCCAAAGAGCATTTCTATTTTGAAAGCCTACTCCAGGGTTCCATCCTTCTGTCTGAATGTCCTTCTACCTTTATCAATTTTAAAAATAAGCGCTTCTGGTTGTTTTCCTTGTTTTCTGGCCTKGGGAATTTCCGCTCTCCAAAACCCCTTCCTTCCCAGACCTTCGTGGTCTGTAAGTCCACTTAGTCTCCTTTATGCACGGATGGCTTTACCAGGCTCAACAGCTCTGTTATGGTCAATGTTCATCCTGTAGYTTTCTCTAGATGATAGTAGAGAAAGCTTATCATTACAGGGTCAATAATAAATAAATAAATGTTATAAAATTTAGATGTTGTACACTGGTTCTTCAAAAAAATCACTTGGGCAAATAGACCAACTACCTTGGTAGCTAACTGCCCCAAGGACTGCTTATCTGAATGTGAGTTTGCTCAGCAGGGMTGGAGTCGATGGAGTGACTAGTTTATTGGTATCGTTTGAATTACCTTAAAATAAAAGTCACAGTCAGTAGGTAAATGTAGGGGGATTTTTAGAAGCTAGACAATATGTGTCAGGCACCTGGCTATTGACAGAAAGACATATTTTAGGCACTTGTATTTGACCACTGTGATAGTTGGTAGCAGGTATTAGTGTATGGTGATGCATGTATGGTAATACACAGATAAATTGCCATACATGTTGCAAGGCAGCTACCTGTGAAATCCCAGCCAACACATCTATATATTTTCTTCCAATTTCAGTTATGTGATTTTATCTTTTGAAAACACTGGAGAATACATGGACATGAAACAAGCTGATACAACTCAGTACGTGCCAATGCTGGAAAGGAAGGAAGGCTCTAAATACTCAGATATCCAGAGATCTGTGTATGATCGCCCTGCTTCTTACAAGAAGAAATCTCTGTCAGGTACCAGAACTGCCTGTTCTGCATTCATCATTAGCACCARTAATTCTTGCACGGAGTTATGTGTTAACTTGGACCTCTCTGGTAGGGAATTAAACCACTGTGTGCTGCAAAGATGTGCTTATAGAATTATATGAGTATAAACTATAAGGTAAAAGCTTATATTCTTGGTTTTCATCATGCTCATGCATCATGCTATCTGATGATAGGAGCACATGCTCCTTTTGAAGCAGATGGGATAGAGTTGTGTCTTTGTTCCTCCACTGAAGTGTRGAGTGGCTGTATTATACAGTATGGCTACAGACACAGTCTTTGGAGGCAGTGATTTTATTGCTGTCTTATATTTTTTAAGATTTTGAGCAATAATAGTAATATATATTGCTGTTTCCACTTACATTTTACCCTGACACTTAACAAACGGAGAGCACTCCCAAATACTTTCCTGAATTATGTAATGAAGATAATGAATGCGTCCCATTCCCTGTCCCTTTTCTCAGAAACTAAATATGTTTGCTTAAAAATAGGCACAGTCACGTCTGGCTCTAGGCCTCAGGAACTGAAGCATATCCAGACCCAGATTTACATGGCAGACTAATGTACTCATGCCCTGGGACAGCAGGGGTAAATGAATCACTAAATTTTGACTGCTTTTGCTGAGATCTTTCATAAGAAAAATAGAACCATTGCCATAGAATTCCTGAGCCTTTTTTGCTGGTATTGGATTAGTCCCAGTGGATACTTGCTGGGAAACATAACAGTGTTCAGCAAAAGTAAATGGATAAAAGTGTACATGAATGCACAAAAATCAAAGGAAGTTTCCACCTCTAAATAAATGTTTTTAAACCCCATGCTGAGCATTATAAACAACCCATATAATACATTAGTGGGCCTTTTTATCTTCACTTTTTCTCACAATTCTCTGGAAAAAAGAAACTGGGACAGAATAAAAAACAAACCTGGTTTTGATACTGGATTTTTTTTTAAGAATGCAGTATTTGTCAGTGACTGATGTAGACATGGAAAGTGGTTACTTGTTATGAACAGCCTGTTTTGGTCATGGTAATCTGTTAAAGTCATCAGTCCAGAATTACGAGAGGTAGAGGGAAGTGGGTGCTCCCTTCACACTCTACTCTTGTAGCACAAACATTTTTCTCRTTTTTTCATCAGAATCAGAAGTCAAAAACCTTCTTTCAGACGACAGTTCAGAAGGCCTCAGCCTGTTRGATTTGCTGAGCTTCACCTACCAGGTTGCACGGGGAATGGAATTCTTGGCCTCTAAAAATGTAAGTACATAAAAAGCAAATAAAATATAAGTAAAAAATGTAAGATAGTGCCAAAATGGCTTCACTTGCACCTTAGAGTTTTGGTTTAGATTTTGAAGACACAGCACAACGTAGAAGTCTGTTGGGGTCCTAGGTGATTTTTTCACTTGTCCAGAAATGAAGCTCACCATGGTTAGAAAGACCCAGAGCAATCATCCTCTTCTCCCACTGCAGCCCGTGACATTGATCATCAGGGTGCCATAGGGGGTGGATCTTGGCAGGGTCTGAACAACCACAGGGCTGGCCTGGTCCACAACAGAGCCCTGTCGTTAGCACGTAGTGGGTTGTGGGGAATGGATGGTGCCTTCTCTACCGGCTCTGCACCACAGTAAATCTGCACAAGCTCCCTCTCTCTCTCCTTGGCCTTGCTAGTGCTCCAGGTACCTGCTCAGTGGAAGGCCATGTTAAGCCTGTGCCGAGAAAGTCAACAAAACGTGGACTTTTTCAGAGAACTGTATGAGAGAAACAGCCCTAGTGGAACTAGCATGTCCTTGAATGACTTAATTTTTCTCCATACAGTGTGTACATCGTGACTTGGCAGCTCGTAATGTCCTCCTGGCTCAAGGAAAAATTGTGAAGATCTGTGACTTTGGCCTGGCTAGAGACATCATGCATGATTCCAACTATGTCTCCAAGGGCAGCGTATGTACTTCTTAATCTCCTGAGCTCTGCTTTAATTGAAATGAGAAGTGTCAGTTCTAAATGCTGCTACATGCTCTTGCCATTCAGTATTGGTTACAGTAATTGACAGTTGGGATGAAAACTCTTGAGAACAATTTTTCTCCACTTCATTAATTCACGTAACTTTCTGTTGCTTGCTTGAATGATGAAAAGTGCTTGGCCACACTTAGTACTTCACAGGCTTGCACTTTAACTGGCAAGTTATGGGACTGCATAAATTATTAAGGAACTGTCACTGTGATACAGAGAGTAGTAACACATCAATCARTGACATATCAGATCTAGGTCAGCACTGCCACCCTTTGCATCCAGCCTGGTCATTTACTAGCAGTAAAATGAATACAGTTATGTCTTAATTATTTTTTCTAGGGAGTACATTGGAACATTGCATATAATCTCAGAACCTCAGTGTGCTATATAGAACTAAAAATAAATACTAGCAAGGGTAGCACATTCTTTATTAGGGAGATGTTAATTCTTGTTGTCAATCAGTCACTGTAATGGAAAATATTTCTTTAATGATTAATTTGTGGGATTTGGGGTTTGTTTCTTTTTGCCACAGACTTTCCTTCCAGTAAAGTGGATGGCACCTGAAAGCATTTTTGACAATCTGTACACAACATTAAGTGATGTCTGGTCTTACGGCATTCTGCTCTGGGAAATATTTTCTCTTGGTATGTACTGMTAATACTTTCTTACGTGCAATAATGAAACTTTTTCAATTCAGGTTTCCCACATAAAGTATTTCAATTTCCACAGTAAAATCATATTAATGGARTTCATTATTATTTTTTTTCTTCTGCATGGTGTTTCAAATCCCAATGATAGATATGAGATAAAATTCCGTGATCTCCCCAAGTGCTTGTCTGGTTTTTTTGAAAAAAAAAGAAAAAAAAAAAGTATATTTGGCTAGAAAACTGAAAGCACTACGTGAAAGGTTTCTGTGGAAGAGTATTGGTCTCTTCAAGGCAGGAAGGACTTTCTGGCTAAAACAAGAAGGAAAAAGTCTCCTTAGTTAACCTACAGGTTAATGGTCAGAACTGTCCCTTGCAGCAGGGAGCCACAGACACCACCTTAGCCTGGTGGTGATTTTCGTATCTCACAGGCATTTCAAGAGATCCCATTTTAGTCCCATTACAAAACAAAAATAAATGCTGTCCTTCTGGGACGCTGATTTCTCATTTCGAGGGCAGCGCTGTTCACACAGCTGGTTTATGGCCATGTCCAGAGGCCACGACAAGGCACAGCAGTTACAGACAATATATTGTTCCCGTTAGGGATCAGCCTGGTSTCTTTGCCTCCTGGGTGAGTGGCTGATCTGATTTAGTGCGCCTGTGTCACCTAGATTTACTCTGAGTAGAAGTCATCACGCCTGGATGGTATCTGCGGCTGGCCATGACAAGCCCAAGCCTAATGGCATTTTCTAGAACAGGCTGTTGTACAACTCCTTCTCAGAAAAGAGCATTTGCATCATTATTTACGGCATTGATTACTGTAATCTCTGAGCACCACGGGAGTCTGTAAACATCCTTTCCTCAACATCCCTGGGAAGCTCAGAAGTGCCATTGTATAGAGAGGGGACCCAGGCACACATCAGCCTGTCTGTGGCTGTCCTGTTTGCAAAGGAGGGTCTGAAGGTGAAAACTTTAATTTTGAGGGGATTGACGTCCCTGGGGTAAAGGGACGTCATCATGCCTGCTCCTGAGAWAGCTGCTCTTCCTTGGGAAAAAAAAAATGTCCTCAGCTCCATTTGTTTAGGTTTTCAGCTTTGATGTCTCGCTGTGACATTGACTTCTGTTGTAGTGATCCTTTTACACATCAGTGACAGCTAAACTACAGTGCTCTGGTATCTGTATGTCCCAAATGASCATTTAAATGACACTAGCTCAGAAGCTGAGCCCAAATTCAAACTCCTCTATGCACCTTATCTGCTAGCTGTGGTTTAAAGGTGCTTTTTGAGGCAGAGAAATTTCATGTAAGCCCTGTGGTGTGCATGTTATATTGTGGGTCACCAGTTCCTCAAGGAACATGGGAGACCATCCATAGGCCACAGAGAAGCTTAGGAGAGGCGCTGTGTGCTGGTTGCAGCTTGGGTTTTGCCAGGCTACCGAGCATGGAATGGCTTTTCCCCAACTAGCCCTGCTGTCGAGGAGGCAGAGGAGGAGCAGGCTGTSGTCTGGACTGGTTGCAATCAGTACAAATAGATCACTGCTGATGCATCGCACAGTATAGTAGATTTATTCATTTTTGACAGCTTTTGCTTGGTTTCTTTAATTTTGATGGCTTGTTAAGCTATAATGTTAACATTTTTTGACATGAGCAGCAAGACAGCATTTGGCATACTTTTCGTGGATAGTCATTCCACTTTCTCAGCAGAAGGGCGATGTTTCAGTTTTATGAGCAAGTTCCACTTTATGGCCACTTAACATTACAAGTAATGAATTATAATTTGCTTTCTATGCAAAACACAGCTTCTCTGCTTGTTAACTTTTAATTAATTKTAAAGTTTGCATTTAAAGTTATTTTCTACCCTCAGTTCCTAGCTCTTGATACATCATGGAACATAAAATGATCGCTCCTCAGAACAGGTATTCTGGCCTTTGAACTTTTCTTAAAGCAGCCTTATAAAGACTGCTGTCTCTCACCTTTCTAYGCTCACATGCATCCTCAGCACTCTCCAGGACTTAACATTTAGATAGTATTTTAGAGTTTTAAACAGAAAACTGAATYGTGCACTTTCCCATGGTTCAACCTCTTGTTATAGTTCAGCAAATACTCCTCAGCAGGTATGAGTGGATTGGTGAACTTTCATTTTTAACATCATAAGCTGTGATTTATTACAAGGCTGCACGTTTTAGCACAATATCTAGAAGCATATTTCTTGACTTTTGTCTGCAGGGGGCACACCATATCCTGGCATGATGGTTGACTCCACGTTCTACAATAAAATAAAGAGTGGCTACCGCATGGCAAAACCGGACCATGCTACCAATGAAGTGTGAGTGTGCCATTTGTCTTTCAGCACCTGCTCTGCCTCCAGGCAATTTCAGCCTTAGTTTCTGTTTGTTTACCTGTTTTCTTCTCCTAAGCAGTTAAAATGTTTTCTACCATATCYGCAGGTATGAGATCATGGTGAAGTGCTGGAATAGTGAACCAGAGAAAAGACCTTCCTTCTACCATTTGAGTGAAATTGTGGAGAACCTCTTGCCTGGGGAGTATAAAAAGGTTTGCTAATTGGAATTTCCTCTGTATTTTCTGCATACATTTTTGGAGGGGATTGTGACTGTTCTGACCAGCAGAGCCATGAGCACTGAACGGATGCAACTTAAGCTGTGTAAATTAAATCGTTTAGATAGGGGCATTACATGTTTGGGGGATGTGAAGTTACGGTGATTGAGAGAAGCAATTCTGCAGTATTAGCTGGGAAGCAGAGCTCTCCATTTCTACTGAAACTGTGTCGTGTTGAGCTTCTGCTAGAGAACGGGGTTTTGTGTGTTTTAAGGGGATTTTCCAGGTAGTGAAAGGATTCTAGAAAAATTCTAGACATCACAAGTGTCTTGTCTCCCAATCTCCCTTTGGACCTTAACACTATTTTGGGGAGTTTTCCTCTCATACTTCACCTCTGGACAAGCTCGGCCTGTGCATCATCTAGTATTTCATTTCCATAGCTGCCTTCACCTCCTTCCCTCTCTCTCCCTCTTTCACATCTACACGCCAGCTCAGTGCTGTCATGCTCACCTCTGCATCTCTCCAGATCTGCTTGTCACTTCTCCCTTAGAATTCCCAGGCACTTGAAGACTTGGGCATTTCTGTCCCGCGTTGCTGTGCTCATATTCCCTGGGGCAACAGCATGGGACTTTTGCTCAAAGGGCAGAATAATTAGTGGGTTAGTGAATCACTGCCTGAAGAAAGGAGGCTTGGAGAACAGTGTCTAATGAGGAGCTTAAAATGATTATTTTCAGAGCTACGAGAAGATTCATCTGGAATTCCTGAAAAGTGATCACCCAGCTGTCACTCGCATGAGAGGGGACTGTGACAATGCTTACATCGGTGTCACCTACAAGAATGAAGACAAGTTAAAGGACAGGGAGAGTGGATTTGATGAGCAGAGGCTGAGTGCTGACAGTGGATACATCATCCCCCTGCCTGACATTGACCCTGTTTCTGAGGACGAGCTTGGCAAAAGGAATAGGCACAGGTAGGTGGGGTCTTTAGCTCATAGTCTCCATTCTGAGTTATAATACTTATTCCCACCTTTTGATACCTTACCCCATGAATAGTTTCCTTGGCTCTACTGGAACTAATTGTAAGAAAGATCCCATGTAAATATGGTCACGGTAAACGGGAAAGAGGTCCTCATGTGCACCTCTCCTGTGCACTGCCTGGGATGGGGATTGCTGGCCGGGTGCTCCCCCTGGGATTCTCCTGCTAGCTTGGCCCTCACAGCAGCTTCTGATGGCTTTTGGACCACATTTTACAAGACATTTTCCCCCTACAACTAGATGGCTCAGAGCTGGGTGTGAGGTCTCAAGGAACTGATTTGTTCAGTGTGAGACCAGCTCCAAAATTCAGAATAAGTTTTATACACACACACACACACACACACACACACACACACATATATATATATGTATATATATATATATATATAACTTCTTTGGTATTTTTCATTAATGACTGGATATCCAGCACCTTTTATTGCTTACGGATTGAGGTGTATGGTCTCTGTCTGTTACACCATCTTATTGTCACATGCCTTCTCTGGCTTTGCCTGACTGATCTGTGATCACAGTGGTGTTATAGAGTAACATCCAGATAGTCTGATATTTCTGTAAGGAGTCTCTGGCAGAGGGTATAGTGAGGAACATGCAAACAACCTGCTCCTCTGAGTTCCAAGGTGGTTCATCATCCTTGGGACACAGGATGCCCTCTGTGCTAATAAATGGGCAGTCAGAGTTACAAGAGTGATCTGTGCATCAGAAAGTGTGTAGAGATAAAGTGTTCAGTTGTATTGGAAATTAAGAGTATTATACTTATTTAGGCCYATTTGTTGTGTATTTTAGCTCTGAGAAGTTTATCTCTTCCAGTTCCCAGACATCTGAAGAAAGTGCCATTGAAACTGGTTCCAGTAGCTCTACTTTCATCAAGAGAGAGGACGAGACCATTGAGGACATTGACATGATGGACGACATCGCGATTGACTCCTCCGACCTGGTAGAAGACAGCTTCCTGTAAGCCCCCCGAGGCCACAAACACCTTGCAGCTCTGCACAAGGGGAAGCTTGCCATAYAATCTACAGACTTCTGCTCCAAACAGAAAACCACTTTATTGCGATGTCAAGGATGTGAAGAGAAGATGGGCCTTGTACAGAGAAACTCCCAGCGATGGGCAGGGGAATCAGCCTGACTGCGAATGAGAGAGACGTGTTGACGATGGATTTTTATAGTGTTGCTTCCTGCAGTACTTCAGTAGCATCTCGGTGTTGTTTGCCATTTGAACTGGTGAAGGATGAAGGCAAGGCCACAAATAGACCAGTTGTGTGTTTCAAGGGCATTCATGAGACTTTGATGGATGGAATTTCCACTGCAGCAATACTTCACCATTGTAATTATGTAAATAACTGTCCACTCAAGGATCTTTTGAGGTGCACATTGGACATACTCTATGGATTTCAGAAGAGATCACTCATGAATTTTGTGTACTTCCTCCCTCAATCTCAGTGTCAGCTGCTGTTGAACTATCACATGAACTGAAGAACATACAAAAACCACTTCTGGACCAAAAAGGTCTAAAYCCCCAAGGGACCAACTGGTACTACAAAACGTATTACTTTTTACCATTAATGCAAGTAAAGGGTAATAAAAATAATAATAATAATAACAATTWAAAAAACCAGTCTATAATAGGTGTTAGAAACCTAGTAAGTCTTTATTAACTATAGAGGATAGCTGTTTTCATAATAATACTACTACTGTTTTCAGTAACACTAAGCGTATATTTTATAATTCATTGTCCTTCAGTATAAGCACAGTCTCAAGAAACTTTAAGTAGGGAAAAATGATTTATGACCTGAAAATTTTTGTGAAACAATCATTTTATCTGACTGCACACAGTATGGGAAGTGCTCTGGCTAGCTAAAACTAYTTTAACACAGAGAAACATTCATGTCTTCTAAAGTGCTAAGATTCAGTTTTATATTATCAGCTGAGTAACTTTTCTAATCAGATGTACTAAAAGCAATTTCTGTCCTCTGATTTAGAGAGATTCTTAATATTTTATTTTTTTTAAYGAAAATTTATGCCACGTTTCCAAGATACTGGAGAATAGAAATATATGATAAGCCACCAACAATATCCCATTATTAGTGTTTCACGGGTACTCAAAAGAAATCTTATCCTGGGGWAAGCTGTGAATAACCAAGTTCTTACTTGAACTGGTCAACGAACAAATGTATCTCCCCTAGTGCAGAGCCCCARATGACATAAAGAGAATTCTGCAGCAAATATACTTGTTTTAGTTGTCAGGTTCAAATAGCATCGGAAAATTCTGAGGATATTATCTTCACAGATTGTAACTACGAACAGTATTGCATGTGTTTTTGGAGGGAGGTGTATGAAAATGAATCCTCTCTCAGTTTGCAATGGTTGTTTATCAATGCCACTTCCACAAACCAAGTATTATGATTACTGCTATCACTGTAAAATGTATTATCAAAATAYGATGCTCTGGAAGACTTACATGAAAGAAGTACGTTACCACGGAGGAAGCTATCCCTTCTGGTGCTCAGCTTTCAGACTCAGCACTGTTTCAGTGCAATGAGCTCCTCACACGAAGTGCTTGGCGTCTGTCATGACACGGTCAATGCAAACACAATGCAAACTCACTCCTGTGTTGCAGCATTTTCCTGGGAAGCGCAAAGACGGGTCAGCAGTGATGGACAGAATATGCTGGCTGGATTCTGAATAACAAGTCCGAAATTCAACTTTAAATGGCCCTAGGAAAAGCTACCCAACTCCCCTTGACTTCTGTTCTTGCAAAGAGTTATGGATCAAACGAAAATAAATGCAATATTGTTAGTGTTACAGGCAAATAATTCTGGGTCTGGGTTTAAAAATGTCCTCCAAGTAACGCCAAATGCAAATGTACTGCAAATGTGAAAATATGGCTTAATCAAGGCCCAGCAGTTTCCAGCCTGGAGGCTGGCTAACAGTCCGAATGAGCCAGGAGTAGTGGCACATCCTTCCTTCCTTGGTCAAGTGTCTTTTTGAAAGCAGTGCTTCAGCAAAGCATGTCATTGAGCTCTGTACAGGATAACTGTGAAGTGCAAAGGCTCCTGATGCAGTCAGGACAGATGAGATGATGCCTCTCTCCGACCATGAAGTGTAAATTGGGGAAACACAAGTGACCAACTAGATACCCCAGATGTCTGAACTGGAGACCACATGTGCCTACATTTGCATGTGTAGTCAGTATGACTACATGCTCAAATTAGGCAAGCGGATTCACCTGCATTTTTGCACATGGCCTCATGTTCTTTATGGTTTCAAAATCAGGCCCAAGATGTTAATTGTATCAGGTACTGGAATATAAGACATTTTCATGTGGTCGCCCCTTCCTCTCACTGGTTTCATCGTGTATCTCACAACCTATCTTGGCTCTAGACTCAAACTGACTGACTTTCTGATCCCTGGCAATGTTAGTTTTCTATCTTGTTTCCATCCTGTCAAGAGAACCATGTAATGTATTGCATCCATGCCAGGGATCTGGCCAAACCCAGCCCATTTCAGGCTTGAAATCACATGAACATAGCCTAGAAACTGGGAATGAGAGGCAAAGGAAAAGAGGGGATTTACTGGAATGGGAGAGTTTTTACAATTTAGTTTTACAATGTTTTCAGTATTACAACTTTTTCTTTTATGGCTTTATTTTTGAGAAGCCGCTGGAAGAGATA
This sequence comes from Eudromia elegans, assembly GCA_003342815.1. Lineage (NCBI taxonomy): Eukaryota > Metazoa > Chordata > Aves > Tinamiformes > Tinamidae > Eudromia > Eudromia elegans. The sequence continues at coordinate 4,730,014 of PTEX01000042.1, forward strand.
TTCCCAATTCTTTCTCTAGAGTAATTGTATAATGACAATCAGCATTAGCCTATGAAACACAGCTTGTGATTTGGAATGGCCAACTAATTCCTTACGGCGTGGTCTGCAACTTGTAAAAAATGGTCCTATAACATGATGAAGGACGTGAGATATGGTGATGTTATACATCAATATGTATATAAGTATTTTTATATAGACTTCTAGAATACTGCCAAACATTTATGACAGCTATATCACTGCCTTTTGTTTATATTTTTTTTTACTGTGATATATTCCACAGGCACGTTAACTGTTGCACTTTGAATGTCCAAAAGTTATATTTTAGAATAATAAAAAAGGAAGTGTTTCCAAAATGGTGGCTGTTGTGAAATGTTTGAAGAGGGCACACTTGCCTGAGTGATGGTAGGCACAAAATGTATTACAAAATGCCCCTGTTGCTATTTTGTCTTTAAAAAATCCTGTAAATTAAGATCTCTATATTTCAATAAATGATATATAATTTAAGGATATGTGAGGGGTCTATACTCACTTATTGAAAGATGGCTTTAAAGAATCAGTCTTGCTTTTTAAAATTTTATTTTGCTTGTTTCTTTGCTTGTTTTGGGTTTTTTTGGCAGATTTTTTGGTTAGTTGAGTGTTCTGCAAAGGCAGGAGACAGCGAGGGAAAGGGGGCTCGGAGCCCTGCAGGTGGTGCCCTGAAGAAGAGCCTATTTGTTCTCARCCTGGACCGGGCTCGCTTTCTTTATGACTCAGCCTGCGTTTTCGCTCCTGCTTCTATGCTCCCACAGTAATTGATTTAACATAATGGATACAATTGCAAGCAACTGCATGCAAGTTTGAGAAGAACCACAAGATATCAGCATGAAAATAGAATTAAGCTTGCCAGAGACACTTCCTACACTGAAATCTGTCCCTTTTTGCCAAGAGGAGCTAGGTAAGGCTCACTGCAGAAAAGCCCTGTGAAAAAATCTGCGTAACAATCTMCTGTCCTTGGAGTGGTCCTACCTGGTAAAACCATCCCTGAGATGAACTCTCTGTCTAACAGCTCCCTGTCCTGCCCCAGCTCCTGGCAAARCAAAACCTTTCCTTATGTTGAATGGGATGGAGTAGCTTTAGCCCGTATCTCAGAAATGAGTTTAAACAGCTCTGCTCTCCTTCACAAAGAGGACTCTTGATCCTGAACGTTGCAGGGACGTGAAACACTTCCCATGGCCCCGGGGTTTCAGGAGAGCCACGGCACTGCCTGTGTCCTCCTTAGCCCTGGGGTGGCTCCTCTGGAAGATTACAGATGATACAGATACACAGTCGTTACCAATGCTGTGCATGAAAAATGACAGAGGCTGCAAAATCCCTCCCCACGTCTCCTTGAGTACAGAGCTCAGATACGGTTCTCCGAGACGTTTCCTTCCCTTTGCAGGACAGGGCTGTAATTACCAGTAAGACACCAGTGTGCCCACCTATGTGTAGGGGTCTGTGTATGAGATCATCACAAGCTCTCGCTGGATGGATGCATCATGTGCAAACGTGTGGAGCCCTTGCTGCACATGYGGCCCAGGCGTCCTGCAGGAATCCTTCCCATGCTTTCGCTCCCTGTCCCAAGGGCTCTGTAAAAACAGACCTAGACCTGGGGACCCGTCAGTGTGTGGAAGGGGTGGTTTCCTGTTAGGTGGGAGCCATGGCACATGCGGTGATCTGCTGGGGAACCACTTGGGAGCCATTAGCCTGTGACCTGAGTGCAAGGAGGTAGGGTTGCAAAATAGCCGTAAGGAAAGCATGAAAGGGACATCAAGGGCTGCTACCGGACCAAGAAATACTGAGCATAAGACAGGGCAAGGCAGGGATTAGCCCTTGGCAGAAGACTTCAGCTTACGCAGGTAAACAGGACTTCGGGGTTGCCACACACCTGCCATAGGTTGGAAGGACTATGGCTATGGGACCTCATGGGAGCTGGGCTGGTCACCAAGTCGGCAGCTGGAGGCAGAGCCCGTGTGCCAGGGCAGCGCTCTGCCGGTGCCCACAGCCCCCACGGGGAGGCTGGACCCCACACGCGTGGGCCTGACCGCCGGCCACCCCTCTGCCCTGCAGCCCTTCCCCGTGCACGGGCGGCTCTCGGGGCGTTGCAGCAGGCAGGGCTGCTGGGCGGCCCAGGAGCCTTCAGAGCCCCTTCCTCTCCTGGCGGCATCGCGGGGACTCAGGTCATCCCTCGCCAGGGCTTCCTGATGGAGATTCAGCCTCACGGAGACTCCAGGGCTCCTTGGGACGCTGGCCCCGCAGATAAAGCAGCTGGGGACGGGAAGCCTTCGCCTCAGAAAGCTTTTACCCAGCGAGGAAAYGGGAAAATGGATTCTTTTCTATTAAAACAGTTGACTTTCTGCTTAAAACAAACAAAACCTGGAAATCAGRAAAAGAAAAAAGAAATGTAGTGTTTGGTTTTTTCCCCCTGAATCCTAACTCCTTTCTCCCCCAGGATTTTTTTTTCCAATGTCTTTCAATTCTCTCCATACCAATAACGGGAGAAAATGTCCTGACACCAGATTCATGATCTCCAAAACTTCTAAGGCCTTCTTACATGTGTTAATACCTTTACTGAACTGGGTATCAACCTGTTTGCTTCTTAATGTGTAGTATTATTTTTACTACAACAAAAAAAAGCWTTCAAACACCAAGTATTGCTGGAACCATGTCAGCAAGGAGCAAAGCTTTTCTGAGTTGGCCACAAGATGGAAGCATCAGACAAAAATCCATGGAATAGTCGTCTTCTCATCTTTTCATTTTTATTTCCCTCTTCCACAGCGGCACAGATGTGCTGCCACTGCAGAGGCAAAGCAGCTGGGATCTTTTATAGAAATAAGAGCTACAGAAAGGCATATATCTTCCATCATATCCAAATGTTTTGTTTGGAAGTATTTTGAATCTGAGTATGATAATTGTTATTTTCCATTGTGTAAGACCTGTAGTAGACACTCCTATTTAAGAATAAAACACACACGCAGTTCTGCTCTTACCAACAGAAAACTGGAACGTAGTCATGATAGTCAGAGAAGGTGCTGGGCTTTACCTGGGCCAAAGTCACTCACTTTGTGTTGCAGTTYTTTGGGTAACAGTATAAAGCCCAAATTTCAGTAGAGCAGAAAGTCCTGTGGAAAGCACCATGCTCTCCCATGGCCTGATGGGTCTGAAGGACACTTTTGCCTCAGAAAAACAAGACTTTCAGTGGAGAGAAATGGGGTTTAGAATAAAATGTGATTTTATATAAGGGGGTGTGGTGAGACCTTACATAGCCCAAGCTCAATTGAGACTGCCTTCACCACCTCCAGATTTATTCTTTTGTTGCTTTACGATTTTTGTTGACGTTAGATCAAGGGCCTGGGACGTATACAATGTGCTTTGGATGAATTTGCAAACTGTTGCAAATCCCGGGGCACGCRGAGAAATCACACATTTCAAATCACACTTCGGCATTAGCATTGCTGCTCTCTGCTGGGAGGAGCTTCGCCCTCTCTATCGCTTCTCCACAGAACTGATGYGAGGTTTGTAAGGAGACGAGCGTGACTATCAGAGCAGCTGATACAGCTGAAAAAAAGAAAACAAAACAAAAAAATCCAAAGGGCTTGAGGAAGAGTTTGGATATTTAAAAAAATGACTGTGTTTTCCAGCTCCACTAATTAGTCTTATAAAACACAAATTATCCCCCCAAAGCTTGTCCTTACCTTTCTGATCTCCTCACACCTTCACAACTGCAGCAAGAACTTCTTTCCCCATTCCCTTGGAAAGGGTGGCATTGCAGATTTGCTTCTGGGCGGCTGGGACAAGAACCGTGGTGCTGCCAGCAGCAGCGCGTGCCTAGCTGRTGCTGGAGTCCTGGCAGTGCCTGTTTAAAGCAGGCTTTAGGCTTTGAAATCTGAGCCACCTTGTCAGAGGTAAGCCAAGGCTGTGTGTACGTGCTACTGGTGACAGCACTGCAAAATAAATGGCTGCAATTAGCAAATGTATTTGGGTGTATTTGTACTTATACAAAGTGCATTTGTCGACTTGTTGATTGACTGCTTCCAAAGGTAGAGTTTTTCACAATCTACTTGACATGCAAAATGAAGGGTGTTTTGGTAGGTAAATATGTTGCTGTGCTGATGTGGAAAGGCTGTCAACACTTTAAAGACAATCTTCAATTATAAGAATGAATCTCCTGTCGTCATGTAATCTGGAGTGCTATATGACACAGACCAGAGGGTTTTCCCAAATTAATTCCCATTTGAACCAGAGCCTGTCATCTAGTTAAAAAAGAACGCAGTCTTTCCTCATCTCTGTGAATCCTTGTGTAAATATCAGGTTTTGCAGCTGCTCCCAYGTGAGATGTGTTATTAGTTTGACAYCCCAGGCATGCACCAAACCAGGAGTTGCATTTCCACACTGCTCACTTAGAGGAACTCAGAAACCCGTTAGCCATCGTTCYAGGCTGGCCGCCTGGGTGAGCAGGGGGCGGTTGGATTTCATCAGCATATTTCAATCATTTTCAGTTCAGGTTCTCGTTTCTGTCTTTGGCAGTTTTGGTTATGGGTGCGCAAYGCTCTGGTGCTCTGTGTAAGCAACAGAGCTTCCTCTGGCTTGAAGTCAGGGRAGGGGGGCCAGCCCCAAGGAGGAAAGGTGCCCGGAGCCAAAAAAGGATATACAATATTTCCGCCCTGCAAGAAAACACAGCAAATTCGGTTAAACATTAATGTTTCCCCCTATCTCCCAAGAGGTAGGGCATGCTCCTCGGCTGTGTGGTTAGTAGATAAAACCTAGGTGGGTTGTCTGGAAGATGCAGGGGACGTGGTGCTTTCTGCTTCTTCTGGCCGCGTTCGTTCAGCATTGCATTTGATTTGGCTGTTTTTCCTCCCACACAGYGTTTTCAGCCTTCCCCTGGCAAAGCAGGCCGGGAGAAATGCCCTTTCCCCGAGGCAGATCGGCGGCCAACGGGTCCCCGAGGCCTTGCACGGCTCGCGTGCTGCCGCTGCGCTCTTCCTGGGGTCGCCGGCGGTTCCCTGGGCAGAGAGCAGTCCGTCAGCCTGAATCCCGGGAGGAGCCCTCTTGAACACATTCAGCGGGGAATGTTCAAGGAAAAGGGAGCCGAAAATGTCAGCGTTCTGTAAGAGAGAGAAACAAGAAGTGGTGTGAAGATATGTTGTTTTACTGTCAAAAATTGAACAGCCCAAAMCTGCCCTGCACTGCCAAAAATTAAAAACTTTATTTTTTGGCTCAAATGTTTTGGTGTTACATTTTTTTGCTGAAAATGCCATGTTTGCCATGGGAAATGTCAACAGAAGCTTCTGACTTCCCTGCTGAAATCCACCTTCACCTTTCTGCTGCAGAAAGGTCTAGCGAGGACCTGCTGAGGTCCTGTGCTGAGAAGAGACTCTGCTGTTACCAGGACCTTCCAGAGGAACTGCTCTTGGGAGTTGCCTCGGAACCTCAGGGGAGTATCCATCAAGATTTGTTACCCTGGCAGCTTCCAGAAGAGCTGACAGCCTCTCCGGATGGATGTGTGGACACAGGTCCTCGTCAAAGGATGCTGCCAGGGAAAGGCCTGTGCCTGCCTGCTCTCAGCTTTTGATCCCAGGAGTAAGAACGGAAAGGGTCTCCACAWCCCGCCTCTGCCTCGCTACTTCACGTGGTCAGAGATGCTGAGAGCACCATCCGGGAAAAAAACAGCGGGGACCTGAAAAAGCAAAACGAGATTTGAGAGAGTGTGGCTTGAATCTTGAGTTTTGTAAAGGAAGTAAGGCTTGTAGGAGGAACTGATACACTTTATTAGGTCTGCTGATGCAATTTGCTTCTTTTATCAGCTGCATCAGTAGGCCTAATACAAGATATCACCTCTGCTTGTGAATCTGGTCTCMCTGTTATCTTGAGACCGTCTCATCTTAGGAGCTCTGCTGCACCAGCACTGAGTTTTCTGCTGTGATGCTGTTCAGCTCTTTCTCTGCTCACTGAAGAATGAACATAGGGAGAAGTGCTGAGAAGGAAGAGGTCTATTTTCTTATGTATTTGTTGAAGGGTAGTAATGCAGCTCATGGCAAATTGCTCCAACTTGTCYTCCCCCTGCCAGGCTGGGATTGTCCCCAGGTGCCTGCTGAGCTTGCCCATGGTACCTGCACTATGAGCCTTAGAGCAGGCTGACTCCTGCCATTATCCACCAGCATCTCCCAGCAAACAGTGGTATAGGAGCTGGCAGAATGMCCCATGGTATGATGAGCACCCAGTCATCTCCTCAAGTGTGCCTGCACCTTCATGTGGTTGGGTGTCTTGCCTTTGCTTCACCTGCTCAGCTGTCCTGAGTGGGCAGGTGACCCAATGGTCCATGAAGCATTTACAGCTCACTGGGATGTCCTTGGGGACATTTTCTGGCATTTCCCAGAGGGAACTTCCAGGATCCCAGACGCGCCTTTGCAGGGGCAGCTCCAGCTTCAACCCAGTTAAGTTAACTGCCTGCAGCAGTTAAGTCCTAAAGAACAAGACACTCAAAACACCTGCATGGATACAGGCACAGCTAAGGATTTAACCTTCAGGATATCACCAGCAGAGCTTCAGAAGACTGTAAATGCATTCACCAAAGGAGGCTCCCATAGAACTTTTTATTTCTGTCTTGAAGTTTCTTGCCATCACTAAAGACACCCTGGTTGAGTGTTGTCCATCGACACCTCTTCTCTAGGAAGCAGTCTGAGAGATTTTATGGTACCATCTACAGAGATGGGTAATGCAAAAATAAACAAGTAGGCCGCTGACTCATTTCGCTTAAGCCAAACAGCTGTCASATGGTAAAGACTTTCCATTACTGTTATTATTTCCATTGGCAACCTGGGCTAGATTCTGACAGCTAACAAGCTATATATCCTCTTACCAACTCTCCAAACCACCATTCTGCCATTTAGTTATTTTTAAGGCATCTAGTCACACAGTAGCAGAAATACTGAGAAATTATGGATTTCTCTCTTTCTCTCTCTCACGTTGTTCAAACTGATGTGATGAGACTGGATTGTTCATGCTTCTGAAGATATATACATGCCCATATCTTCTTCCCTCTTTGAATCCGTATCTTCTTCTCTCTTTGAATGGTGAAAAGTTGCAAGTATTGGGTATCTATGCATTGAAAAGTGTATTCTACATGTTTCATGAAATGGAACATTTTGATTACTTTTTATTTCAGTCTAATTTCATCAACCAGAAAGTTTTGGAAAAGCTTGGAAGTTTCTCCATTTTCCTGAATGTAAGGAAAAAAAAGTGAGAAGAGAGAAGAAAAGGTTTGGTTTATTAAAAATAAAAAAGATTTTAACAACAATGAAAAATCAACCRTTATGTATCCTACATGATCCAGAGCCTAAGCTGCGATCAAATCTTTTCTACAGACAAGGTACATCTTCAAGACGTACAGTTTTTGCTAACCAGCTGAATTCTTCTTGCTTCAGTAGTTCTATGATTGGAATTACTCAAAGGCTGGGCACAGTATTAATAYTACAAAGCACAAGAGAATATTAGTTTATTGCAAAAGCTACATATCTTTCAAACTCTTCAGTAGATTTTGATGACTACGTCAAAAGATCCTGTTGAAATTTTGTCAAAAATCTAARCATGCAATTTCAGCCTATCACCCTATGCATACTGTAAATAACTGCAAATAAATTCTTCTGAGTATAGGGATGTATGGCTCTATATCTGCCAAAGCCCTTCCAAAAGTCCTATAGTTTCTCTTTGTTGAGACAACTGTTCTCAAGAGATCGAAGATATTGCACTGGATGGAGTATTAAAAGTGAGGGTAACGAAATGGTCCTAGAGGAGCTGTAGGGCTATCTGTGCAGTGACTGTGTTTGCCAGAGTGCTGCTGCCAGCACGTCCTGCCCCAGCATAAMCACCGCTGCTTTAGCATTCAGAAAGCGGAGATTTTTTGCCAAGAGAGGAGCAGAGAGTCTCCTTAGCACGACAACCAGAAAACAGCCTCTGAGAAACACGCGTCTTTCCTGCTTCCCCCCTAGTGCGGCAAACGTAGCATTGTGGAGGACATCAAACGCAGTCTGGGTCTCCTTTCCTGTCCTTMCCCTCCCTTAAGGCCACATCTACCCCATGACATGTCAGTGGTCAGTACTTCGGAAAATCGCTTTGACTCCTTCTTCCCTCCCTGCAGGTGCAGTGACTCATCCTCCGGAATGCGGCTCCCGAGGACACGGAGGCTTCGCTGTATGCTGCAGCACTTCGACTTGTAGCCGGGTCTTGGGTTTAAGACCTAACAGATTTCAAAGGAACGTAAGTAAGAGTGACCGTCCAGAACACAGATAGTTATTTTTCTTTAAAAAAATAACTGTTTTAATGTAAGGGCTGCCCACTGGAGGAGGGTAGGAAGATGCAGAAAAAACCCCAGTGTCATTAAAACTGTGAATAGATGAGCAATGTACACCAGCTCCTTGGAACCATCTGCAGATGCTGAATTCATGACCTTTCAGTCTTTCAGCMATAAGGGTCCATTCCTGACTCAGTTTCTAGCAGATTGTCCAAAGGGCTGTCAAAAATGTCCTCATGTGGTTTTTCATTCCATGTATTGCCTAGTTACAGGTCTGCAAAGATCCCTACTGACATAAAGGAATTTGACTCAGGGCCTTTCTTGGTTCTGTAGTGTCCCATAGGCTCCTCACTGGCTGAACTTATTCGCCCTGATAACTGTCTAGTGAGCAAAACGGTGATGGCCCTCAGGAAAAATCCGGAGTACTGCTGTGCCCSGTAGCAAGGAAGCCATAGGGTGATCCTCTAAAGCGTGGTTTAAAACCAAAACAAAGYGTTCTGAGCTCTTTCGTTTCCCCTTGGTGAGCTTGCACGTTGTGTTTTGCACATGTTAGGATGTTTATAGGGGAGCAGGAAAGCCAGCAACACATCGTGCAAGAGGGCGAGCGAAACAGCCGTGGTTCCAGCGAACGTCACTCCCTTCTTTGGAGCTGGGACTTTCTCTTCCCTCTCACCCCTTCCTGGGGAAGCAGCCATGAGCGCTTCCTATCTTTGAAGTCCGTTTCTTCTAAGTCCTTGCTGTCATTTCCTAGCAGCATCTGTCTGTGTATGAGGGTACAGCTGGAGGTGTTTGCTATTTTTCCCCCTCCAGGGGCTGTGAATRCACATGCACACGGGGAGCCATCAGCAAGGCCATAGGGATCTCGGGCGCAACCGCAAGCAGCATGGGAGCAAGGCAGGCTGGAGGAACCCGGCCTGGAGCTCGTCCTCAACTGAAAACCATCTCCGTGGTTTAAATTCAGCACTTCCTGGAGGTTTAACTGTGTAATCGTTTCACTGTTTGCCGCTTGGGGAGAAAAATGAAAGGAACAGCAAGGCGGGAAGAAAAGCTTCAGTTGTTAGAGCAATGAGAAGAGGCAGGGAAAGAGCAGAGACAAGTCTCCAGATAGGGGAGCGCTGTAGATTAAAAGGATCAAAGCTAAACCTGGCCCAAAGTTTCCAGCTAAGGAGCAGCTGTGGGTAAGGAAATGGCAGAGGCAAAGCTGAGGGCTGAMCTGCGGCTGCAGAGCCCAGGGCAAACACTATTAGACTTCCCTCAATGTGCATCACTCCACAACTACCATTTAACAGCGATGCTAAAGACACAAGAAGCTGAATTGAAAACATGCTTTTCCCAGAGGCTGCCACCCCACCATTCATTGCCCCTTCTATTTGTGTACAAAATGGGAAGCGGGCTCTTCCAGGCCTCCTCGTTCCTGCCAGGAAGCCCCTGCCGTACCCTGGGAGTCTCGAGCTGCCCTTGTCAGGGGCACGCTGTCGCACCGGGCCCYGTCTGTTTGCCCAGATGCGCTCGCAGCAGCGTGGGCGTTACACCTGTCTTGGCCGATTTCCGTCTCGGCAGAGCTCCGGGCCTCCAGCCTCGCGCCGTGGTTCCYGCTGGTGTCTGAAGGATGCGCCCTGACAGCAGGACGAAGCGACGTCTGGGACACCATGGCGCGGGCAGCGGAGCCRCCACCAGCAGCAGGGCTGGCCGGGGAGCCTGGCCGGGATGCCTTTTTTCCCTCTGTCAGTAGTTTACCATCGGGAAAACACGGCTTTGGTTCATCTGCCTCTGTTCACTCATCAGGCTGAACGTGCGGGTTGACTAAAGCACGTGCTCATGGATCGGGAGCTCCAAGTTCAACCCCGCCATCGACTTGAAGCTTCGTTTTGCTGCACCGCACCCCAGGCACGGGCCCTAGGTTGGGCTGGGTGAGCAGGTGCTGCATCTTGCTTGCCGAAGCTGTAACACTTTGCATACAAAGATTAAACATTTATAAGTTCCCATGTGCTCCAGTCCCCGGCTGGGTGCCCAGATCACTGCCCTGCAATGCTCTCTCCCACACTGTTCGTGTGTGAATGTAGCATGCAAAGAGAGACCACACCAAGAGGAGAGGCGGCACGAGCCTTTCTGTGCTGCACCAGGGTTTGCAAGGCTAAGGCAGTCTCCTGGGGAAAGGATGCACGTGCAAATCTTGTACAGAGAAAACAAGAGACAGAGATTTCCCTCACCGAGATGAGATTTCCCTCACCTTGAATAGGCACCCCAGGGTGGCAGACTTCCCCAGGTCCATGCAAGGCACTGTGAAAGGCGACTAAGAAGCCTGAGCCTGCAGCGCAGAATTTGTGCTGGAGTCCTCAGCAGGCAACCTTGGAGGACTTTAGAGAACCAGAAGGGCTGAAAGTAAGTGGAGGATTAGGTAGAGGGGAGCAGCGTCTGATAGAATGAGATGAAGTAGAAACACACACTTGGTTGGCTTGTATCAGTTCAGGTAAGACGCATTAATGTSTTTCTGGGTCTACAGTCTCAGAATCGGGAGCCCATTGCACCTGGAGCTGTACAAGTGCAGAGCAGAGTCCTTTTCCTTTCGAAAGTTCACTGGCCACAGTGGGTAAATAGAGTTCAGACGCAAATATGTTTTTAGCTTTGGAGTGTTCTTTTAGATCTTCTCTCTCTGTTCTGAGAGTGCCAAGTAGTGCCAGTTTGGAAGTAATTTCTGAAACGTGGACATCTGTCTTCTGGGATCTGTGCTGAAAACACCATCTTTTTTTCGTATGGCTCACCAAACAAGTCATTCATTAGTGACTAGTTTTAACCGACAGTGACTTCGGGTCTGATTCACGGCTGTCACTCTTGAGCTCCATACCTTTATCAGTGGGTTTTGCACGGACGAACATCTGGGATGTGGAAGTGAATCTGGTCCTGCTCCCTGGTCACACTTGCGATTTCTGTGTGACATTTCACTTCTCATCATTGACCCCATGAGCCTTTTTCATGTATAAGGAAGGAAAAAAAAAGCTACCAAATGAGGCCTGCTCAGTGAAATTGCTTTAAAAATAACAACTAATTTACAAGAAGAAAGGTTTTGAAGCAAAACTGAAATCTTGTAATTACGTGAGCTTTTTGGAGGCATAGAAGCAATTCTTCTGTCCTTAGCTGAAAAAGTGTGTGCTGTTTTACCCACACATCTCTTAGCACTAGCTAAAAGGTATTTCGCACAAGTGCACATGTAAGAAAAAGCTTTTTATCAGGCTGAAGCAAGGTATAAACAACCTCAGGAAGTTTGGAATATGTTATTAAAACTGTTCTCTAGTATCCTTGTTACATGGTGTTTTGGCATCATATACTTTAGTATAAGCTTATGAAACTCAGTTGTTGGCTGGTCTCTGCTCTATCCCATGATTTCTCATCGAAAAATCACATCCTTTTGTAAGTGGGCTATGACAAGGAAAACCATGTGCTGCCGTTCATTTAGTGATTCATCTGTCTTGTTCCTTTCCTCTTGAATCCTTTCTTTTTCTGCATTCCGGGTCGCTGGTATCTCAGGCATTCCTCCCAGCTTTGCCCTTCACATACACCCACATCCAATGCAGTCCAGCCTGGTCCAGCACCTGCACCAAGGAGGGGATGGCCTCTGGTCATCAGGCACCCAAACAGGTGCCATGCCATATATATATATGCTGTATTGATTTAAAGCGGAGCACAAGCAGATGCTGTACCTAGAGGATTTGGAAGATCAACCAAAACATCAGCCTTGGAAAATGCTGCCAGGCCTTGTAACTGTGGAGGCAACGTGTACTCGTTAATGTTAGGAAGGTCTAAGCGTATAGGGTTGGTTATAGGAAAATACGAAAATGAATATGAATGAATATGAATATTAAACGTGAATAGGAAGCATTTATAGTGCTATATGAGGAAAAGTGTCAGGTAGTTATTTTCTTTGACAGTACAACTTGAACTGATTAGGTCTGTATGTTCCTCACATGACATTTGTCCCCACTTATATAATTAAAATACAAATCGTTCCCAGGAGGATTAGTTGTCTTCAGGCTTTTGTCACAGGGCCCCAGCTGCAATCATCTCTCTCTTTAGAAGACCCCTGTTCTTTTATCGGGTGCATGCGCCACACTGAGCAGAACAAAGATCAGAAATCACCCTATAGACTAAATAACAAGGCTGAGATCAGCACGGTGAGGTGGAGGGCTGAGYGCTGCCAGCACCAGCGGAAAAGCCAGCTCAGGCTTCTGGTGGGATGAAGGAACTGGGAGAAGTGTCCAGAAGTCCCATGATGGATCTGAATCCAATCTGGATCCGATCTGCATCCAATCTCCGCAGGGCTTCCCGTGTCACCTACCAGGGCATCATGTAGCAGCAGCGAGCACAGATCCAGGCCACAGAGCAGGCGGAGGCCGGAGCCGCCAGCGGGYACAGGCGAGGAGGGGAAAGGGAGCRTCTGGAAACCCTCCCGACTCTCCATTCAGAATTACATGTGTGTTAATGATACATTAGCTATTAATAAGCATAWTTCTTTATACAAACCACAAGTTTTTGTGCTTTCTCTGGCTCTATGTTTTAGATGCATTGAAAAATGCAGTTCTGGATCTACTCTGTGCTTATCTGARTTGCTTTTTCTGCTTTTGCTACCACTGCTAAAAATTTCCTAGGAAACCACCCTGCAAAGCCTCTGTAGGAATTCAAGCCTTTTTTGCTTGATGGCACCATAAATAACAAATTTCTTCAAGGCCAGTCACATCAGAGGTGCTGTTTAAAGCTTTTAAAATAGCTGAATCAAATGTATTTTTTCCTCATTTGGTTTGTATAAAAGGCTTGGGCTGCACTCCTCACCTGGGCAGGATCCCCACTGATTGCACCCGGCACTCCTTGGCTTGGCCTCCTGCCGCCTCCCGGCTCCGCGTGCTCTTGGCAGAGACCGGGGCGCGTCGCGCACGCTGGAGCAGCCCCGGCCCCTGGAGGCGAGCTCTGCTTGCTCGCGTGTTCCCGGGACGGTAGGACAGCTGCCAAGGGCGCAGGGGTGGCCTCCTCCCCGCGCGGAGAGGCGCTTTTCCCGGGCAATGTGTAGCGAGGTGCCCACGGAGGACAGTCGCTGGTGCACCCCTTGCTCCTGGCTGACCCACACTGAGTGCCCGGAGGTTTCGGTAGGTCATCGGCACCATACGACACGGTACTGAGGGGTCTTCCCAGGTGATAGCTCCATGACCTCCACCCGCTGCTTGTAAAGAGTGGCCTGAGCCCTAGGGCCCCCACAAGTGGATCCCACAACCCTCCATTTCAACCCATCAGCTCCACACACCGCTCCTGAGACGAGGAGGGCTCCGGCGTGGGGTGCGGTGGGGCTGCCGGCCATGCACGAGGGGCTCGATGCGGGAGCCCACGTTGCAGCCGTGGCTCCGGGCACGCAGCCGAGCCCGGCGCGGCGCCGGGGGCAGCCAGCATCTGGCTCTGCTCTCGCGTCCGCGGCTGCAGGGCCGGCGGCAGGAAAGTGCGTGTTTTTGTGGAAATGTTATTAAAACCCCGGAGAAGTAACGCCTGCGGAAGCGAGCGCTCGGAGGCCATCTCTGTTTATGAACGAAAAAACGGGCAGGCGAAAGGAGTGAAAATTGGGGAAATCCATTTCCTTTTGCTTTGGCCCAGCAAGCTCCACTAAGTGGAAGAGGAGTTAGAAAAATGTCACTCAGTTTCTACATTAATTAATAGGTTTAACTCTTTTTTTTTTTTTGATACTCAAATCTATTGTTTTGAAGATAAGATGGGATTTTCTGCTTCTTTAAAACAATAGTTAAACTTGATATTCATTTGCTTGGCTAAGAGTCTGATAGGATTAAAATCTAAAAATACAACAGATAGAAACCAGATTGTGTTATCTAAAATATACATCCTCTCCTGTAGTGCTGGTAACTTAAGTTCACACAGTGTAAACAGAGCATTAACAAGCTCTGGTATTGTCATTCAGGGTAGGTTATTTTTTTATATAAACTAGCTCCAAGCAGCTCATGAAGCTCTCTGAGAGATCAGGTACAAAGATTTCAACACGTCTTCAGCCCATGAGTGTTTGATGGATATAGCGCAGTACTCTTGTTCGTGTAAATATTTGAAGTTAGAAAAACCTTCTGGTTTTAATTCTGCTAAAAAAAAAAAAAAGTCAGTTTAAGCTAACTTCCCGGAGCAGAACGGTTCTCCCGCCGCCTCCCCGGCGCGCAGGTCTGGGCACTGCTCTGCCTCGTGTCTCTACGTGCTGCCGGCAGCCACGGCTTCGTGGAGACACTTGGTCCTTCTTGCTCCTCTGGGCCAGAACCTGCAGGAAGGAGCCAGGGTCCTTCCAGGAGCCTCCATCAGCCTTAGAAGACACTGGGAAAGCAAAGCCRTACAATTCCCCGCGGATCAGCCACTTGCCAGGTTTCACACGGTGCTTGTGGGGAATCCAGTCGTTCTTCATGCCATCTCCACTGCACAACTGCCAAGTTGCCCAAGGACCTGCAGACACCTCTGCTAACACCAGCCTCTTTGTTATATCTCACATTGCTATAAAGCAGGAGAAACTTCCACTTTCCAATTAGAGAGGGTCTTTCCACTTTCCAATTAGAGAGGGTCTTCACAAGCTAGTACCTGAGAGAAAGGAAATATGGACACTGTTCAGATTTTCGTCATCCTGTAGCATTGGTAAAAGCTAAAAGTAAGAAAATTTACCAGAAAAACTCCCCCAGCAATGTAGAAATTGCAGCTGACAATAAAAAAAATAAAAATCCTGAGATGCCTGGCTTGACAAATCCAGAGCTAGAAACCATGTGTAAGAATCAGCAAACAACAAGCCAGCAAACAAAGGAAAAAACATCTRAATGTCAGGAAAATCAAGAGGCTGATTCTGTAATCAGGGAAGGCAAAAGCCATAGCAAAATAGACAGCATGAGGCAAAACCAGGCCCTTGAGGTCTGGGATACGCTTATTCTTGAGCGGTTTGTTTTTGCTTTTTCTTCTCGTCTCTGAGGTTGTCTGACAGGAGGCCTCCTTGCCTACGCGTTAGATGAAAACACCACCCTGGTGCATCTAGATGGAGCCCTCTTGCCACAGCAGCTGGGGCCAGAGAGGAGATGCTCGAGCTGCCGCGGTCCTGCTCTTCGGAGGACCCTGAGGAGCGGTAGCCATGAGCGCCAGCAGAAGCGGGGCGCAGTCTCAGCAGAAGCGGGGCGCAGTCTCTGCGGCGTGCACGGCGTGCCGGCAGCGGGCAGCGCGGCGCCCGAGGCTGCGGCGAGCGTGACTCACCGCGTGGCTTCGCTCCCAGCCCGCCTCGGCAAGGGCGAGGAAGCCACGGGCGCCGCCTCACGCGCCCTCCACAGCCCCCCTTAGCGCGGCGGGAGTCGCAGTGCAGCTCCCGGGGAGCAAAGTCCACGGTGGTAAGGAGGCTCCAACCACCTCAGCCTCAGTGGGAGAATCTTCTTTTAGAATGTCATTATTAGCATTATTTYATTTTAGACTAGGCTTTTCTCTCCTCATGCTGGTTATGTGGCTGTGCAGAGAGCCCCCTGCAMAGGCCACCCCACGGCACCTTCAGCAGGGGTTTGCCTGTGGGGTGACCCCGGTTCCCGRGGCAGGGCCCAGGGCCTGGGCGGAGGCAGTCGGTGCGTTGGCACATTGCTGTCTGGCTCCACGGTTTAGGTGCCTGCTCTAAGATCACTGCCCGCAGCAGGGAACAGGAAGCTGGGAAATGCACAATATTGTTCCGGCACAAATAATACTGCCTAGCACAACCCCAGTGATTTAGCGTGTGTGTAAAAAGGCAGATAAACCAGACAGTCTCCCTTGGAAATAGCATTTGGTGAATAAACTTTTTCTTTTTCTTTTTTTTTCCCCACTCTGGATGATTTAAAGCCAGGAGGATACAGGAGGATACGCACAGAGAGGCTGAACTGCATCAGGGACGCGTTACCCATCCCTGCCTTCTCAGCTGTGGCTCCAAGCGTAAGCAGAGCCCGAACAAATGCAGCCTGCACCCCATCGCCTGCAGCACGGGGATGCCCGGCAGAGCCAGCCCAAGCCCTGCTTTTCCTGCAGGGTTAATCCTATGGAATACAGAGCCGTCAGGGACTGCGTGAAGGCTAAGGGAAAGCAGGCAGCTACAGGGTGAAGCTACAGGTGGTAGGAAAGTGAGTCTGAGTATGTTCGACAGCCTTCCTTTGAGAAGGAAGAACCATTGAGAAATCTTCCCTGCTAACATGTGAAGGAAATTACTACGTTTACCATTATAAGGAGGAACTTAATGGAGGATGTCCCACAGGGCTTTCCCCATCACCCAGAAAGCAGGTAAAGGCTGTGGTGGGTACAGTAAAGCAGTCGTGGCCTAGCCCCGGCCACATGGAGCTTTGCAGGGAGTCGTTTGCTCCCACTTAGTATCATCTGCTCAGTTCCCTGCCTGCTACCTTTCGCCTCCCATGGGAAGGATCTGCTGCTGAGCTGCCCCATGGCCTGGCCTTCAAGGGACCCCGCACAGCCTTGCAGGCCAGCAGGAATTCAAGAAAAACTGAGGCTCTGTTTGCAAGCCATTCATTCACTTAACCCGGGATTTACTGCTCTCAACAAATTGATCCTCACTGATTTACTTCCATCCTTGGTAGTGAACAGTTACTTTAGCTTGGGAATGACCTGCAGGGATGAATCAAACTTTTCAGTGTTTGTAACTGAGTTGTGACCATGCAGGGTAATTAGAGAAAGTATATTAGTACTAGCTAAATTACCCTGCAGTACATGCTGTAGAGACTTCCCTTGTCAGATACAAGTACTTTCAAACACACTGCTAAGGGGACACTGCTCTGGCATAAACTACCCATAGTACGGTTGCCAGAGTGACTTCCAGCCAGTCTGGATGGACAAGAAAGTTGGTTTGTCTTCCCCAGGAGCGTGGCTGTCCCCAAGAGCCCTAAGGCACTGGCTTGCTTGCCAGGGCAACAAGAGTGGAAGCACTGAACTGCCTGATGCTGTGGCAGAAAGAGTTAAAAAGAAGTGGAGACTTCGCTGTCAACCATTCCGAGCTTGTTTCTGGGATGCCGCTGTCCCAGTCTGGGGAAAACACACTCAGTCCAAGTCAAAAATATGAAGAACGTTACCATGTCTCTCATAGAAAAAGAGTAGTTCTAATAATGTAGATAAGAGAAATAACTCCTCGTTTATTAACAGTTTCCCTACTGATTCTTTCTTCTTTTATCGGAATGCTTATAATAAACATTAGTGGGAAAACATAGGCCAGCAGTTTCACAGATCATGCTTCATCCTGAGCAGGGTAGGACGGGTAGAGCTTCCTAAGGGAACACCTGCCACTATATCCGGCAGTGTGCGTGTTACGATTCTGTTTCTCCTGGACATCGTCTTCGTGTTTCCAAAGAAGAAAAAAAAAAATGCCTGCTGCTGTCTGTGGATACCTCAGGTCTGTTCATTTTATTTTGTTGTTTTCGAAAGTAAATATATTCTTCCTGAAAATGTTTGGTTTTCTTTACACACTGGGAAAAGTTTATTGCTGGCTCCCTTTTGTTGAAAAGGAGCCCAAATCTGCAAAACCCTCACACCTGTGAGGAATACTTAAATGAAGGTGACATTGCACAGAGATCAATAACAGGAGCAGGGATGACAAAGTGAGCTTGCCATCATGTATGAAAATGTTCCTGAGCCCAAACAGGAAATGGCAAAAATGAAAGCTGAAGAAAAACTAGGAAAGAGAAAAACCGGAATGCCAGACCTCTAACTCCTAGGATCTATTTTCTGCACGGAATTTGCACGTGAACTCATTGCAGCCGCAGATGTGATGTCCACAGTCAAGTGCTGCGCAGTGAATGCCATTTAGCCACTTCTGTGCTTGATGTGTGGACATAGATGATTAATGATTACTTTATTTCGATTGCACCTGGTCATAAGTACTGCCTGCAAAAATTACCCCTCAGCAGCTAAAATGTCAAAAGTAGATGAGCAGCTGACAGAAGGGTGGCCCAAAGAACATGTCACTGGTATTTGAAAGCACTGGAAGTGAAACATGCCCGGTCAGTGCCAGTTTCTTAACGCCAGTGGACTGGGGTCAAATCAGTACCATGGAGGTGATACTATAGGTGGACGCATCCACGTATGAGCCAGTGCCTCGGTGTGGTGTCCATGCCCCATGTGTCAGCTAAGGTCTATGGAGATACAGCAAAAGCTCACGCCAAAGTCCCTAGGGGAAGAAGAGGATGCCAAAGCCGGGATCACAAGTTCAAATGGCAATGGGAGCGCTGGAAGTGGAGCCAGCTCTGGGGGGCGCTGCCGATGAATGTCTCTCCCTGAAAGGGACAGCTGGGAGCACGGCCCTTGTCGGGAGGCAGTGGGGTTGTCAGGTGTGCTGCTACTCGCCTGCTACAAGCCACACTTCACAGGAGGCCCTAGAGGTGTCAGCATGAGACACTGGACTTCTCATTTTAGAGGGCAGATAATAGGTTTTCCAGTAGTCTGTATCTGGGATTGCCAAAATGTTTGGATTTGTTCTACATCCAGTGCAATGTCCCTTTAGTTGTTAAATAGAAGGCCTTTGATAAGGCAAAGGGAGAACCCAAAATTCAGTTTTACCCTTTACTAATCCTTTTGAACGAAGATGATGGAGGATCCCACGGGCTTTTTCTTTCTGTTCATATCTTTTTATACCTTTTTGGACTTTAAACAAAATGCACACGATTGGCTGGGCTGTGTGAGCACAGACTTCTCCAGCACCCCAGAGCAGCTACGTCGCTCCAGCAGGTAAGGGTCACGAATGACTCTGTGCCGAGGCTGTAGGAGGTCACAGCAAAAGCAGGGACAGCCACGGCAGCCAGGCGTTAGCCTGATCCTCCTCAGACGCAAGGCTAAGGTAGCGCTTTGGAAGCACAAAGGCTCAGTGTCACGGGTGGAAACGACGCCAGGTTTCCCGAGCAAATCCCGCTCCTCCATAGCCTCTGGTACCACAGTGAGAGGCTGACGAAAGGCTCTTCGCTAAGTCACGTTAGCTTCAACATTTCTGAGGCATTCTCATTTCTGAGTTGTGCTGCTGGGTCCAGAATGCAGCAGTCTGTCTCCAGAATGCAAAGAATCATTAATGTTCTTTTTTTTTATCTAGAAAAGATCATTAATGAAAATTTTTTTCAGGATACATAAATCTCTTAGCAAAACCAGGTTGGCACACCAACTTTCAGCAGTTACTTCTACTATCTTTTTATCATGGAATATGTTCTATTGACATGCACACAAGTTTTCATACTCCCCAATTGCTGTTTCATATCCTTACTCTTAAAGGGATTTTTTTTTTTGCTTTATTTGTGCAATTCAATTATAACAACGTAAAACTAGGATTACAGTGCAAGAATACAGGATTTTTCCTTGCCCGCGCTCAGGTTTGCTTCCTGATATGAGGTCTCATATGTATGTATGAAAAGCACTGCTATGGAAGATTCAATTTGTTGAAAAAGCATAGTCATTGATTTGTGATTCTCTTCTTCAGCTGTAGCCTCATCCCTTGTGTTAATGCAAATCAAACCGCTTTCTTTGTGAAACAATAGCTTTTATACATCTCTATGGCATTTTTATTACAGCTCCATTTCATAGAAGGTATAGATTTGCTTTAGAAATTCATCTGCCATGCTTTTTCTTTCTTGAGCAGCACAGAGTTTAGCCCCAAACAAATATTTTTCAAGCAAAATTACCCAGTTTTGTTAACTGTGAAGAGTCCTGGCTGCTTAAGGTTCAGTTTCTGTGGATTCTTCTTCTGTAGGAGAACCTGTACCAGGTAGGCACCATCCGCGTTTGGTCCAGGTCCTCACAGTTGCAGAACCCAGGAGAAGGTGTTACTGCTCTGAGCATGCCTATGTGCTGGGCACTGCTTACAAGTGACTTCTACATCTTTGTGTAAGTCTCAGACTTCTCGACCTTTGCTTTCAGAAAGTAACCTTCTCACAATTTAATGATTGCCATCTTCAGATTCTGTTCCCCCTAGACCAAGGTTTCCCTGGTGCTATGTTGGGGTGCCACAAGAAGTATGCCCTGCAGATTCAGTTAAAGTGTGGGAGAAGAAAGATGCAATAGGTGGCAAGTTGCAGCCACAGAGAAAAAAGCTACCGTGTTTAAAGAGAATCCAGAATAATATACTTGGGAAAGGAAGATTTTTACCTTAAATCCTGTGGAAAAAAAAAAAAAACGGAGCAGCAGTTGCCTGAATATAAAACGAGGCCGTGGCATATTCTGTTGCATGTGTCATTTTTATAGAGTATGTCTTTTTCGGAGGCTGGTTAGAGCTGCGATGATAATTTGCATGTCAAGCAAACTGTCTTAATTTCCTTGCTCTTGCTTCACTTCTAAGATGTCTCTACCCGGTATGTGTTCTAACAAACATGTTTGTCAACGCAGAAATCACAGCAAATGCTCTAGCTAATGATAGCGGTAGCTGTTAGTTTGGCATTCTGCTCTGACTTCTTTGGCAAATTCGTCTATGATGATAGCCAGAAATGATCACACTGAGCAACTTGCTTAGGAAGGGGGAAACATTCACAGGCTCTGGGAATCCATGAGATACTGTATAGACCAGTATTCCTATTCACAGTCAAGTGAATTTGAATTTAAAGTGCTCTAATATTAGTAGTTCTGATTGGGAACATGTATCTGCAAATATTACTGGTCCAACATATAAAAAAACCCTCACAATCATACAGCTTTCATGTAAATCACCTTTATCCTTTGTAGTATTAGCCATAAATCTCTGAAACTCTAAATTCATTGTTGTTATAATGAACCCCTGGGGCTTTTCTAGTCCATCAAAAATGTAGATGGTGGAAAAGGACTTCTTCCCATTTCCCTTGAGTGTAAGGAATTTTTGAACTGGGAGAGCAAAACAAATAGATATTTCAGGAACTCTGTGTTGTAAAGTTAATGACGTTATCGCTTCTGCTCAAATAGAGCCTATCGTAGCACATACAGAAAACTGAAGGCAGCCTGATGTAGAGTCGATCACGCTGCACTCATATGGAAATGTCCTTGCAAAGAGCAGTTTTAATTACTGCCACAATGGAATCGCTTAAATGAGGGAAACCTGAAATGTGGAATGAGGGGGAAGAAAGGTAAATTCAGAGAAAGAGTGAAAGAGCCATCAGGGAATGAAGGAGACAGTAATCTAGGTAATATGTTCTCATTTCAGAGTTCACTGGAGTTAATAATCTTGAATGTTCTGCTCATTGCTGGATCTTCATGGTCAGGTAGAAGACATCTAACCAAGGCCCTTCGATTTGCAGTAACAATCAAATGCCTTCTATGCACTGGTGTTAATCCCAGTTCTTACTTAAGGCTCCAAAATCTCGGTCCCGTTTTCACACCGGACACTGCGTAAGAGCTCTTGTCCACAAAGGGGCCAGAGCCGTGCTGAGCTGCAGCACTTTTCATGCACGTAGCTTCTAGTTGCATTAGACAAGGTCACTGTATAGATGGGCTCTCGGTAAGCAGATCTTCATAAATTTTGAGTGTTTGTCCCGCTGAGGTGCCTTTGTGTTAACAATGCTCAGGTTCAGAAAAAMAACCAGGATGAGACATTTGTTACTCTGTGCTGTCCATGGGCTTCCAGGCTTAAACTTTTCTGCCTCATGGAAACATCGAGTTTTTATTCTATGGATCATGAGCCCTGTAAAGGTAGTTATTTCCACGTGATGGAGATGAGTTGTACAGCTCAGTCTCATTCCCCACAAGAGTCTTCACCAAGCTACTCTAAAATAACCAAGAGACATCACTCATATATAAAAGATACCCGAGGGGTGCTGGACCCCAAAACAAGAGGCCACAGGGGCAACAGAGGCAGGTATCTCCTTTGGACCTGGTAGCAGGACAGGGCAAATGCAAAGGGAGAAGCTGCAGTGGCTCCATATGGCCTCTTCTCCAAGCCGTGCCAGAAGGCACCTCCTCGCAGGGTACACCATAAGGGACGATTTGCCAGAAAGCTGTTTGCAGAAGTAGCCCTGGTGACTCGTGCCGAACCCCCTCCTGGGGAGGTTTTCCCTCAGGAGGAGAAGCCAGGGGATCTCAAATGTTGGGTCATGTTCCACACAGCAATAAAGCAGGAAGCCCACCACAAACACCAAAGTGTTACACAGTAACCCGGCCTTAGTGTGTATTTACTACAACATAGCAAGTCCTTGATGAGTTGTGATAATTGTAGAAAGGCAGGAGCACCTTGCACTGTCTTTGAGCTAGAGCTTAATATTAAGCAAAACGGCTGATTCTTCTACAGCTCACGCCCCTCCAAACTGAAAGGCATTGGGGGGGATTAACTATAAATGACAATGACTGATCCCAGCAACAAAAGTGAGTACTGGGTGCTAAGTTAGCATACCACCTTTTATTCATTTAAAATAGCAGAATCCTGTGGCCCTCAGGTTGATGATAAATATTTTACCACACAGATTTTAGGCAAAATTTAAATGTTCTGACTGATGGTCACATACTTACTGAAAATTCACCTTCCAAAAGAGTAGCAGTGGCTTTTCTTGTTTTCAAAACTCAACTTTGCAGTCTTCTCATCCCTTTCAATGCCTATAAACAAAAACTTGCCCTGCAGTGAGCCATCCCTTTTTCTTCCACCTCCCTTTCAAAATACTAATTCTCCACCCATCTGTTTTGGCACGGAGGTGCATTAGCAATTAAAGTTCCTTGCAGATGTGTGTTTTATAGTGTGTTGTAAAGCTTTTTTTTTTTTTTCCCTAAAGGCCCTTTTGCTCTGCAGCATGTGTGAACTGAACTGAATGACTTTCTCAGTGCCTTACTGCACTCAGCCACCGAGAGCAAAGGCTCTTCCTCTGCCTGGCTTTGCCGATGCTTGTGCATTGAGCATTGTTGCTGCATTTCTAGCTTTCACAGATGGATTGCTAGGAAATGTGTGAAACTGCCTTGGGCACCAAGAAAACAGGGGCATGAAGCCAGGACGTTGAAAGAATACTTCCAACAAACGCAGCTGCAACGTGTCGTGCGCCCCACTGAGCTCAGCGCTCCTACCCTTGCTGGCTCCCTTCGCCTTCATCTAGGAAGGAGGCTGCATTTTAAGTACGTGCAAGTTGGGGGATTACAGTAGAAGTGCAAAATGAAATCTCCATTAAAACATGTGCAGATGCTTTGCTCATTGCTGGGTTGTATTCGCACATGTAAGATGAGCAATGAAAGTGCTTCGACCAGAGCATCTTTCATCAGATCCCCCCCTGTTAGCACCAAAGGGAAGAGAGGGCAAGGAGCAGTACATAGATTGCAAAATTAAACAGTGTCTGGATTTTGATTTCTTTTACTCCCACTGATTCTTCTTCTTTTGAACTTTTCACGTCTCTGAGAATCACCACTTATCATTTGAGCTCTATGGTGATCCCCAACAATTCAAAATATTTTGATAGGAGAGATCGAGGATAGGAGAACAGACAAGCCTGCTCAGCATCAAGCCGAAAGGAGAAGCTGGGAACGACCACTCCATCTCAAAGGCTAGCAGACCTGAGGCACTCTACAACAAAGTCATCCCAAATGTGAGTCTAAATCAGGAGGGAGGTGGTTGCCGAGCCACCTAATCACAGGCTCCGAGAAGCATACCTGTCCCCCAAGAAAGAACTGGAGAATAGAAAATTGCAGTTAAATGGCAAAATTGCAGATGTTATATGAGTTTTTAAGGAATTCTTAGAAGTAAAAGGAAATATGTGGTGCTAACAGAAAAGGCAATAAATACAGTCTATGTCAGCACAAACTTTTCTGCAGCAAGATCAAGGCATCTTTTCTCTGACTTGTAATACGGCCATCAGTGGATACCCTGCCATGCAGATCACCATTCTGCATGCACCTGGAATGAAAAAAACACAGCTGCTGAAGTCTACCAGGAAGAGAGTATGGAAATGCACCATGGCAGAAACAGAGGGGATCCCTCCCCACCTAGACTAGGGGGTTGGACTAGATGATCTCCAGAGGTCCCTTCCAACCTTAACCATTCTGTGATTCTGTGATTCTACGATTAATATTTACATTTCAACCACTTCATCTCAAAGAGACCTACCAGAAATGGAAGGGTCGTAGAGAAGTTATAAAAACGATAACACTACAGGGAAAACTATCTTGGTAACAAAACTGGGTTGAAGAGGAAGACAAAAATATACAAAATAAACTGGCAAATTCTGTTTCATACTAGAGGGGCAAGAGACAGAGCCAATGGAACTAATAGTCTGTAATCACAAAACTAATTAAATCACCATGCTTTGTCTTTATATAATTCATAATTGATATATGTCACAGATGTTCTAGACTCCAGAGAGATGAAACGATTATATACATAATATGAACATCTGCAGTCATGTGATATAGGATGTAAGTGCTCACGATGTGTGGTATTGGCTAGGTGCTCACCGGAGTTTTGAATCAAACTTCTCTTATCAACAGGCTATTTTATAACTGCTCTGCACTGGGCTTGCAGTATCTTCGAGCAGCTGGCAGGCAGCTGCCATGCCGTGTTCCTGATGCTGCTGAATGATTTGGCCTTTCCTGACCTGTCATTTATTTCACTGCAATTGATATATTATCTATATCTATATCTATATCTATATCTATATCTATATCTATATCTATATCTATATCTATATCTATATCTATCTCAACCTCATGCAAGAAAAATTCTCCTGAAGGAAAAATAAATGATTAAGTTCTTCAGGTGTTTTAAAGCAAAGACTACATTTTAAGAACTTTGATTACTATATATGTGTATATATACATATATTTGTGTGTGTGTGTTTATATTTTTTTTATATATATAAATTCTGTATATATTATACAGAATTAAGCATACAGATGCAGATCTCTTCCTTGAAGGGCTGGCTGCCTTTAAGCAGCTTTTGCCTTTGAAAGCTCTGAACCCTGGATGTGACAAAATCATTAAGTTTGCATTTTGAAAGAATTACAATGAACACTAAAGAGACCCCACTTCCCACATGCAAACTTTCTAGCGATAAAGAGCCTTTTCAGCCCATATAATCCTATTTACTGTTCCTAATTGGAGAACTGTGTTTGTCAAAAAGTACAGAAGTCTTCAGTTGTTTGGAAGTGAGTCTGGCTCATCAGCTCCCAAGGGAAGAAAAGAACTATTTATTTTAACCGTTAAGCCCAAATACAAACTGCACAATAAATCTGTCTACCCAAATACTGACCTATTTCATGTCATGTCAGGATGAAGCCGGCCTTGCTGTATGAGGCTATTGTTGCTAATGAAGAAAGTAAACCTTATTAGGGGAGCCGCTAACCCGCTTCCAGGGCACGGCCCCAGGACTCCCCATCCTGCCGCCCCTTGCCTTGCTCTGGCAGTCGCAGCACGCCAGGAGGTGAAAAATGAACCTCAATTGCCTAGCTCCATCTAGTGTCTGGGAAGCAACCCTTCAACCCTGGCTAATAATTCATGGAAAATCCCTCTGTTGGGCTATTTTGGCCCCCAGGAGCCAGTCGTGCCCAGTGGGCAGTGAGGGGTGGTGTGGGGCTGGATGCACGTGAATGAAATCAGCCTTTCCTAGAAAGCTTCACCAAGTGGGACAAACCCAAAGCAGCAGTGTTGCTCCATGCTGTGCCAGTGGCTTTTTGCTCCAGTCTGTGAACCCATGGATAGCTGTAAAATCTTCTGGAGGCGACTGGGAGAAGCTCGAGGTAGCTCTCAGTTTGGGCCTRCTAAACTTGCCAAGAGCGCGGTGCCTCCACTGGGAAACTTCACAGGGTCAGCAATGGAACATCTCTGCTCTKCATCGGCAGAGTTTATAATGAAGATATGCTTTTAAATTCCTCAGGAATGCACCAAGGTCTGCTTTCCAAGAGGAAAACGCCGCTGGCATTTCTAGACATAAGACAAAAAGGTCCTACCCTCTTTGCTCTCCCCTCAGCTTCCCRGAGGAGACCTGCATAGGGAAGGCAGAACCTCAGGAGCGTGAAAGGAAAAGGTCGTCTTTGGCTCTACTTGAGCCCAAAGTCCTCGTGAGCCTGCTGCTAGYTCTGCTCCTGCTCTGCTTCCCCGCCTCATAGGTGATTTCTCTTTGACAGCCATGGGAAGAGCTCCTGGAAACCGTGGAGCAGCTCAGCTGCCAGTCACATTCCCTAGTTTGACACGTTTCAACTGCGTGTCTTTGGAAAGCGACGAGTTAGGRAAAGAGAGCGGCAGCACATGCCCATCAGCTCGCGGGGGAGCGTTTTGTACRGAGCTCGGGGGGAATGGCTTGAACATCGCGGCACCGGCTGCGAGAGCAAACCGGGACATTCCACAAAACGCTTGGAGAAGCTAATGAAGAGCTACATTAAAACCAGATAGCTTTCTTTCTGGTCAGATAAGAAATGAAGTTCCTTGGAGGTATTTTCTTCTCTGCATATAGTCCCATATGGCTGGGTTTGCACTGCACTCCTGTCAAATTTCCTGGGAATTTTGTGGTTATTCCTTGGGAAGCGGGGCTGGCCCTGCTCCTGCACTGCAGAGCTGCCTTGGCTGTCTCCACACCAAACTGGCCTTCACCGGGACCCCTGGTGGCACTTTCAGGAGGAGCTTCCTTTGCCCTGTGAGCGGGTCAGCTTTGCCACATGCAGAGACTGCTCTTCCTTTGGTCATCCCAACAGTCTGCAGCTCCACGAGAGCAACTCTTCRCTTCGGGGTAGCTGGTTTGCATAATAACGAGATAGATGGGTTTTGCAGAAAAAATGGCCAGTATGCAAATCCCCGGCTGCGGGAAGCTGGCAGACGTTGTGAGCCAGTTACAGAGAAGGGATYTGAGTAACTGCTGTACGTGCATTTTTCAGGGGTACATTTTCCATGGCTTATTCTAAGGCGGCACAACCACAGGCCACCACCTCACCATCTGTCTTCTCTCCTAGTCCCTTGCAGCCTTCCCAGCCTCTCTTCCCAACTCCAGATCCCCACTTATTTTTAGGAAACTCCAAGGAGGTCAAAGTTACTCCCAGAGTTGCAGCTGGTTTCCACACCCTGTTGCATGACGGAGCCTCTAAGGTGTTGATTGCCCCAGTGCTGACATTCAGGACTTCGGTACAACAACCCAGGGCTATTAATGCACAAGCCTTTTGCTACAGCAGGATGTTGCTCAAATACTCCTRAAATTGAAGTGTAGCTTCAGCAGCWYCTCCTTCTTTGCTCCACAATGTTCCCTGTTGCCTCCRTTTTCTAAAGCCTCCTTTAATCATCCTATGGCTAATCCCGTTTATGTCTAAATCAATGTAAGGCAGTATAAGCTGCTTAATTACTTAATGCCCCACACCTACACCTTCCAGCTTCCCTCAGACTCTCTGATGCTAAAAGATAATGCTATAAGACATCTGTTGTTCTTAACTCGGCCCTTTTGCATGTTTCTATTAAAAAAAAATATAATAATATATAATATAATATAATATAATATAATATAATATAATATAATATAATATAATATAATATAATATAATATAATATAATATAATATAATATAATATAATAATACTTCTTTCAGCTTCTCTTTAGGATCAAGATACCAGATAATATTTAATCTGGCAACACAACAGCACAGGACATTTCAGAAAGGACATTTTGGCAGAACAGAAGGAAGGAATTTGC
Organism: Eudromia elegans; assembly: GCA_003342815.1. NCBI lineage: Eukaryota > Metazoa > Chordata > Aves > Tinamiformes > Tinamidae > Eudromia > Eudromia elegans. The sequence goes on from PTEX01000042.1 coordinate 4,757,919, forward strand.
AGCTGGACATAAGCTGTACATTTAAGCAATACACATACCATACATTTAAGCAATGCACAACTAAGAGACTGTCAGCRTTAATAAACTTATATCTCTCTGGAGAGATAAACATCAGTATATTCTTTTATCTAACAAGCTACTGTAGGTATCATGAGACTTATTGACTCATGATCTTCAGTACAGTCACAAACCCACAGTCACATTTATCTGCACTAAAACATTTTGCCATCTATGCTATCAAAAYATTGCAGAAGTCAAAAGAAAATAAGTAAATCTCCCACTGAATCTAAAATGTTTGGTAGCAATCGCAGTTAGGAGAAAACCAGATTGGAAAGAAGCTGACACACTGTTAAGCTCTTCGGAGTTAACCTGCTCATGCAGGAGATGTTAGGAGTTCTTTTTATCAAAGAATGTGATGGGTTTTGATTCTCAATTCTTCTTGAGGACATAGTTCTGTGAATTTGTTAATAATAGCCGCCAAAAAAGAAATAATTAGTTGGAGGTAAGGAGGGATTATGCTTGAACCTTTGACCAAAACATACACAGAAGAATTCAACCTTTCTTGGCCCCAGGCTGTAATTTTCTCGTTTCTAAGCTTCCTGCTTTTGACTAGCAGTGGAAAAGGCATAGTGAAAGGGAAGAGAAGTGGTTTTTATGGTATTTTGCTCAGAACAGACCAGGAAGTATCAGAAATGTAGATAAAAAATGAAGTCTGAAAGTAGGAGATTTTCAGACAAATTCCCGCAGCTCAAAGTTTCAGAACAGCCTGGCTAACTGTMAGATAAATATTTCAGCTTGTCTGAAAAGACAAGCTCTCTAACCTGTACCCCTTAAAACTCAGTGGATTTTTTTCATGACTTTTGGATTGGGCTCCAGGTGGGAGAACAACCACTGGAAAAGATCACAGTAGCATTCACCAGCGTGAAGGGCGTGCTCATCGGTTGTTTTAATGGCATTTCCTAAGATCTCTGCCTTTGCATAACAGAGTGATGAGATAAGGTATCAGCTGAAATTCGTAAACAAAACRTGATACTTTCGGGTTAATGAGAAAAGCGACGTGTTGCAGTGGCTGCCGGGGGCAGGGTGCCCTGTCTGCACTGTGGTGGGGCTGGGACCCTCCTGGCCGTGAAGAGCAGGCCGGGGACYGGTGGCATGGTGGTGCTGTGGGACCACGGCGAAGCCCTGCTGATCCCCTGCTGCCAGGCATGCCTAGCGGGGTTCTGAGCGGAGGCCGCTTTTGGAATAGTTTGGAAAAAAAAATACAAGTGTTCCTAGAAACCCCAAAGGATCTAGTCATAAATTCCAGGATCCTGCGGGCAAATCCTTCATTTTGGCACCATTATCCAGTACTTTTCTCAAAGCAGAAATGGCGTGAGGGCTCAGCTCTTGCTGCTTTCTTGGAAAGAAAGTTCATTGTCACAGATGAGGAAAAGCACCTCTGAGACATGGGAAGTAACTGRGGGAAGCAGCATTCCCAACTTTGGAGAGTACCTCCAGAAGGGGAAGAGAGGCCAAATCTGTGCACAGTCGGGGAAGCCATGGGATGATGGTTCAACTTCCAACACACCCTTGCTTGTGCCTGTGCTCACTGTGGCCACATCCTGCAGGAGTGACCATGCTGGAGCTCAGCTATTGCCATTGCTCTCCAAATGAACCTCTTTGACAAGAGCGATGGGTAGGTTCTGAGCTCACACATTGCCAGCAAGTCTAGGTGTACATGAGCAGGAAAAAGATATCAGTGTGGTTGAGTCCTCCTAATGCCAGATTGAACAGCACTAGCAAGACTGAATTTCACTGGCCATCAGAGGACATCTCTCTATGCCCAAATAAAGCTGTTCAATGGCTTTCCTTTGCCTTGGGATTCCTCCAGAACGGCTCACACTTTTTCCTCTGCTGCARGTGGCAATGGGTCAAAATGAACACACTGCTCTATGTCCCTGAACCTGAGCACACACGCGCGAGCAGAGGTGATCACCTGCTGTAGCAGCAAAGCACGCTCGCCTTGTCCTGCTCCATCACACCCACAACCACCACTGGACACCCCAGGCGGAGGACGGCAGCAGGGTGGGGTGCTGGGAGGCTACACGGGAACGGCAGGCGCCCGTCCAGCAACTAATGTGCTGATTACAATATCTGCGGATSCATTTTGCATCATACATGTGAAGGAACGGCAGAGAGGGAAGTCAATAGGCTTGGACCCATTTGTATGCAAACCACCAGGCGGTCTACTGCTGATGGACTACCAACGTTTGTGCAGAGCAAGGGCCCAGCGCGAGCCGAGCCAGGCTTGTTCCCTACCTATATCTCCAGACCAGTGCTGGGAAACCAGAGATAGATCAGTGACATTCGTGTTACATTTGGTTTCGAGTGTGAAAAAAAGGAAAAAAAAGGAGAGAAGAACTAATTATATGTTGCTGGCTTGATCTGTGCTTTACAAATTTGCGTTTATGAWTTTTTTTCTCATGATTAGCAATTTCTATTTGAAAGGGTGAGGAAGTGCTTGGAAGAGTGAATTACTGTTCTCCACCACTGCCAAGTCTCATGTTTTAATTTCAAGTTTCATGATTTTTGATGCATTTCTTAAAACTCACATTCTTGGAATAAAGATTCTTTAACATCTCCAGCTTTTTTAAAATGTAAAACATGAAGCAATTGCACCTAAAAGATCAGATCTAAAAGGCAATAAAAAGAAGCCAAAATGTGTTATTTTAAACCAACTTCATGATTTTAGGTCAGGCTGGTGGGATTTGGGAAGCCTGACTAATGAAGTTGTAAKGAAGTTCTATGCTCTTTTCATACAAAAAGTAATATGTCAGTTATAAGGGTACTTTTTCAAAAGCAGTTGCACTTGCCAACTAAAGGGAAATATTTGCAATGGCAARTACAATGGAGGTGTTGCTTGTTTTGCATTTTCCTAGGGTGCATTTGAGTTACCTCTTGCTTTTCCATGTCATTGATATGGTAAAGAGGCTGAGAAAAGAATCTGAGGCGGCTGAGGAGCAGCAGGTCCATAAATGTGGTTGTCTTGCTCTGCACTCTGGTGCTGGGTGTAAGACCAGTTGGGCAGACGAGTTTTACTGCCTTCTTAAGAAACTTTCGGGATTCTGAAGCCTGTTCCATGCTGGAAACATTTCTCAGTCAGTTGCCTATCTTCTGCTTCAATGTCTGTGTTACTTCAGAAGCGGTCTATTCAAAGAAATGATTTTGATCTGAGCTCAGGTTCATCCTGTCAATGCATAAGTAGGATTTAGACTTTTTCTTTTTTTCCTTTGTATTTCAGATTTCTGTTCTGCTACAAATCCAATTTGCCTGCTCCAAGTCTATTTGTCAGGAACCACTACAATGCATTAGCCATCACARTGCAACTGAAGAAGTTAATGCAAATTAAATAGTTCATTGCCATAGGAATATTCCATTCAGTCCCAAGAAGACTAAATGAGTGTAATAGAAGCAGTATTTCCCATTCAGCCTCAATTCCTTGCAGTTCTCTCTTCTATTTCATTAAAGGTAGAAGCACATTTAGTGTGGAAAAGGCAAGAAGGCTAGAGAGGTTTGCAAAAAATAAGATGAAAGGAATGAATTAAAGGGAAGAAATAAGAAAGGGGAGACTGTCCTCTTATCTGGGCTAATTTTGTGAACACAGTGTGGTGTGTTACAGCAGTCAAATGACTGTCAGTGTTGCGAATTTCTCTACCACATGCCAGACTGAGGTCAAATCCTCAGTTTCCAAAAGCTGTTTTCCTTGGATCAGTGTTGATTCTTCACGCAGACAAGCTCTGCTGTTTTTCTTTTTATTCTTTTTTTCTTTTTATCTTTGTTCTTAAAGGTCAAATAGAGAGACTAAAATGTGCATCACTCTGTCCTTAGCATAAAAAGAGGCAGAGTGCTGTTCTGCTTCCCTCCCCTTTCATATCTATTTCAGCAAGCTTTTCTTACAACTTCCCCACATCTCTTTTCGTGCAGCGATAGTGCCCTTAGCCCTGAAGCTGGATGCTGTACAAGCATATGACAGAGCGTGATCCCCGTCCCCAAGAGCTTACAGCGTAGGTAAAGCAGAATTATAATGATGCAGGAAATGTGAATTAGAGAGACGTGATAAAAAGGCCAAACTGTCCATACTGRCTTTGAGATTACATGAAGTCAAAGCCCTGGTGGTCCTGCCTGGACCTGTAGCTTCTCCCAGGCTCATGGGAAGTTGCCAAATCTGGGCTCTTAGGACAAAAAAAAGGCACAAAACTTATGGTTGTTCGAAGATGGTGTCACGAAAGCTAGTGAGGTTGAACCAAACAGATTTAAAGTGTTTTGGCATCTCACCATCCTTTGAATCCGACTGTTAAATTATAAGAATTTTTTAGACAATTTTCTTTCTTTAAAGTCTTTTTTCATCTCCCTTTTCTCATGTATGAAAGAGCCATACAGAGCAACAGGGGAAAACAAGACAGATAACAGATATACAAATAACTCTGTCTGATGCGCTGATACAGAAAGTTATCTTTTTATATCATTTCTGAGAATAATCTGAATTTCATGCAGCAGAGCGGGGCTTCTTAGAAGTCACTGGTGTTCCCTTAAGCGAGGTCAGAGCCGAGCTGCTTATCCTGCCTCCATCTCAAAGCCTGGGGGAGGACTGGGGCCCACGACACTCCCAAGTCCTTCCCCTCATTTCTGATCTCCTGCAGCCATCCTAGAAGAGGCAAAGGAGACAGTTCTGTCACGGCTTGGTATTCTTAGCAGAGAGTTTACAAAGTTAATTTAAAAACACATCACAAAATAAAGGCAGAAAAAAGAACCCAGTCTACGCATCTATGTCTGTGTGCATCTTGTTCTGTGACTTTGGGATGCTCCTTTTTCCTGTGCAGGCACCACTTTCCAGACCACAACTTACCTTGTTAAGCACATACCATGGCAACTGCGAGTTAAAAAATGTTAATGAAACCAGTTAGCAAGTGAAGTTTTTTTTTTTTCTTTTTTAGCTCTGGTGCATAAATGAGCTGGGGTATGCATACGTTTTTGAGACAGGCAGAAGGAGATCACAGTTCCCACAGGGACAGATTTTCCTTCTTTACACTGATCTTTTTGGCTGCGGCTTGCTTTCTGGTGAGGTGTAATAGCCACAGCTGAAGTTAAAGGTCACGTCGCCCCCAAAATACACCGAAAGACGGACCCTGCTCCAGGATCGCACAATCTAAATAGTGAGAGTGAGGCAGGAAGGAAGTCTCATTGTTATTTAGAACGTATAAACATATTTAAAGAGAACACATTTTTAAACTGGTGAAACGTCAGGATGTGGCATTTCTTGCTCTGAGATGTGCCTGACCCACATTTTCCAAAGCGGTGGGAAACGTGGGGTGTCTCTCTACCGGTGAATCCACAGAGAGATCTCTTAAGGAAATCTGATTTGCACAAAGTAGGGATGGCTGGAATCCGTCTCCAGGTAAGTGCCGGGAATAGCCCAGCAGCAGCTTCCTTGTGCTATCAGCAGTAAAGACACTTCTTTCATGATTATTGCCACCTATGGCTTTAACACTCCCCCAGCTGAGCAAAGTTCACTCTTCAGGTTGGGCTTCTCTGCACTTCCAGTGAATCACCCAAACAGCTGTCAAACAGCCCCATGAAATAAAATCGTACCCAAACACAGCTAAAGTGGTGAACACACTGCTGCAGATATAAGCCTACAACCTAGACTGCTAATGCAGTTTATTCTGATTGGCAAAAAAATGAATACAAGCTGTACTGAGACAAAATCTCTTTTCTGAATACAAGCTGATTCACAGCAAAAAATACGTACTGCTCTAACTAAATTGTGCTAAACATTTGCTAACATAAACAGGGTTTGGGGGCCAAACGTACAAATATGTCTAGGTACTTAACTTCAGTGAAATTAGATAGGAAAATTGGCAGATCGGGGCCTCCGCATAGTTTCTATCTGCAGATTCTCACATGTCAGTGAAAGAATGCATCCTAAAGGTTACTTCTGCAACCAGAAAACAAAGCTGAAATAGAGACTGCACAACATATTCCAACTTCAGGACATTCATTGGAAAGTGGAAATTCATTAAATCTTCTGACGATACATATTCTGTGAGGTCTCGAACTTGCAGCGTTCTTGTAGTGTCCACATTGACATCTTGGACAGCAGAGCTGACCTTGTTTCCACCAGCCTCACACGCCAGGCTTTACGGGTCGGAATAATACAGTAGGTGCCTACGTAGTCTCAGTGCAGACTTTTCGTCTCTTCAGCATGTTCTCATTCCCACCTTAAGGCTTCAGGATTTTTTCCCTTTCTCTGTCACTGGAAGCAACGTCTAATTCATGGGTGAATTTCTGTTGGAAAAAAAAAAAATCCAAACCCAGCATATTAAGTCAGGAAATGGAGTGAGGAGAAGCAAGGCACGCGTGTTTCTAACTTTAAACTCCTGCTGTGTGAGGATTAGCACCGTGCCTGAGAATGCCACCTCTGCCAGTTTTGGGATGCAGACAAGCGTTTCCTCAGCCTACGTGCATACAGCCAATACTGATTCGTCAGCCACTTTGCCAAAATTGGCCAGAGACCCCTGAGAGGCAATAAACCTGAAACTGAGCATAAATGACTGAAGGGGAGAAATTAGAGTGATCATGCACTGTGACTGTGAAATCCTGAGTGAAGCTATAGCTGCGTTTATCTTTGTTTTCAGTGCTCAAGTGTAATTTGGGGAAGTTCAGGTACCTAAAGCGAACGCCTTTGTAGCTGACAGCGGTTGCTGGAGTTGTCTACCAGGGCTGGCAGCTCTGGGGCGGGATTGATGGGAGGATTTCTGCCCTGCTGGAGCAGCAGCTGCAAGCCAGATGGGATTCGCAGAACTCCTGAAATGACATTAGGCACCACTTACATTTAAGAATCTGAATCTCTCTATACGCTCCTTTCTTGGAAATAAAAGTTTCAGTGCCCGTTCCACACTACTACTAAGTGTACTTCTAAGTCAAAAGGATATAAGATTGTGTAATCAAACCCAGATTAGAACAGGACTGAAAGAAGGCACCTCAGGCAGGCTTAATGTGTCTTCTTACAAGTATGCATCATGACAGTCTTTACAATATCATGGGGGTTTTTTTTCCACACAACTCAAGTCTTACTCAGTGTTCTTTGAAAGGCAGATGCGTATTCAAACCTTTCCATCATTTAATTACTGTGTATCTTTCAGACTGCTGTGAATACAAAATTATTAATTTCCTCATGGAAAATTATTAATGAATATTAATGAACACATTTTTACAGCACCTCTTCCTAAGGAAATCATCTCAACTCCCAGTTTAATGCGGCTGTTGTGATGTCAAAATCCTTAAACTGCCAATGCAGATAGATGGTGGGGACAAAGCCCATAGACACCACATCCATGCTGTGTCTACGCAGGTGATGTCTGTCCTCTCCGAAAGCTGGGAATACACTGGAATTTGTGGGTAGACAGAAGGTTCACCCATTCAATACGTTTCACTGTTATATGCTGAACGGTGTCACCCTCTAATTAGCCTCAGGACAGGTGAGCCTCGCTGGGAGCAGGGAAGATGAGGGGTAGCGGCAGCAGCAGCGAGTCGCCAGAGCAGAGGAAGCAGAAGTGCGTGGTCAGCCTTGCAGCCGAGCCAAGGAGCAGGGCGTGGGTGGTGCTGGTGTGCAGGCAGCTGTTTTCAGACTATTGAAATGCCCAAGGCAAAGCTTCATCGGGCCTGAGGAACATCCCTCAGGGACCACAGTGACAGTCTGGCCGAAACCACCTGCCTCGTGGTTTGTGGGAGTGTTGTAGTAGGGTTGGCAGGGCTGTGCTAGGCAGGACAAGACTTAAATCCTTTGYAGACTCAGTCCTCAAACTTCTAGGGCAACATTCAACTGCCTCCCCCACTAGCCTGTCCTTTCTCCTCTGTCTTCTTCAAAGAACAACTTTCTAGCATCTATAACCAGGGAAATAGGTTGCACAGGGCAAAAAGAAAGCATCATAGAAAAGAAGCTATAATGTATGTGCATAAAGGGAGTCAAAATAAGGCTGTCCAGAAACTCTTAATCTGGTCACTTCCTAATTTCTTCACTTACATTCCAGTGACATGGTATTTGGAAAAAAAAAAAACCCACAAACAAAAAAAAAAAAAAAAGTTCCAATTTACCAAAAAAAAAAAAAAAAAAAACAAAAAAACAAAAAAAAAAAAACCACCAAAAAACCCCCCACCAAATTACAGAAGAAAATTAATCCATGATCCATAAATCTGTCTTTACTCTTACCAGTGAGACTGGGACCTTTTCGGGTCCAGAGCAAATCCTCTATCCTCTGTCATTAAGGGTTTTTTTTTACACTTTTACTTGTTTTGCCTTCCATTCTGGTATGTCTGTAGCAGGAAAAGATTTAATTTCACATTCAGGAGGGCAGTATGGTTACAGCATCTCTGTATATCCCCCTTTGTCCCATCTCCCCTTCCATGCCTGCATGCCTCTGCTCACCCTGCCAGCTTGCTTCACTCCCATTTTCTTCTCTGCCCCTCCCTTGCTAGCTTTCCCCTTCTCTCCTTTCCTCTTATTCCCTGGCTCTGCTTTTGGCCTCTCCCATCCACAGCCGCTTCCCTCTGTCTTCCCTCTCACMGAACGCAGTACCCGCTTTGGTGTCTGCCGGTCGGCACTGCCTCACCCCTCCACTCCCTGTAACAACACCAGTATTACAACGTGATGACTGCAGAAAAACAGGATTTAGCAGAGATAGTGTGTGGGTTAGTGTTGTTCCTGGTTAAATTGACCTGATAATATTTGTTAGATATGTGAGGAAAGATGTCACACATTGAGAAAGGACTGCTTGTTAGATTTGTCCTTTCTTTACCACGATGTGCTGTGGGCTTGGCAAAAGGAACACTGTGTTGACTCCAAAGCCACATTTTCTGTGGCAAATTTAATATTGAATTAGCATGGAGCTAAATCTGTAAAGAGACTGAAGCTTCACARTGCTCAGGGTCATGATCAAATCTCTGCCTTTTCCCGAGACTGAAAATAAGTCCCCAAACTCCGTTAATATGCCACAGTGCTTAGACTGAACACATGCTGCTGCTGCTGCTGAGTCACCCTGATGGCAGACCCCGGGGTGCTGCCCTGGGCCCTGGACAGGACGGACCATCTCTGTCTGTCTCTTCCGATGCACATTATGGCAGAGGGACGTGGGGTAGCCGGAGGCTTTGCAGGGTGTCGGGACCATTTATGTCCTGGTCAGTAAGTGTGCATTAGCAGGAGGCAGACAGACACACCACAGATTGATTATGGCTTGGAAAACTTCATGCTTCTTGCTTTTAGTAAACGGCAACACGGGAGACTTACTTCCTTGTGGCTGTTGTCGTCTGATAGCTTAAAAGACGAAGTCTTTAAAGCACGTGGGTGTTTGATACTTTATATTTGCTCTCCTGACTTAGTAAAGCAATTCTTCACTTGGCCAGTTATTTCACCCACCGGGGCGACTGTCCAGAGACCTAGGAGCTAACCCACCTCGCCGTGCTTGTCCCGGTGCTGCCGTAGGTGTAAAACGTTAGTTGCCAGGTTTGACGTGCTCAGCCTTGAACAGTTGCAGGAACTGAATGTTTCACATCCTTGAGGCTAGGACCAGAGCCAGCTTCCTCGGCAGGTGTTTACCCTTGCCACAGGGCTACAGATCCCATCTGTGGCACCCTGGCCTGCTGAATATTCACTCTTTTCATGCAAATTACAGTCATTTCAGTGGAAGAACTGAGCAAAGCCTGCTCCAGGGACTCCTTGTGTTGGGGTGGGAGATGTGGGCTCACATCTCTGCTTCGTCTCCAGCAGTGGAGACTTGAAGCCCCACTGACTTATTGCTGGTGTGAACATACAGTTACGCTGCTTGCCATTCTCTCTGGACTTCTCATGCCATTACTTTTGAGGCAGGATGGGAGGATGTGTGGAAACACTTGCTGGGACTTTGATGTGAGCTAGGGGGGATTCAGGGCAACTTCTAGAACTTTGTGCAAGACCAGTGGAAAAACTGACACTTGCAAAGGCTGAATGAGCCTTTCGACCTTCATTAGTGGGCTTCAAACTGGCAGACAAATGTGTAATAAGAAAATGGTGGCAGGAAATAGATGCTCAGTCCGGTAGGATTTGAGATGGCGTGCAAATTTTTAAAGGTGAAAGCAGGTAACCACTAGAAAAGCTCGCCAGAGGATGTGGTGACACACTTGAAAAAATATGGCAGTTTGGGTTACACAGGATACCAAGACAGATGATCACAAACAGCCCTTTCTGCTCAACAATTATTTCAAAAACAGCTATTGGATACTTAAATAGCCCTGGTGGGTTAGACCAGTTGTTATCTGCACATTTTATGCTATTGTGTGAACTCAAAGAATCATTTAAAAATAAATATGTAATGTTGTGCTTCTGTCTTCTTCCTGAAACTTCTTCAGCATTTCCTTTTGAATGTCTTCCTTTTAATCAATGGTCTAACACCAAATGCAATATGTAATTCGGTTCATTTGTTGCTCATGAAAGCACCTCCCATTTAATTACAATAGAGGAGAAWTTTTCTTCTTGCCCCATCTCGGGTGGCTGACCCAGGTTCTTCCCACCCAATTTCAGTTTTCTTAAACCCTGTTCCATAAAGTCCTTCTTCCTCCAAAGGGAAGTGACAAAAGTTAATATTGAAGAGCTCATGACATTTACTAGGGGAAAAATTTGGAGACGGGTTTTTGTATCTGGTGTTCTGCCTAACTTTGTATTTCTTTCTTCATATTATAAACTGAAACGCTTGTGTCAGTACACGTGAATGTGTTAGAACTGAATTTGCTACAGACCAACTGGCTAGGCACCATGTGTCATGAGGCAAAGCTGTGAGAACTTGCTGAGTATGAAAGATCTCATATCAGTCCAAATTTATTATTTTGGTAGAATATAAGTGTATTTCACATACAAAGAAAAACATATTTTCATATGTCTCTTTTTTCAGTAATGCAATCTTAAAGTTTATTATATGAGATGCCATTTTTWTTTGCACGTGGCAAACTACGGAAAGTTTTCTTTTCTCCTTTTCCTTCAGCTGAAGTAGTTGGTTGTTGCACATGCACAATCTGTGTTACTAAGCAAAGTTGTATTGTGCAATGTTAGTAGTTCCATATGTAGAATTAAAGCACAAGCTGAGATCTTTGCCAGTCCTCTTTAATAGCACTTATGAATATTTAATAGTTGAACAGTATTTGTTAATCTCCCGTTGAATGCCGAAAACAGCACATTTGCTCAACGTTCAGAGCTGGTCTGCCTCTTCATACTGATCCACCAAGTTTCCTTAGCTGTGTGCTCTACAGTTTGGGGCYATGTGGACACCCTAGCAGGAGGACTTGGTGTGGGAAAGGTCTGAGAGAGAGAAGAGAGGGAGGAGAGAGGATWAGAGCACTGAGGTGGAGAGGGAGCACATTGCTGTAGGGCTGGCAGCAGCTCCTGACCCTGGATGACAGGCTAGCAAAAGGTCTCGAGGAATAGGTGAGTGTGGCAGCTCCTGCCCTGTTCCTCAGTGTATGTATAGGCCACTCGCCCTTGCCCATGCACTTCCTTCGAAGCTATGGACTATAGTGGTGCCCAGGATTGGGAATTCTCCTGCTAGAGCATTTCTGTTGAAATTTCTGCTCTGTTTGGTTGTAGAAGTTCCCTCATCATCCCTTTGCTTAAAGGTACATCCCCTCCGAGCTTATGTGTCCTTGGTGCAGAGCCGTCAGGGAGCTGTGGCGGATGGTGTGACACGTGGTGTGGATCTGCCGTGAGATGAGCTGGCCACGGTCTCTCCACATGTCTGTGGTCTCTGTGCAGGGGACGGGCTTGGTCTGTGAGGAACCTGTGTGGGAAGTGCTGTGACAGGAGGCTGAGATGGTCTCCGGCTGAAGCGCATGGCCCATCACGTGTTGACAGGCTGTTATGGGGTAGAAAAGGCCTGTCTGTGCCTCAAGAGGCACAACCAAGTGTGGAGGCACAGAGCCCAGGGCGCCAGCTCCTCAGAGCCACCCAGGGAGCAGCACCAGGGCCAGAAGGTTGGAGAGGAGGAAGGGAGAACTCTCTCTTTTCTCCTTTCCCAGGAGGTTCCTCTTCAATCCCCCAGGCCTGATGGGCCAGTTCTGCTCCTCCTGCTTCACCTTGCTGCACCGCCACCTCCCAGCCACATCTKCTGCTCTGAGAGCCGCCCCCTGCTCCCATCCTGGCCCTGGCAGCTCCTTGTGCAGTTTTGAGCAGGCAAGTCCCCACCAGAAGCTCCCAGCTCTGGTGGTCTCTCTGGCCACAGGCTGCTGCTCCACAGAAAGGGAAGGGTGGTCGGTTCAGGGCTGGGGGAGTCAAAGCCACCAGCCAACATTCAAAAGAGATGGAAGACATGGGTGAAGACATAACTAGAAAAACTGCCCATGCCCAAAGATGCGTTAGGTCAAATGTCCCTGGTGAAGCAGGAGGGTACGAACACATGCTTGCTGAGGGGAGATGCCCAGGAAATTCTGAGAAGCTAATTCTCGATCTTTGCATAATTACTACAGCTTTCTTCCTTACCTGTTCCTCTTTATTTCATGCAGCTGAGAGCCTTTTACTTTCTTTTTGCGTTTCTTCTAACATCCTTTGCAGGTCTGACTCAGCTTGACTTTTGGCAATACTTTTATTGAACACAGATTTCTTTGCTGATCAAATATTTCTGTGATACTTCTGAGCTCTCTGCTACTCCTAATATAACTTCTGAGATGCTGACTCAGTTTGCTTAGTCTGGAGCCTTTTTCTGCAAGATTTCCTTATGCTTGGGATAAAAGTTGCAGATATGGCACCTTTGGCTTAAATGCATTTATTTCCATTCATGTCTCCTATTTCCTCAACYGGTTGAATTCATTTCATTACACAAAATTATCCTGTAGAAATTGAAAAATGTTCAAATTGTCCACTAAATTTAAGTTGAATCAGCTTGCAATCATGAACCAGACTTATGTTCTACTATCTTATAGCCAGAAAGAATACAGAAAATAATCTTACATCTTCTCTCTTATCTAGGGATCCTTCCTGAGCCAAGCACGAGAGCTCTCTGAACCCTTTCCCTCCCTTCATTGCGAGTGGCTAAAGCTCCCTGCCCAGTTTCATACCCCATGGGCATCTTGTGGTTCTTTTTCTCTTTTCCAGAAAATCCTGCCACGTGCCTGACCAGGAAACCAATGAAAAACCTGCTGCTTTTCACAGTGGCTGTAGCCTGTGAGCATTTATTCATTCACCAGGAAACTGGTGTCTCTCCATAGTATGTTTCCCAAGAGCATGTGCCCGCTGAGCCTTCCTGCAGTGACATGCACCCACATGCTGACCCGAGCGCCCCGTCTTGTAGCACTAAGCTGCAGGAACTGCTTTTTTTTTTAATCCTCACAGGATTCCAGCCCAAACATATCCTTATCCAGGCTTTTCCTGCTTATTTCTTCCGGTCCAGTAAACCAATTGCACATATGCCAATGTGTAGCCATTGCCAGCCTGAGGTATGAACGAGCCCTACGGTGCGAATAAGCACTACAAGTGCAAGACAATGCCGGTGGGGGCATGACATTTTTATCTTGTTTCCTGATGCATCCACTAAATACTGACTGCAGATTGTGATTCTGAGGATGATGCCTCATCATTAGCAAATTAGATGCTGTAATCTAGTTCTAAATGAATCTTCTTAGGGGGCATTATTCAGGGTCAGATTAAAATTAAGTGAGAGAAAGACTGATTAAAATGTAAGGTGAGCTTCCGTTCTGCGTTTTCTGGTGGGTGCAGCACAAAATCCTCGAAAGGGCAAAGGTATTTTTAAGCTGTCTTTCTTGACTTGCTGTTTTTGGCCTTCTGTGTGACTTTCTCTAAATTACAATGCTGCACAAATCCCGTAAGGATGTGCTGCTACTCCTCTTCTCTGAGTCCCAGCCGATGATCCTAGGGGAGGGAAATAAGTTCTTATGGAGCCTAATACCATGCTCAGAGCAGTAAAATCTCTTTACAATTGAATGGGGGTTTTAATGGTTGTTGAAGCCACTKGGCCTGTGGTTGCACTCTGCAGCAAGGTCTGTGCAGGCTAACAGGAGCTTGGGCCAGCCAAGCATTTCAGCTATGCTAGTGGTGTGTCCATTAAAATACAAGATCCCACGTGGGATCATGCATTGCTGAGGGATTAAAAAAAAAAAAAAACAGAGACCTTCTCAGGTTGTTCCTCTGCTCTTTCACTGAATATTGCCCTGTGCTTCTGAGAAGGAGACAGCCCAAACCAAAGTGGCAGGGGCTGTGAGAAGCCAGCGGCACCTTACCTGGGGCACAGCTTATCTGGGGAGGTCTTTGCCTGCTTTTGTGCTCCCTGCCCTAGACCAACCCTTATTTACCTGTTGTAACCTCAGYTTAACTCTGGCCGGATTCAGATGACTGGGATGCCATACTGATTCCATTAGAGCAGCRTGGAGCACTGCAAACGGCCAATGAAGTAATATTTGCTTTTAATTTTGACTGAAATAAATGACTTAACGAGTCACTGTATTTCAAAGCTTTGCTACGGCAGATCAAAACTGTCCTTATAATTAACTGCCGTGTTAATTAATTAGATGTGTGTGAGCTGATGTTTAGCTGCAGTCAAACAGCGTTGTGTTTATTTTTCTCACGCTTTCCAAATGGCATTAGCATTTCTAGTTCCTCATCTCATATCTGCTTTCTCATTTCATGAGTGAACATGAAGGGTGTTTATGACAAATAAYGCTTTGAACTCTTCTGACTTGATCTCGCTGCTGCCTACTTGCACTCCAGTGCCAATGGGAAGGTAGACCTGCTGGCCAGGGCTTCCCAGTGCTCCTCAACCTTCCACTGACTCCTGCAAAGCCCCCGTGTCACTGTCCCAAGTGGCACCACTGGCGCTCGACAGACACTGCCCCACATGGCTGAAAAGACTCTCTTTCAGGCTACACATTGTTGGAAAAAATATTCTTCRTTTCTTAGCAGGGTAAACTATAAAACTCATAAACTACCCAGCTATATAGCAGGTCAGCGATGAAATATGGGAAGCATGTGAAGCCRCCTCTATTCCCAGCTGCCTCTTGCCTGGCCTGGTGGAGACGCTCGCATCAGTGAGACATGGGCGGAGGACCAGGCCATCACTTTTGTTGGACAGATGCTCTAGGGACCAGTATGAGAAGCAGGTATTTTCTGTCCCATTGGGCWGTCCTCCAAGGGCCTGATTCCCATCTTAGGCCTCAGCTCTGCACTTTGGTTTTCGCTTTTTCTGTGTCACCCACTAAAGCTCCTTGTAGTCTTGGTAACTGCAAGGGAAGTCGCTTTCCTTCGCCGACCAGCAGGTCTGCATGGGGCTTTCTGAGCCGATYAGTACTGTCTTATTTAAGCCCTCCTAATCTAATTAGGTGCCTCTTGTGGATGAACTGACCACAAAGGCCACATATCCACACCTACAACTCCATGTGCTGTGTCTGGTGATTCTTCTGCCCGAGATTTCTAACGTAAGAGCTCCACATTTACTGGGTGATATGTTGCATTTTCATGCCAGGGAGGCCTGATCCGGTTCCTACAGGAGTCCATAAAAAGGCCCTTGCTGACATCTGGCTTTGACTCCAGGCCTACATCTTTATCAGWAAGCTTTGCTCTCGGCCAATTTTCTAATGCACATGTTCTAATGCACACGTTTCTAATGCACACGTTCAGGAAAACGCTGGGGCAACCGGAAGAGGAACGTTAATGAAAACAGACAGGTATATCAAGAATCCAGCTTAAGTCTTTTTACCCAAATGTTTGGCACAACAGATTCTACTACAATAGATCTTAGCCTTTCCTCTGAAATCCCTGACAAATAGTTTTAAAGTCTGACTAATTTTACAGACATCATAAGGGCATTAGCATTTGTTTCCAGGCTAGAGGATATTACTGCATTTAAAGAAAGACAGATACTTGAAAATTTGCTTTGTTGTCACTTGGCCCCAAGGCTGGTCTAGTAATGAATGAACAGTTAAAAACAAAAGCAAGATCTTACCAAGAAGTGGTGACAGTTATTCAAAGAGCAATTTTTGCCTTTTTTTGTTTTTTTAAGTCTGCTCTGTAAGTATTTATCTTCATTTGGAGTGCTATGATTATGCTTCTCATCTTTCTGTTGCCTTTCTTTGGAGTATTAAAAAAATATTATATTAGTTCATATAATTAATATGGGATTGTATATACATGTAGATGTAASTGTGGGTCTAATAAGCCTCTCTGGTTTACCACTAGGTCAGTTYTGAAGTGGAAAGAAAATGGCAGGGATCTCAACTACCAGATAGACCGAGAATGGGTTCAAGATGAGCCAGTGCTGATGAATGCAGGGAGGAAATAGAGAGGGGGAAAACAGGCTGAATTCAAAGTACAGAAAAGTAGCTCTTGTTAATAATTTTAAAGAAAGAAGGATTGCTAAAAATCTACCCACCAAATAAAAGGAGGAATTCCAATGGCCCCATCTATTTTTAAACGACAAAGAGAGAAAAGAAAGGCTACTTCCAGGAATGCAAGTATAGGCAGATACATTCAACAACTTAAGAAACAGGGGAAATAATACAAATTTTCTAAGGAAGCACTTCAGGCAGACTGCAAACTAAGTCTGTGATGGGCATTTATATCCTGCTAGCTATATACCAAATGCTGAGGGTTTCAAAGATAGTCTTAGCTGTTTTTTGATCATATATTTTTCTGAATTTGTGGAGGAAGGTAACTGCTGAAGAGTTTAACATGTAGAAATCTTTCATGATCAGGGAATAAAGGCCCCAGGATGCACTGATTATCTTTGGTAACTGACTGGAAGAAGCCACAGGTTGATTCTCATCTGATTTCCACCGGTATAAAGTCAGAATAACTCCATTAATGTCAGTGAACTAAGCCAGCAAGAATGAGAGAATTAGTGCTCCAAGGATATTTCTCTGTTTCAAAAGTCCTACTAAACTTCAACTGTGTTTTTGGATTACTTGACATGAAAAATGCTGTACAAATGTAAATGTGTCTTATTGCAAAGTGTCTGCTAATTTTATTCAGGGAAATAACCCTTGCTGCTGAGTTCAGTGGCAATTTGCATAATTTCAGGTAAGTGAATCAGAAATGTCTTTTAAAACGGAGGGTAAACCCTAAAGAATTTAAAACTAGAAAGGACACAAAAATGTTGAAACTCTCATGAATTGCCAGATTCTTTTCTTTGTATTTCACCTTTTCATGGACATCAAATCCCAACTAAGAAAAGGAAATAAAGGAGGGAGAAGGATAAAAAACAAACAAAACAAAAAATAAGCAGAATATTTGAAGGAGAAAGGGTATAAATGAAGATTGAAGAACAGTCAGKTTTTTTTTACTTGAGAACAAATGTTGCCTGATGACTATTTTAGTATCTCAGAGTGAAACTGAAAACACCATGTCAAGGATAGAAAGATAGATAGTGTTTGGGTTTTGTTTTTAATTTACTGCATTAGAAAAAAATCTTGGAGTCCCATTCTAATGTCGTTGCTTCTGTTTCAGAAGGTTTTCTCTTTCTAAAGCAGAAATATCTTTCTAAACTGCTTCCAGGTTCTGCCTCCTTCTCTGAAATATGATCATGAATGTGACTATCATAAACACTGAAGGGAAAAAAACCAACAACAATAAAGGCTAACTCCATCAAAATTAAGGGCAGTATGGTGGTTCTCATGCTGACTTTTAACGAAGCCGGGGTTTCACCCCGGGAATAGAACTACTGAACACATCACAAGGCTTTGTGTGCTAGAGGGGCTCCTCCCATCAGCTAATTGCTTTAGAGTGTTTTCTGCACATTTTACGACTGGCAAAGATTTCCTGTGAAATCAGACAGAAAGGAATTGTTTGGCCTTAGATGGTTCTCAGATGGTCTTCAGGTGGGGAATAAAAAAAAAGTGTGTGGAGTCCAGAGGAGGAAGGGTGTCCTTTTCTCCCGGCTCTAAATATGAATGGCTACTCTTTCAACAACAGGTTACTTACTCCATCTTTGACAAGAATCTTTGTGACAAGAAAATGTTGGGCTTTCTTGTTTGCCTCTTTTAAAGGGCAAATGCAGAATATACTTGGAAGATGTCTACTGTCACTTAGTCACAACAAGCCTGTCTTAAAATACTTAGAGATTTTGCTTCCTTACTCCAACTGGAAATACATTCTGAGGATGAGAAATTGCTTTCTAACTCCCAAAGTTCTTGATGGTGACTTTACTGCCATTTGTCCTTGTGCCAGTGATGCCTTCTCACTTAAATAATTCTTTGTCCAATGGTGATTAGCCATTTAACAGATTTGTTCAGAATAATCATAACTTGATCTTTTGGGTTATGCCATTGATGCCATTTYATTCTCTTTCCAGGAGCTGACTTCTCTCTTCTTTCTCCCTTCTTTTTCTCTTCTTTCTAGTTGTCCTATGTTGCATTTCTTCCCATTTGGACTCACATTTTTGAGTAAGGGTTGTACAGGGTGSTCTGTATCAGGTTGTAACAGTCTTTTGTATGATGTTGGGGGGATAACCTTGGTGGCAAGAAAAACTGAGCACCCCACAGTTACATCTGTATTTTTCTGGCTGCATCACACTGATTGATCACATTCATCTTGTGATTGCCTGGATACCAAGGACTTTCTTTTCCTYAGTCTCTTTACCCTGACAGTTTTGCTTTTGTGTGCCCAGTCATTTCATCAGGAATGACAGACAGCATGCAATCATTTAGTTAACTCTTTTCACATGGGTCACCTGCCAGTACTCAGGAGGCCTAAGGATAAGCTGACCACGGAATGGGGCATTTCTTTGTTGTCACTGTACTGACTATAAAAAATGCATATAACTCTCATTTCCTTGAGTTATATATGGAAGAATCATACAGGAGAGGACAATTGCTGTGGTGGAAGATCCCACCTTCTTTTGAGCCAGTGCATAGACCTCTCCTAGTGCTTTTCCTAGAGAACTACAACCAGTTGCATCTGTGGGGCTTCTCTGCAACTCTTCTCAGGTTACTTTTGCAACTGCCATGATAGACTTGTAGCTCCACCAGAATGAGAGAAGGAGGGTTGTCACTAGACTAAGAAAGATGAAGAGGGTATTAAGTGTAAGCATGAGGAAGGAGAAAGTTGCTGATACAGCCATCTCTAAATCTTGTTACCTGATATAATTTTCACAAAAAAAAACCCCCAAAAAGTAAAGTGAAGAGGCTTATTTACATTGCTAGTATTCCCATTATTTAAAAAATGCCTATACCTGCAGGTGTTGCATGCTATCCCTGTTAAAATCCCTAAGCAGTGCTTCTGGAACTGCCAGTGAGAGATATTAGGTGGTTGAAATATGTTTGAGAAGATTTCTTGTTATCATCCTTCCTTGCTGCTGCTGTTCTGCTACCATGCTCTCATAACATGGGAGGTTTGGGTTCTTAATAAATAAGGAGACGGTTATTATACTTTGGAAAGTATCCAGCATTGCTTCTGTGAATGTAATGAGTCTCACTAGCCTATTCCAATYCCAATGGAAGTCCAAGGAAACTCAGATCTTGCTGACAGACCAATACAAAAGCAGATGGGTAACTTGCAGTTAACAGCACATGATGAAGGTTGGAAAATGTATATGAAGATTAGCTTAAATTTCTCCAGCATAAATCACGGTAAATGGTACCCCAAGCAAGCCACAGCCACAGTCCAAAGTGCAAATCTCAAAGGAATAGTTGCCATCTGGGTTTTATAATGTGTCTTTTTTTTCCCCCAGCCATTATAAAGACAGTAATGATAAAAAATGGAAATAAAAATGCTTTCTACCTGAAGCACTGCCAACACTGAGTTTGGCAAAGTTAATGAGTTTGATGGGAAGGCTGTTTTGAAGAGAGGCTAGGATGGAAAGGTCCATCTGTGGGATCTAAAGAACCTTCCAGATAAGAAGTCAGTCCACTGGTGTGGACTTCATCCARTGCAGACCGCTAGAGTGAAAACATCTCTATCTGAGCTGGTTGTTTAGCATATTCATTGGAAGGGAAGAAACACTTCTGGGGTGTGAGTCATTTAATGCTAAAGCAGATGTCTACAATACTTCTGATGAATTACTCCCTAAAATGCCTCTTTCTCTCTGTTGATTCCTAAATGGATAGACAGGAAGAACASGCTGTATTGTAGATGTTCAAAGACACATGAAATGAGCCTGAAGATCATTAATAGTTTTGAAAAGCTGTAAAAAATATTGCTGTTCTGTAGATAAGCTTCTGTGCAATGTATCTTTCAAACAGTAAGACCTTAGGMCTCATGCATGATCATGCATTGSTTCTGCTACTCCTGCTAGGGGACAGAGGTGCTATAAGTCACTGGGTACCATGTCCTAATTTATTAGTGCATTGGAAACAACACACTTTCCTACCCTTCATCCAAAAAATAGTGTAAATGTTATATTGGAACAAAGAAACAGACAGTAGGGAAMGACACAAAGGAATTTACGCTTACCAAAATCAGAACAGGTTTTGCTTGTAAGACCTCAGGTGTATGTGCAGTCCTTCAGAGGATCTCAGGCTACTTTAAAACAGCAAATTAAGTGTAATTTCAGAGGTTAAAGACATTATTTCTGTATTAGATAGCCAGCTTGAGTCCTGCATGCAGAAGGATTGTACTGGAGTCATAAAAAAGGTACAACCATATTTCTCATTTATGATCACAGTGCAGATCACACAGATGCACTTGCACAAAACTTGCAAAACAGAATCCTGCAGCAGAAATCACAGAATAATTGTGCTCTTCGGCAGACCAGTCAGTTGTTACAGTCCAAAAACGCGGGCATCCAAGGTGTTGCAGCTCTTTGCAATTTGTAGTGGCCCTTTTTAAAAGAAGTAACAGGAAAAAAAAAAAAAGCTAAAAGAATACATATCTCCTGCCCAAAACGATGTCACTGAGACATAATGGGAAAGATAATCCACCACAACACAAAGCCGTACTGAAAAATATAAACTGCAGCTTCAGGAGGGTCCAAGTGGTACATACAGATATATGGTTTTGTCACAGATAGGGAAWAGGAAGCTGCTTTTTTGAACAAAGTGGAGCCTAAAAGGAAACAAAACGATATATTTTCCTCTCTKTCTATTCTTAAGGATGTGGCAGGCAGGTACCGAAGGATATTTTTCTTTAAGAATGTTGTTTCTTTTCCTTCCTCCCTGAATTTCCTTTGCATTTCCATTGCATTTCAGTGTGTTTTTCTTCAAAGCAAAGTGCTGCTGCAGGAAGTTGTCTTGAATCTCAACAAGCGAAAAGGGAGAGTTTYGTCTCCTACAGGCAGGCAGTCCTGAGCGTAAGAGCAAAGCAGGGACGTACGTTCCTTGCTCGCAGTGCCCTAGATTACACCGGACAAACATCACCTTGTCCAAGTGCTGCGGAGACCAGTGGAGCTGGATGGCCTCCAGGAGCCGTCGTCCCAAGGGACCTATATAAGGACCAAGGTACGACAGCAGGTTCACAGCGTGGGGATTTTCCTCTATTAATGCATCAATCCCTGAATATCCAAACCACCTTGGCACCGTGCTGCACATCCCAGGCCCAAGGGTTCACAGCGATCAGATGAAAGCAGGCAAACAAACACTGGTTGACTAGTAGCTATTAAAATGAAGGGTTCCTCTTATTTGTTGCCCTGTTATTTTTGCTCTTTGAGGTTTATAGTATATGCATGGCACATATTTGAGCTTTTATCTATAGCCATTAGGACTGGAACTTTTTAAATGAATGCTGAGATTCTCACATAATGACAAGAGCTGGGGAAAACATCAAATATCATGAGACGTGAAAAACATCTTAAGTTGGCAGTACYACACATAAAAAGAGACAGCTCTTGCCTTGAAGAGCTACGGTCCAAAAACACGAGACAAAGAGTGGTAGAAAGTAGAATTACCACAATTTTATACACACAAGAAGATTAAGGAACTTGTGGAAGCTAGCACAAATCTSCTGAAACTAAGCCTAGTGCCCTTGATATAGGGATACATTTCTTCTTCAATATATAGTCTAGACTGTCATAGGGAAAATAAATTATTTTGCATGTTGCCAGAGGATTTTATTTTCCTTGCTAAAACAGGCAAATTATGCTATTGTCATGACTTACAATGCTACCATAAGCTTCATAAATAGAATTTGTTGCAGTATCAGATACTAATATTTTTCATGGAAACCAATGAAAACAATGTTATAGCTCCCAGTGAAAGTAATTTTGCAATAGATTCGGTGAGCATTTCTCAGATTAGTTGTGAGGCAGAAAGTAGGTGTGCAGAAGAAAATGAAGTCATATGTCCTGGGATTCTTTAAAGCATCAGGAAGGTGATGGTGGCTGTGGCCTTTAYTCTTACATTGCTCTGCAGAATGTTATTTGAGCACTAACTGCAGCATTGCACAAGATAAGCCACTTTTACCCATTGATGCGACTGCATCATTTTCTCTATGGGGTTAATTTGTTTTAGTCTGCCAGATTACTTTAATCAAAAACCTGGCCAGTTCTCGGCTATAGCGTATTTTGACAGTCATTGACAACAGAGTGTTCCTTCAAGTTGTGGGAACATTGATTATGGTGGTGGTAGAGATGAGATAAAGCTATATGTACTTGTTCTGTATTATTTAATGACTCATTGAAATTAATAACTGTCGTGTTCTTATCTTGCATTACAGTTGAGAAGCACATTGGTTATAGCCAACAGCAAGTAGAAAAGCTGGTTGTTTTGCTAATAATCTGTTGCATTTGTGAGTTGTACAGTCATCACTTAGTCTCCAGAATTTTTCTGTCTTTGTGTTYTTTAAAATCCTGTATTATCCAGAGGCTGTTTTTTAATTACTTTATTATATCCTACTTCAAGTTAATGGAAGTGAACATATTTGTRTTAGTATTAACATAATGTAACTAATCATATTTTAATTTCTTTGCTGGAAGTTGAACAGAATAATGAATTGATTAGCATGGCAGCAGATGCCAACTTCATCAATGACTGAGTTAAAAAATAAATCCAGTATTGAAGCAAGATCTTTGAAGTGCTAATCCATAAAAAATCTCTAAACATTTTATTGATCAGTGATTTTATAACAAAACTCTTAAATTAAACACAACCCAATACACATGTAGCTCTTCATGGGCACTTATCACTGTGGCTTTTGCTGAAGTCTCACACTGTAAGCATCAAATAGTTGACATGACTTGAGTGTGTGAACTAGAAATACTCAATATTAACTTTGGGCTAGCTTTCACGGTGGATGAATTGCTTCCAAGAGTTAGGAATGACCGTGAATTAGCTCGTGCTGGCAAGACGGGGCGCGAGAAACATGATGAGCCTCAACTCAGCAAGAACCTTACCCAGGTGACACTCAGTTTGGCTTGCTGGGTTCATTCAGGATGAGCAGAGCTGCTGAAGCATGCCAATGTTTCCTTCAGGCCTTCCATATCTTTCCTTCAAGCACTGTCCTACGTAAACAGGACATGTGGCTTCACAATAGATCCCTGACAAAAGCACACAGGGGAAGATTTCTGAAGATGCTTGAGCACTTCTAAGTCCTTTGGGATGTTGGATTTGTTTGCCTTTTTGGGGGGATGTTTTTTTCTGGATTTAATAGCAAAATAACTTTAAAATCTTTTATTTGGCTGCCATATACAGGTACCATAAAAACCTCYCCTAGAGGTGAATAAGTATTTTTCCCACCAGTGTTTTCTTCTCCTCTCAGGTCTCACAGCCTACAACTATTTCCACCTCTCCATGTCCTGCACACAGAGCAACACTCTGGTCAGTCAAGACRTTTCATTGCTATAAAGTAGGTCAGAGTATTTACTTTCCTCTAGAAGTCAATCTGATTGATTTTTCTTTCCTTGTTTATTGATTGCAAACCTTAAAGAATATTGTTATTGTCATGGTTGCCTCAATAAGAGAAGATGGAAGGGAGACATAATAACTGTCTTCTAATATGTAAGAAGTAGCCAGAAGGAGGACAGAATAAACTGTTCCAACAGTGGTTGAGGCAGCTTAAAATGCAGCAAGAGGGATTTATGTTAGGGAATAGGAAAACTACTCTCAGTGCTGAAGCACTGGAAGACGTTGCTAAGGGAGACTGAGGATCTCTAGCATTGGTGGTCTTCAAACTCTGGCTAGACAGGATTCCCTGAGGAACGGTTGAAAGAGAGCTAAAAATTTCTTAGGAAAGCAGAGTGAGCTAAACAGCCTCTCAAGTTTCTCTCTGTCTCCTACTGTCCTGCAGAAGACAGGCTCCATCCCTTCAGCTCTCCAGAGGTTCCAACACGACTTAATAATGAAATGGAAATGGCAAAGTTTAATAATCTATGGGCAGATTTCTTTTGCTGAGGCACCACCCCTGCCTGGGAGCAGTGGGACAGCATGGCATGTAGACACGGGAGTATCTACAAGAACTTCTCCCTCCGGTTCTCTCCTACCAGGGATGTCCTGCACCTTCCCAGCACCTCTCTCTGTATTGCATATTCCACCTGCCACAGACTGCAACCCAAATTCATCCCTTCTTCCCACTTTTAGATCTGGAATGACAGTTCCCTGCGTCCCACCACTTTGGRCATCCTGTAGCACCCGCTTGCACTGAGATTGTGTACATACTCACCCTGCCACATCCCCTCACTGCTAAGAACAAGGAATTTAGTGGAAGCCTGTACCTTACACTGTGACAATAAGAGAAGCCTTGCTTTCTGTGTTGGGTCGTTGTGCTGCTCTGAGGCGGTATGAGCAGCACCTGCACCCGGGGAGACCTCAGTACCCCTCATGCTTYGTGCTGTCTGCAGCTTCATGGCCCACGCAGCTCACAGCCTTGYGCCTCCTCCTTCCCTGAGCTGCAGCAGTTTCCCATACCCAGGGGACCCTGCAGCTCGCAGAACGGGCACTGCAGATCTAATATTTTTCTCTGCTACATGAGGGGTTGAATGTTTTCGTGCTCGAGATGTCCAGGTTCTGGCAGTTAAAGTAGCTCAGACGGGGCCGYTTTAGTGGCTGTTGTCAGACACCTCAACACTCTGTGTTGATGTGACAACCCATCATCACATGCAGACAGGAAGCAGCAAGGAGGCGAGAGAGAAAATATAACAAAAAGGATTTCTCTGTCTGCCAAGGGAACAGCCCATGGGCAAAATCCTGCCTGCTCAAAAAGTAGACTGCAGCAGAGTCAGAAATAACAGCCTTGGATTTTTAGCATTGTCTTCTTAGTTGAATTTTCATTACATATCCTTCAGCTGATGAAACGCAGGTGAATGCAGGCATCATTTGGATGTCCTCGCAGCTTTCCACCAATTAGCTTTCTCTCAGTCATGTATTTCTACACCTGCTTCTGCATTTATGCATCTAGATTTTAGTTAGCTATATCACACAGGGAGCACATCATATTTTCTCTCTGTTTTTCAATGGATTTTTAATATATATATATATGCAAAAAAAAATTAAAAATCCCTCTTTTACTTCAAAATAGAATACAAAATTGGCAACATCCCCCAACATCCTCCTCCATTTCAATTTCACCTCTGGATCTAAATTCACGCATTCCCCTTTTGCTCTTAAAAAAAATCCATAAATTTATTTCATGGCAGTTGCAGTAAACTGTAGCACTTTAGAACAGATCTTCTGTGTTTCCTTTCAACATAGACTCTGTTCCCAGTAAGATTAATGCATAAGCAAAAAAGGAAATAATGTTAGAACTTTTGGTTAAAAATTTCCCCAGACTTTAAACAATAAACTGATTACAGGCTCAAAACTTCTCAAAAATTGAAATCCTGTTATTTTTATCAATCTTAGTCTTCACAAAAATGCTGATTTTTTTTAAGTAGATACTTTAAAAAAAAAAAAAATCTGATGCAAAACTCCCTTTTCCTATTGAAGAAGACTTGGATGC
Organism: Eudromia elegans; assembly: GCA_003342815.1. Lineage (NCBI taxonomy): Eukaryota > Metazoa > Chordata > Aves > Tinamiformes > Tinamidae > Eudromia > Eudromia elegans. Next base: position 4,783,780 of record PTEX01000042.1, read on the forward strand.
TATATTTGTCTCCCACCTACCCATTTCCCTCAATGCAACAGAAAATCCTTCCTTTAGTCATACATACTTGGGAGCTTGGAGAGGGGTAAGCAAGCCTGCTGCAGAAAAGGATCCGCAGGCTGCAACTCAAGACTCACCTCTGAGGAAGCCTTTGGGGGCTTATATTGCTCTCCTCTGTCCCTCAAGGCTATTTATCCTTTATTTTATTTCAGGATTTTTACTTCTTGTACCCTCCAGAAGACTTGTCCTCACATGGAATACATCATTTGTGTGGGAATGCAGCTCCTTCAGTGCACTCCGGATCTCATCAGGAGTGCCAGTGGAAATGCACCTCGTGCCCCATGGCAGCTGTGGGTCATTTCACTCTCTAAAGCAATCCTGGCCAGTGTAAGTTGTGACTCTATTCCTGGCATTTGTTGGAATATCTTTCCTGCCACTTGCTGARTGTTTTAGTTTAGCTCTGTTAGCAAACCCTTTTTAACACAGGTAAGAAGTGATGGTCCTTGATGAAGGGTAGTTCAGGTCCTCCTCCAGTCTGCAGCAAAGCCCTAGAGAGTCAACAGGCATGYGAGATTGCTGGAAAGGGAAATGAAGTGCGGGTATCTTCGTGCTCATCTGACTCTGGCTGTATTTCATGGGGTTGTCCATGATGGGAARCGTTGGCATCAGTGAAAATTCCCAGGTGACTTTGAGGGGGAATCGCTCCACTCATGAGTGCTTTCAGTAGAAGGGTGGCTAAGACAAATCAGTCCCAAATGGGAACATCTACAAGGGCTTTATCACAGATTCATTGATCCTTTCTCAGATTACAGGTCTGGTAAATCCAGGCCAGTATAAGCCCTGTGTCTCTATGAATATACGCACACCCCCTTGCTCGCACCCGCATCACTGAAAGCGTGGCCRGACAGACGCCCTCCAGTTTCTCAGCACAGGAAACGTGGCCATTCTGGCACAAATTAAATGAGCCCATCACAGATAAGACAATGAATTGCTGCTTCCCCCATGGAGGAGCCCCAAATTTTCATCCTATTTAATAATCAGACACTGCAAAACAGCATTTTAAATGTATTCACAGCTTTCAAGCACCTGGTGCATATTGCTGATGTGTGGCAAGCAACTCAGTTGTCTTTATTTTGGAGAGTAATGCAAAAGTCAGATTATTTAAAGGAGGATGCATGAGAGGCTTATTGGGGACCCTACCTGGCACTGCCCTTTATTCACCTTTCGAAAGAGTATATGTGTTGAAAGAGCATTTGCAAAACTTGAGCTGCTCAGCAGCTATCAAAGCAGTCAGCATCCTGCTATTGTTAGTTTTCACTTATGCAAAGTTAAGGAGAACATATATTCAATAGATATTAAATTCTCAGCAGCAACTGAGAGCTTAAGAATAGCCGTAAAAATTCAGATCAGAAAATCTCATCTCCAACAAGTCAGTTGTCTTGTTTAAGAAAATATTATTTTAGTTTGACAAGATTTGTTTTCCGTAACTATTTTTATTCGGCATCAGGTTTATTTCTATCCTTATAGTCAGGTCCTATACACACTATTCAACATTTAGGTTTGGTTCCAAGTAGTTCCTATAAAGTTGTAATATCCACACTTCCTGCTACAGGTTTTTACAATACTGACAAGCCATTGACTTTCTTCCAGTCTTCTGGAAACTACTGGAAGTTTTCCAGTGCACTGAAAATCACCAGCGTCCAGAGTTCTCTTCAGTCATCTGTCTTAAAAATCCCAGGTGCAGGTTATTCAGACCTGCTGATTTTAAATATTTAATCTTAGTAGCTGCTGTTTAATGTCTTCTAACTTTATATTTGGAATGACAATCCACACATAATGATGAGATCTTACCAGACTTAAACTAATACAAGTGCCACATTGGGCCAAAAGGCTTTATCAGAGCACCCTTTTTGAAATAAAAGCATTAGCACTATTTCTGAGGACTCCAGTTGAGCTCGCACACAGATCCRAAGCAATATTTACATCTCAAAATCTATCTTGTCTTTCATTTTTTACAAGCAAATAAACTTTGTGTTGTGAAAGCTGAAAGAAAATCCCATGGATCTGAAATAGATGTGCACCTGAATCTAAAGGGAGCCCTGAAAGGGCYGTTGTGAAGCCAGAGGAATTTTAAGCAGTCTCATGTGGGTGCTAACTCTGGGGGTGAGGGACACTAATCCTTATCTCAGCCCCAGAGTAATGAACTTGCTCCCAAGTACTCCGCAAAGTGTGAGAGTTCACACTTCYGTCAGTAGTTTTGGGAGCTTTTTGGTAGTTCAGTAGTTCTTTTTTCCATGAGTTACGCCCTAATTTACCTAAAACTCTCTGGCCTAAAAACTGTGTTCTTTGGTGCTGTTTCTAGCCACTTATCACCAAAGCTATGAGCTCTGAGTAATCGTTTACAATGAACAGATTCTGATGTATTTTAAATATCACTGAAGATAGAAGAAGAAAAAAAAAAAGCCCTCCTTCCCTTCTTGATCTAGGGGGGATACCTCCCCCACTTCTACCTTCTTTAGTGGCATCTCTCCTTGATGCTGTGGTCAAAAAGCCAGGGTCCTATTTGCAACATGATGGGGGAACCAACCAGTGTCCAGAACAGGGCCACATCCAGATTTCCAGACTGTGCTCCATGGCTTCTGCCTTGCCTCCAGTTGCCTTCTCCATTGCTGGCTAACAAGSCAGTATTTGAAGAACTACCCCTCCCCAGCCTGTTATTAGCAAGCAAACAAGAGGAACTTATTAAATACATGCTTTAAAGCATCACTGTGGACAGTAAACACTTTGTTGACACTATCGTCTGCGATGAGAGAAGAACTAACAGGGCCCAAGGTCACAGTTCAGGCGATGATGAATATTAAGCACTGTTGATGCTATTCTAGTTTAATGTGGTTTACCTCAAGTGCTCACTGCTGGGTGTTACGTGTTGTGTACAAAAACAACAAAAAAAGCTGCTTTTAACATCCTCGACAAGACATCTGACTTAAAAWTTTCCCAGTATTCAGGTCTTGCCATATCGCTTCCCTTTGAAGTGAAACACAACAGGAGTTGATAGGAGTGTTTTTATGAAGCAGTTTCTCATGAGAAAATGCAGATTCATCAATATGGAAAATTTTCATGGCAACAGACAGGGGCAAGAAGGTAATTTACAGTTAGGATCAAAATTCTGGGAGAGAGAGAGAATCCACAAGTGGGTGAAGCACCCTGCTGTGATATGAGGAATGAGTCCTTCAGGTAGGCATTTATAGGAGCGAGTCCTCAGTGTACCTAAGTCAGTGTCAGCACAGTGAAGTCCTCAGTCTGTGTTGGCAATGGCAGGCAAAGTTTTTGGATAGACAGTAAAAGCTTTGCAGTACAGAGCTGGCTTTCGGTGTTACTAATCCACAGTGGTTACATTTCTGGGCCTGAMAACTGAATTCGGATGAAGGGGAGCATGACTGAAAATTTAGAGTGAATAACTAGTGGGCTTTACCCTGACTAGGAAAATTCACCATGTCAAATAATTTATGTCACCTACTGTAAAGCTATAATGCACTTTTGTCCACATTTGCAAGGTACTCAACCAAATACCATTACAGAAGTAGCACATCAAAGAGGCAGTATATTACAGAGCTTAAGAACCATAGATCAGAACCACTGAAGGGTGACTGAAGGTGTTCACAGAAAGACCTAAAAATTAACATCCCTGGAGAGGCTGTAGGAAAGTGGGCATAAGAAGTGAGTTATTATTCTGCCTTCTCACAACTCATCCAACTTAGCTGTTGCTCCAACCAGTCTCCCATTACACACACTGGTTCCCATTGCCAGTCCACGAACCACTTATAGCCACGGAGTTAGCTGTGGAAGATAAATGGTGCCTCAGGCACCTTGGGGCGAGCGCGCTGCCCACTCTGTGCTCTGGCCCCGAAGGCTCAGCCAGGACTAAGCCTGAGCACATCAGCCCACCTGAGAGTCTAGAGGAGGTTTGATGAACTCCTTAGTTGAGCTGGGCTGGGCACTGCCAGCCCAAGGGGTAGACAGAGCTAACGCGTGACTGTCTTGTCTTCACCAAACCATCAAGGCCATTGACTTTCATCAAAGGGCTTCTGTGTAATGAGATCTGTCTGATACAAATTAGAACTGTGGAAAAAGCCAAGTTCAAAGCCTTCCTCCAAGCTTTGCAGTTAAGACATTAGGAACAGAGAGCATCACACGCAGCAGGGTTATGCTAACTTGATCCCAACAACTCTCAAACTCTGTAAAAACATGATACACCCTATGGGTAACTTCTCCCACAGTTGACTCTTATCCATGTGGACTCATGCTGCTTCACACACCTCAGACACTAGTCCCTCCCCATTCCAGTCACAAACAAGCTCCAGTTTCCTGAGACAGCACCATTCCTGATCTGAGTAGGAACGGCTGGCTCCAGGGCAGGTGTCCAGGTGTCAGGTAGTGGGATGCAGCTGCATGCCCAGCCCCACCAAACCTACCCCTATCAGGATGAATGAGGGCCCCCAGGTGAGCTTAACACCCTGAACTACTTCTGGAGGTCAGAGGGTCAGCTCCTAATTTCAGGAAGAGGAGCCCTCTTTGGCCTCTATCCCTTACAATGCAAGGGCAGAAGTATTGTCCTCTTGACAGCTTATCTTCCTCTCTTTTCTGGGAGGATACTTGTGCAGGAACACAATCTTTGTTTTCCCTCCTCTCCAGATAAAACAGCCTTTTATTTTTGTCTAGCTAAAGCCTCTTTAATGCAAGCTGCTAACATCAGTCATTGCATGTCTGTTAAAAGCAACCTGTGCTTTTCCTGGCGTTGGGAAGATCTGCCCCATTGTACCCTGTGCCAGGTTGGAGTGTTGACCATCTGCATAAYCTCTTGCCTTGTTTATTTACATTGCAGAAGAGTTAGCAGTTTTGGGGACTGAGTAATTCTTCAAACATTTCAAAGGTGAAGAATATGTCTTTCATTGGCTTAAGTCATGATTGCTGCACTGCAATAAATCACAGTCCTAAACAACTACACCTGAAAATGTTTATCTAATTGGGTACTTGTTCATAATGAAATGCATTTAACTAAAAGCATAATTGCTGCTGGAAGAATATCTGAGCCTTATTGCCACAGGATCTRGAGATGTAGAAAATGTTCAGTAGTCCAGTGACATAAGAATGATTAATTATACCTGCATTTATAAGGTATCTTTAACATGTTTCAAAGGGGSTTGCTGGGAAGGCTCTTCCTTTTAAAATAAGGTCTCCTCTTCAAGCGAGTAGACARGATTAGAGAAGAATAAGCCTAAAAAATTATCACTCTTTGCATTTTTTAAAAAATTATTTATACTAGTCMTAAGTGGAATCAACAATATTTCAATTTGTACAGGATCAAGTAGAGGAATCTGATGTTGAGATTCTGAAACAGCAAAGTAAACAAAAATAAGCTGTGTGTCTGTCAGTGTCCTGAAGATGTGTCTGGTAACAGAATCCTGGTSAATCCGGCTCTTTCAAGAGGTCAGGCAATATTAACTTGGCTGAATTGATCCGAATAGGAAGCCATACTGTGACTGCTTATACAGTGCATTTTCGGAGTGTCTAAGCCTTGAAAAAAGTCCTGAGGTTTTGTGTCAGGGCCGCTGCTCTATGGACAAAGAATTACTGTGCTCTGGGTAGTTTTTCCCAKGGTGGAGGAAAGGCTTTTTGGCTGTGACAGCGTTATAAATGTCTGGATTGGACACGCTTAAGATTTTCAGTTTTCAATTTGCATAGCAATTTTTATGTCCAAGCTAATCTGAATTAATTTTGAGAGTGAGACTTTGTGAGGCACTGTATCAAATGTTGTTGTTGTTGTTTTTAATTCAAATTACAACTACCATGTGTTCTTCAGTTACTAATTTACCAAAAGAACTAAGAGCCACCCACGAAAAGCTATCAAGTTCCCCGAGTGAGATTTGATCTCTTCCAGAAAAYGCTCGCATACGTTTCATTCACATTAAACACTGCTGAGCATCCAAAGATAATGAAAATTAGGCTACGTCGTCCTGATTTCAGAYGTGTAACTTGGAGGCGAAGGGTGCTTTGAGGACGCATCACACTGGGTTTGTGAGCTTGACATTAATCATATTTTTTTGTCATGCTTCACGCTTGCTGTATTGCTACATTATTTGCATTATGCAGTAAGCCACAGTCATAAACAAATATATCTGAAAATCTGTATTGTGAAGGCTCCAAAACTGCTTGAAGACATAACTCCTACTGCCACACTTACATGCCTTGAAAAAGTGCTAGTAATTGTTGGAAACATTTTGAACTTTGCAGCAACTTCACTTTTCTCCTACTTCTCCTTCACAATCACTTTTCTTTGGTTAAATGTCTTATTATTTAAAGAGGTCTGTGAGAAATGCTCCGGAAAAAAAAAAAAGAATAGGGAAGTTTTCTTCCACGGTGAAGTCTGCTGGAGACACAACAAACTCTGTGGGGAGTGTTAATAAATTACGGCGTATCTGAATCCAAATATGACAGAGAGCGCCAGAAGAGGCTGCGAGTGCCCCGAGGATCTTCCACTGCACATTATGATGCTGGACGGGTTTGAGTCAGAAGCTYGGTGCCTTTTCCGGACAAGTGGACGAAAAAGATAGTTTAATGTTTGAGCTTCTTTCATTTTTTTCCTTCTTCTGCCAGAACTCCCTACTGCAGAATCAATCTGTCCATGATATGTTATAGCTTAATAGGCAAGAAAGTTCAGGAATTGGGAAATATGGAAAATTTGGGAAAATGAGTGATTACTCCACATATGAGTATCTATGTTCACCATCCACATTTAAATGCATTGGAAGAGATGAGTTTCAAGCAATACACCTGCCCACAGGCACCACRGCCCCCTCTGCATCCTTATTAGCCCCCTGGATCCCTGCCTTGCCCCAGCAGAGCAAAAGCACAATTGTGGCCCTGGATTTCGTTTGCAGTTTTAAAAATGGGACCAAGTTGCACCATAGTTTCTTAATTAATGTGAGGGGGAATTTCACCAGATACAGATCTCCATCAATAGGACGAAAGCTCATATTGTCTTCCTAGATTATRTGCTGTTCTTTTTCACCAGATTTGCACGTTACTACTTTGAGAAGTGCACTGTGTTATTAGTATGCAACTTGATCTTCTGCACAGAACSCGTAAGATTTAAAAACAAAGCGTGCTCTTTTAATTTGGGTTATAGCTTCTGTGACATTTATATTTACTTTCCCTTTTTCCTATACTGATAAGTTAAAATGCCCTGCAGCATTYTGCAATTTATGTCTGCATGTTTGCTCCCACGGAATTACACATTTCATGGAGCAAGGAAATACATTTGTCTCAAGAGTTAATAGATTTTTTTTTTTTATCTTGCAGATATCAATAAAACCAAACTGCTGTTTCCTTCTCATGTTAAAGAAAAAGACATTCGCTCTATTAATGATCATTATTAGTGGCATTTTCAATACCACAATTTAATAGTCACCTCCTGTGTTTACAACTCTTTCTGCGTGGAGCAGGGACCCAAAGTAGCTCATCTAGGGGGAGGGGCTATGATGGATTGCGCCTTCACTAAGGGGGGGCTCCAGATCCATGTGACTGAAGCGTTTATTTCAGAAATGGATTGCCTGGACCTCATTTTTTTTTCCCCACTTCAAAGCCTGGGGGTAACTAGATCAATTCACAAATATATCTTCCTTCTTTCATTCCCTTACTGTGTCATGATCACATGAAACTCTCCAAGGGTCAGATCAGAAATAATTACAGAATTCTTATTTATAATGGAGTTTAGAAGTATGAGAAAAATAAGATGAAAGAGACCAAAAAGAAACCGGGGGGTGTCCCCTCTCCTTACCAGATAGGAAACAGCTCCAAGAAAGAAGGGAGTTCCTGTGTGCCTGGGCGATATTTCCTGGGCTTAGCAGACACACAGGTCTGCTGGGGACACAGGAACAGAGGCATTTGCTTGCTCTGAGCTGCATGTCCACTGCAGGTCACGATGGCGAGCAGTCTCTCGTATTCCACTCACAGAAGCATCCAGCCCTGACTGCCTCAGGAATCGTTCATATTTATCAGGAGATGAGATAACCTGGGAAAATCACCACCACGTCCAGCTTTTGAAAGTTATTATTGATGATGACCATTACTGGTGATGGTCCTTGACCCTGGCTAACTGGTGATCATGATGGTGCAGCTCTTAGGGGCAAGTACAAGGCCTGTGACCAGCCTGCTGATACCCACATGGTCTCTATTCACATTCAATGTTTCAGCTGGAGTTCACGGCAGTCTCAGAGAGGAATGAGAAACGAAAAAGATCTTAGTGAAGGAACGTGACAGGAGAAGAGGCTGGAGAAGTGGGTGAGATGTTGGGAAGAGCGAGGAGAAGGCTGGCCACGAGAAAAATAAAACAAAATGAGGTAGCAGCAGAGGGGAGGAATGGATGAGCCCAAGCAATGCGGGGCAAGGAAAGCTTCCCCCTTGGTACAAAGCGACCCCGGAGAGGTAGAGTGGGTGCCGGAGCTGGTGCCGGCACTGGCAGCGACGACACAAGCCCAACACAGCGGGGGCTTTTAGAGATAAACCCAGCACGAGCTGCATTTCTACAGCGAGACAGACCTGGGGTAACGCAAGAGAGATCGCAGCGACTCCCCGTGAGTCACAGAGGACAGATTAATGGCAGACATCTAAGACTATAATCTGGGGCCCTGAGTATTTGACCCTTTCTACAGTCAAGCGAGCACAGTCATATGCCTCTCATTTAGCTCATGTCCAGTTTTTAATCAACACTGGCTAGCGCCAGAGACATCAAAGTCCCAGATCCTGCCGGCACTGCCTGTCACTCCTTCCCCTGGGTCATAGGTAATGCTCCATTTCTTTAATACCACACAGGGGAGGAATTCGCCACTTAACTGTTTTTTGGGCCCGAAGGTCTTAACATCACGCTGAGGACAATACTCCCAAGGAGGATCCATTTTTGACCCGGGTCATCAACAGCTGAGCAATCTGTGCAAGCAGATTTTGGAGGATTTTAGTGGAAGGCAATTCAACCATCCTGTGCTTGATGAGTTTGAAAACTAGAGAGCTTTTTACAGCAGGAGACACAAGTCACACGTCTCGTCCCTGTCTAGCAAACCAAAAAAAGCAAGCTGCTCTTCAAAACTCCAGTTCTGTAATAGGCAGCACGCGCAAAGAGAACAGTGATATGTCTGAAGAAACAGCAAAGTTACATATGGGCAGCGTGTGGCCTTTAATGACATTTAGGTCCAGAACATAGTTTTGTAAAAATAACAATGATTTTTATACAAATTCCAATTTCTACCAGAAAAAAAGCACTCGTGGCACATTTTTCTGCATATTCTTTGCACATGTAAATATTAGTGTCACTTGGGCAATAATTCCGTTGATTTAAGCTCCAAATCACAGCAATAGCTTGGTCTAAAATATTTGCTGGGGTAATTATGGCAAGCAGAAGTCAATAATGTCACAGCTCTAAGCAACACAGCTATGCTAGTGAACGCTGCTAGGCTGGCAAAATTGTCTTCAGTATTGCTTATTTTGTTCAGAAAACTGGAACAAGCTCTACTGGGAAATTGCTTTATTTTGGTTTAAGCAGCAGTTCTTCGGAGAGTTTGCCAGCATGCCTCCACCAGAAAACATTTCCAGCGCAGACAAAGACTTTGCAGCGAAATACTTCTTTTCTGCAGAGATGTCTTACAATTCCGCATTGTGCTCGCATGTCTTGACTCTAATGACATTCTAGTTAAAAGTAAAAACAATCCCTGMTGCCCGGTTTGATTTAGCACAGAAATTAGATACAGTTTGTTTAAAAAAGAACTTTTAATTGTAGCTCTAAACAGAGTGAAATGGCATAAAAACTGATGACATGGTCCAAAAATATGATTCTATTTTGAACATCTAAGCCATATCTTGTCTTATAAATGTTGTGATTATCATAAAAGTAAAAAAGAATCATAAGAGCAGTAAAACTGCTCTTTTATAGATTGGGAAAATCTATGATAATTTGCTTAACAAAAAGATGGTCTGTAAAGATATGGCTGCAGCTAAAATTAAAAAGCTTCTTGTATCTATTACACGTTCAGCTAAAAAGGAGCTAGCAAACATTTACCTTTTTATCTAGCTGCAGTCAATCAAATAGTGTAAGAAGACAATGAATGAATATGAATTAAAGTTGTCTCTGGGAAACATAAGATATACATTGGTCTTTTCAGAAAACATTATACCAAGAATGTACTAAAGACCCATTTGTAGTAGACACAAATGGTTCTTTTCCATAGTCCTTCCAAGGTGGGCTTGCTTACGATGGATGCTGCTACTTAATGTAGTGACATCAGCATACACAGGTCCCCAARTGCATCCCTGATTGGGGATGCTCTGCACTTGCTGGCAGCAGGAGATTCAGTACAGATGAACTGAAAAGAGTATTTCTTGTGTATCCTTTCCCTTTAATATCGCTACGAAAGAAGATGCAATTTATCTCAAACATCTTTGGTAGAAGGAAATTAAAAAATCTATGTGGAACCACGGTCTGGCTAAAGGAACTGAAAATTTCAGTAGACACGGTGTCTCGAACTTGTGAACTCTAGGAGGTAGCTAAGATCTAGAGCTTAGGCAGCCCTGTTCTCCATCTCCCCTCTCTGTACTGTGGTTTGCTGTATTTCAGCTTGAGTCCTGACTGGACCTATCGTGTGGCCRTATATCTTTTCCTAGCACAAAAGAGTGGAAAGAGCAGAGTACAAAGAAGTTAGAGGGGTCAGGAAAGCCCAGCCAGCTTGAGAATATGCGCTGCTGAGGTATCTCAGTAATGCAGTGATACAAAAACTGTCATCTACTGCTGCTTCTGCTCCATCTTAAAAGCATCTAGGCACACTCTGCTTCACTAGCACACAGGCATTCCTAACGGATTAAGCGAGCCAATATGTACCAGTAGAGGAATTTCCCTCAAAATACAGTTGCTTGGCTTGCTGACTGTATCAGGCAATACTCTTTGCTCCATGTCACAAAAATGCAGAGCGGCAGAGGGAAGCCAAGTGAGTGGCAGGGCGCCTGCAGCCTGCAGACTTCTTGCTGTGTCGGTTTTGATGCAGTGAACAGAGAGGAGCTTCAGGCAGGAATGCAAGCTGGGCTGTAGATGGAGAGTGCGAGGCTGCTGGCGAGGCCCAGAGGYCCGTATTGCTTGATCCCGACAGGACGTGGCACCTGCGGCACGGCATGCTGGAAGCGCTCAGCAGCTGCTTCGGTAGCGTAGGACCTCTAGATGTAAGATCTGGATCTCTGCTTGCCATGAGCAAGGAGTCTCCATGTCTAAACGCACTGTAGTACTAYTTTTGCTTTATTTACAGAGGAAACTCCTTGCTGGTCATATTTGCCAAGCTTATTGATCTTTTCGCAACTAGAGGAACTTATTGGTAACTTTTTGAGACTAAAAAGCATATGCAATTTAGAGTCGGATCCATTTCATGTTCCATTTCAGCCACCTAAAATGAGGTATCTGTCTAAAGCCACTGTGTAGATTTTCCGTGAGGACAAAGACATCCTCCGAGTGTGATTCRTCTCCCTTGCACCAGGTTGGGCGAGAGCCACTCCTGAGGTGCCTCTGTTTCTTCTGCACTGGGTATAGAAGTCATGTAGGCTTCTGTTTGCAATGGGAATCCTGTCTTCATTAAAGGATTAAGAGATATAAAACTCAGTGAGGTGTCAATTAGTAATATTTTATCCCATGTAGCTGACCACCAGCCAGTATGACATGGTTACAGAACTAATGGCTATTTGATATACTAATCCAGACGCTTGTTATTGCTTGGCATATAGGCTGCACTTTTCTATTATCAGGGTCTGATAGCATCAGCCAGCTATTAACCCAAGGGCGATGATGTGTTGCTAGCTCCTTGCACAAATGTTTGTTTGTGGAAGGATCTCTGARTTGTTTGAGAAAGAAATTGAGATGCTAATGTTCTTGCAGGCTCTCAAGGGTCAAAAGGACACATGCCGCATCATATGATCGCGTTGCAGAAACTGAGAAATCATCTATGAAAGAAGATCAAAGGGGAATTCTAAATACTATTTACATAATTCTCTGCCTGTTTCAGCTTATCAACTGTGCAGTGTTTGCTGTGCAGTGAGAATTATTAACATGTCATTGGGGTCCAACATACAATAATGCCCTAAAATTTAAGGCCAGGTCAAGACTGACTAAGATTCAGCAAGCAGCACCTGTTAAGTTTGCCTTTGAAAGCAGCTATCCTACCATGCTATTTTGATTTCTTGCCATGGTCATCAATCCTGTGCACACTGTCATAAACTAATGAGTGGGCATTTGCCGTAGACACATTCTGACTGCTACACTAACTCCCTYTCCGAAGCCCCAGGCAGGTGATGCCTTTCTGACACATGAACCCCAGCAAAAGCCGGGAGGGGAGGACTCCCCGCGCGCCGAGGTGCAGCTAAATCAGCGAGCTGTCGCTGCTGTGACATCTGTGTTAACAACAGGCCATATGTGGTCTGTCCAGGGAGGGCTGGCCACACACCCAAGATTGAACATTTAGCAGGTTGTACCTGAAACTAACATCTTGCACAGCCTTTAATATAAGGCAATAGTCTGGACCAAAGACTGAGCCATCAGCCAGCTGACGTGAGGGGAAGGGCTATGAAGCAGCCCAAGCATCCAGCCTTAGGCAGAGCCRTCTACTGCACTTGCACCGTTTAAGCTCCCCCAGCTATACAGGTGAAAATTCAGAAAGGGGAAATCACTTGCAAGTCACCTTCACACCTGGCTTCAGATAGAGGTATCAAGATATTGACTGTGGTGTTAGCAGCCGACCTCCTGTTGAAGAGCAGGATTTGCTTTTGCAAGGTGCTGGCGCTTGGCAGCCGGCCAGTTTAAGAAGTTCCTTCTCATTACTCGTTCTCATACCTTTCCTCCTTCGGCTCGCCACTAAGACTGTTCACAAGGCCACACAGTAAACCAGATCACAGGCCTGATTAGGGATGAAAAACAACCTTTTCTCTGCTTCCTCAGAAGAGCTGTAGCAGCAAAACCAAGAACTATCAGGTCTAAGGGCCACAGAGGGGAACTGAGCGAGGGAGAGAAGGGCCAGGACCTTCTCACGCCTGTTTTGCAGCCAGTGCCTTGTAAATCAATGCAACAAACAGGACTGAATGACACAGGAGTCAAAGAAGATGGCAAACCCTGAAATTCTGTACCCAGTGAATGCACAGCCCCTCAGCACACAGGCCATACGTCTACAGGGTTAACATTTGACTTTTACATWTGCAATATTTCCCACAAGGAGAAGATGGCAATGGGGTGCTCCATATTTCTCTGTGAACCCCAGATAATCACAAGTCTCAGTTTTGGTTGGACAATTTTCTGCTCCGGACTGGCTCTTTGCAGGACTAACAGTGCCAACAGCTTCTTTCCCCAAGACAAGTGTGTATCAGTGGTGGACAACTCCCCACTTGGCCTATAAAATGCTTTGGACCCTGGGGCAGAGAAGGGAGGCTCTTACATTATAAATATCTTTAGAGTCAGATCAAAGGCTACCAGTGCAAAGACCTTCTGGACAGTCCTGCTAGCAGAGTCCTTCAAGCTTGGGAAATAACACACAAGCCATTGCCTGGTCTAATGTGGGATGAGCAAYGGGGAAAATGGGTTTGTCAGCAGCGTTCCTGAGCTCAGGAGCATGAACACCACAGAAGAGGGAACTAACTAGCACATYGCAAAAAACAACAATAACAGAGATCATCTCCTGGATATATTTTTTACATTAATGCAGTTGTTTACGCTTTAGACAGATATGTACAGAAAAAAAATGCAAACATTTCTGGATAAACATCGCACCATTTCGACATCGACTCTCTAAAAATAATCCTGATATAAAACAGGAAATGTTCACAGAAAACATATCTTAAAACTCGTTTGACTGAATCTGAGCATACAGAACTTATGTGGCTCCACCAAAACTGCTTAAACAGGAAGAGAGAAAAGGAGAAGTGGCCATCCTATTTAACAGAATATTACCTCTTAAATTCCAAACTTGCAAGCCTTCTAAAACTGGATGTTTTTATTAATATCAGCAGGTTTTACAACATCTGTCTCACAGTGACAAATCCAACTCTTTTTCCTCAGCATCTTCATGAACAGAATTTTTCTGTCTGCCTATCCAGGACAAACTAAGTCATCAAAATGCAAATTCATCAGGGTACATAATTCCAGGATGCCGGGGCAGACGACATCCATTGGAGAGGTGGTTGAAAGCGTCTGCAAAAGCTCACTCACCCTAAATAACATGCTGCCTATGGGAATTTTTGAAGGTGACTGCATCTCAGTGTGAMAACTCTTATGGATGCCTGTATATAGGAAATGCTGAAAATTTCTGGTATGGGTGGGTAAAAAGAATAGAGGATCAGATGATAAACGCCTCACTTTGCAAGAGGGGAGGTGGCAGTGACTGCCGCTTGCTCRGCCCGTGGTGTGTGTGTTTTTCCAGTGGGAAGGCCTGCTGTGTACCCGCACCCTGAGCCTGGGGATTATAACASACACTGTATTAGGAGACACACATAGCTGGGAAAAAAAAGCCCCAAAGGCTTCTGGCAGTACAAGATAGCTGTATGAAAAGGGAATAAGACTGACAGGAAAATAATCTCTTGGAGGCTTTTGGYTACCAAGAACTGTGAGGACAGATTGCAAAAAAAAAGTAGAGATGTCCGTACCTGCTAGGCAGCCCTTTRAGAAGACTGCAGCGTTGCCTTGTTAAAGGCACACACAGAAGGGCACGAACATGTACAGGATTGCTTCACAGTGCCTTAATTTAGTAGGGGTTATTCAGAAAGTTGTGGGGACAATGAGCACTTAGCACTGTGGACACTGCGTGTGTCTCCGGCAAACTTCAAGCGTTATTTTACCAAAGCTGGGAGTTTCCARCCCAAAGACCTATGCACTACCTGAAGAGCACCTGAGTGTCTGAGAAGTTTAGTTGCCAGTCTCTGTCGTGGGAACCGAGCGGGCCAGGGCGGAAACTGAGAGGCGCTTTGTGCAGGAGCAGTGAGGAAGGGCAGCCCAGGCGCCTTGGCCTTCCCATGAAAGCTGGTGAGCAAGTCACATGGACGCCCCGTTTACTATTTTAGGAGCTGCCTCCTCTGAGCCGACTGTTTTGACTCTAATAAATAACAGTTGAGTTTAAGGCTGGACACTGATATCCTTGTTCCACACAAGGTTGTGGGGCWGTGACAGCCCTGACTTGCTCTGATACAAGGAGATGGATAGACAAGGCCCCGGGATGGGACTGGGAGCGAGTGGAGGGTCATATGATCCCACTCGGATAAAGGGCGAGTGCTTGGGGCCAGACATGTGAGAGGAGAGGAGGCAGAGGGAGGAATTACACGAGGCCCAAGCCAGGTTAAAAACAAGGGCAGGGCTGTGCGAAGAGCCCCCGGCACGCTGCTCTGAACTACACACGCGTGTGAGCAGATCGCACGAGAAAACCTCGGAGATGCCCACCAAGGCCGGAAAGGGTCATAAGTAATTATGACACAGCCCATTTTACCACACTTTATGATAAAATTCAAATATATTTTAAAAGCTACTTTGAGATAAAGCAAGCAAGCTTTACCTAGTCCAAAAACATCAGGAGGACAAACCCTCTGCTTTCCAAATCACACTCTYGATGAACATGACTTGTGTCATTGCATTCGAGTGTGATCTCGATGAATCACACTTTTGATGAATATGAATGTTCTCCTCACTCTGGAGGCCCCTTTGCCTTTTATTTTGAGTTATACGCCGGTGGATTATTCTTCTCGTTTGATCCCCAAATCACTAACTATGGAAAATACTATAGTCTACAAAAATGCCAAAGGAGTCAACTGGATCTCATGTGGCTCTCATCGCCTCAGAAGAAACGCCTGGCAAAAACTMTCTCTCGTCATTCGTTTAGACTGCAGATAGGGCATCGTGCTGGGAGAAAACACAGAAGGACCCTTCATGAGCTGGAAGGCAAAGGGAGAAGGTAGCTCTTGTCACGAGATGCAGAGCCTGGGTGCGTTTCTAGTGAAGGATGAATACCCCGTTCAGAGCAGGGGCCGCACGCAAGGCAGAGGCCCTCAGGTCTGGCGGCCAAAGCCACCGCTCTTAAGTAACCGGGGAATGGTGTAAAAAGCAGCTAGCTACCAGCAGCTCATGAGAAAGTCAAGCCAGTTATTTCAGTGTGCTAAATTTGTCTGGTCTTTCACTTTAAAAAAAAAACAAAAATAAAACAAAAACGAAAAAAAGCACACCAGCAAAATAGGGTAAAACAAAAAAAAANAAAAAAAAAAAACACCTTGGAAAAAACCCACAAAGTGAAAGTGAAGTCAGTGCATGAAGTTGGAGCTTTTACGGGCTGCGTCCTGCAGCTGCAGCCTTCAGCAGGGGCCTCTGCGAGTAGAGCAGCAAGTGATAACGGGCTGAGCAGCACTTTGCAGCTCATAAAGACAAATCTCTTTTCTTAGTAAGATTGCTGCGTATAAACTAACAAAAAATGCTATCAAGAAGATTAGAGCCTTTATTTTCCACTTAAGCTTATACTGATAAGACGGTTTTTACAATGGTGTGCCATGCATGTGATAACACAAGATGTCTTTAAAACCAGTGTACATTTCAAGCTCCGATGATGATGACGATTGTATCTAGGCTCTTGACATTTGATGCTGGAAAACTCTTTAATTAAGTGGGACAGTAATAYTGATGTGAGCTCATTGGTGCAATGGGATTTAGTGAGTATTTTACAAAATTGGATTAGAAGGAAATAAGAAATATTTCTCACTTTAGTAAGACTGAATAGATTCAATCTGAAGGTTCATATTCCAGAAGGGAACAAGATAAAGGTTGGCTGGACAGTTTATCTGCATTAATTTTAGAGTTATTCCTGTTAAAAGCAATGGAAATTTCCTCAGTTAAACTGCATGGAAGACTTTAAAATCCTCCCATACACCAATGAAATCTTAAGATACAGGCCTATCAAGTACTGCATTCTTTTTCCCTCCCAACCTCCTTATAGTCTAGCATGAGGATACAGAAGACTTCAAAGTCAACCAAACTAAAGGCAACTGGATGTCCTGAAACCTAAAGCCTTCCAGAAAACAGTCTCGGATGGTCCTGTACCAACAGCCTAGACCAGCACATATCTGCCTTTTCCTTTTCTCTGTTAACAAACAAGAGGCTTAGAAAATTCAGTCATGGTTTTGTTGGTCAAAATTAAGATACRGCAGGATGATGAGTAGGTATTTTTGCAGGGTGGTCATATGTCATCCTTCATGGCTGTCCTTCACAACGGCTGTTTTAGATGAATCCATTAAGTAGAAATTTAATTACTTCTGAATTTTACAAAGCTTTGCAAACTTTTATGGCAGTGAAGGGATAGCAATGACCATAACACTTGTAAATGAGTACATGTTTTGAAGTGTGATCATTTCCCCACGCCTTCAGGTACCAGAGGAAAGTTAATCCCAGAGCAGTCTGGATTGCTGGAGTTTCCCTTTTCTAAGGAATCCATTAGCCTGCAATTTAGGAAAAAAAAAGGAGAGTGTAGCCCTAATAGGGGAATTCATCTCACAAAGTTAATCAGGAGGGAGTCTCCCTGGCATTAACTGGCAGGGTTTGACCTCTTCTCATCTGATACACTTTGCAATAGAGAGAATAGATTCCATGGGTTATTTATACTGCAAAGTTTATAGAAATGTTTTCATAGCCCAGAAAATAAACTGTTTGATGCCATCCAAGTAGCTAAATTCCAGACACATTTGCATTCGTGTACAGAAAAAAAAAATGCAAGTCCTTCATATTAGCTCACCGGTTGTTCAATGACATGAGCGTAATCCTGCCCATACAGTCGGTTTATGCAATGTTTACTCCGGTGAACAGTCCCATGGATGTGAGTGAGAGCACTGATGACAGTAAATACGATCTTTTGAACTGGCTGTTTGAAGGAGCCAGTCCATGAATGTTAAATCACTTTGAGGACTGCAAATTGAAGTGAGTTTTCCAAATACACAGTTTCATCCGTTTCCCCAAACTTGCCATTTTTTATCTTCAAAACCATTGTTTCTGAAGTCAGGATTTCCCCCCCCCCCCCCCCCAAGATGTCGAACTGCCGCAGGTTGCTACAGGCCAACAATCAGTAGACGTGGCATTATCTGCCCTAACATATTGCCATGGTGCCACAGAAACTGGATACGGGAGGGGGCTACCTTGCCTGGCTGCAAATGCAAAACAGACCTCCTCTGCCTAAGGTCACGCATTCTGGAGGAGGGCACAAATGACCCAAGGAAGCCCTTCACTGATTAAGAAACACTTTCTTTTCCTCCTCTTTTATACTGCAAACAGAATAGGGACAAGGTAACTCTGCCTTACATGCACTTTTCATTGCAACGTATTGGACAAGGGAGAAAGGGCAACTGCATTTGTCATTATGATTATTAAAAATAAATGAAGTGGCAAGGTTATACCCAATTCACCTGTGCCTCCCACTTAGCTACTGCTATTTATAGACATGCAAAGCACATGGAGAACRCTGCTGCCATTTGGAGATGTTCAACACTCAGCTAAGGCCAAGCAAAAGAAGGGCCAAGATGCAGGGCAGGGCAGAGCTGGCCCTCACGTGACCGAGGATGTGCAGAGCACAAAGCCAGGCCACCAACTGAAACAACACTAATCACCAAGAACAGGGAGAGACCTGCCATCATAACAACATCACATGCTCCTTGATAATGTTGCAGTGGAAACCTCCTGCAGCATATTGTGCACTCCTTCGCATCTTTAAGAACATAACGGCAAATGCTGTAAGCCCTCATAAAAAGAAAAAAAAAAGCCAACTCATTTTTCCTGGGAAAAAATGAAACACAAAGACACCTAGAAAATCTGAGTGCCATGAAAATTTTGAGTATTTTAGGATTTTTTTTTTCTTTTCTCTACCCAGAATGAATTTGGATGAGGCTCATGCCTAGTGAGGAATATGATTTGAAAATGATGTTTGATTTTGAAATTGTTAGCGTGCTAACAAAGAATGTATTCTGCTTTGCAGGCAAAGGAAGGGTTTCCCCATCAAAAGAGACGAGCTGTCGGAGATGAAAGAGAGCAAAGAAACCGAGAGCTCCATTTCCAACGCATAAGGCAAGACTTTCATCTAACATTGGACCATCTGGGACAGTGCTATTAACCTCGGGAAAAAAATAAAGAAAATGACAGTATGAGGATAGTAAAGAGGGGAAGAAAAAAAAAAAAGAGTGTTTTGCCGTCGGTAACTTTTGTGGTCTGCACGTGCTGCAAACAGTGCACACTCGTGCCGGCCGCCGTCCTGCGGGTGCTCTGCTCCTGCGGGGCCCAGCGGGACGGGGCGCGGGGTGCGGCACGGGCCGGGTGGCCCTGGCGGCACCTCGGCCGACCGGGGCGCTCCTGCCCGGCGGGCGCCGTCACCCCCGCCCTGCGAGCGCTCCCGGCTGCCCCTCGCAAACGGCTTAAAAATCACAGATCCACAACCTGCTCCCCGCGTTGCGCTTGCAGACCAAATTCTCCTCCCTTTCTGCAAGTGCTTTCCTAACATTAAAGCATTAAAGCTTGCCTCCTTTCTTTCTTTCTTTTTTTCCGAGAACTAAATGGATTACTTTCCATCTCGCCCTTGGGGGACACGGAAAACAATTGCTCGCAATCCTCCTTGCAARAACCCTCTCCGCGCTTAAGCTCCCCTTCGGCTTTCCCTGGGCCGCTCCGAAGCGGCGCGCTTCCCGGTGCCACCCCCGTTTTGTTTTATTTTATTTTTTCTGGAGGGGGTGGGCTCGCGCTCTGCTCCTCGCTCCCATTTCGCTTTTWGCCCGCTTGCCTGTTCCTGTTATTTTTGTTATTTGGGCAGCGCCCTCCCCGTGCGGAGTGGAGCGGGGCGGGGGTCCCCTCACCTGGCCCGCGCGGGGCGGAGCGCGGAGGGCGCCGCGGGGGCCGCGCCGCGGGGGCGGAGCCGGAGCCGGAGCCGGAGCCGGAGCGGCGGGGCCGCCTTTACCTCCGCAGCCTCGCGCGGGGGTTCGGGCATCTGTGCGCGCCGGGCGGTGCGAGCGGCAGCCGCGCCGGGGCCGGGGGGCGGCATGGAGGGCGCCCGGGAGCTGCCGCCGCCGCCGCCGCTGCTGTTGCCCTTGCTGCTGCTGCTGAGCCTCCTGCGCGCAGGTGGGAGCCGCGCCACGCGTGGGGACGGGAAACTTCGGGCGGCGGGAGCGGCCGTCCCGCGTGGCCGCGGCGCGCTCCGTCGGCGGGGGTGCAGAGCGGGGGGGACGCAGAATAATAGTAATAATAAAAGCGGCGGCCTTTGTCTGCCGGCGGCGGGCGCTGGCGGCGGGGCGTCCCCGCCCCGGCATGGGCTGTTTTGGCAATAAACTCTGGCTCGGGACGGAGCGTCCCCGCGGTGGGGGCAGCGGGTGCCCCCGGCCCCCCGAGCTGGCGGCGCTGGCTCTGGCTGTGAAGAGGGTCGCGGCGTGGGGCAGCGTGGGGCAGGGGCTGGAGCCGGCGTGTCTTGCGCCGGCTGGGGGACGCGGAGCCCCGGGGGGCTGCGGGTGCCATAGGGAGAGGTGCTGGCGCCTGGGAATTGCGCGCAGGGAGCGTTTGGGGGCAGCGCAGCAGCGCGTGCAAGCGGCGCCCGGCGAGCGAGCCCCGCGCCTGGGCGGAGAGGGGCCGGGGGCCGGGCACTTGCTGCGTGCGGCGGCCGCCGCCCCCGGAGGGGAGCCCGGGCCGCGCTCCGGGCGAGGAGGCGCCCGGGGAGGCGCGCTGGAGTTTTTCCCCTGCTGGAAACAAATAGGAGAGAAATGCCCTCGCAGTGGTGGCGGTTTAGGACTCCTTGTTGTAAGCACTTTGCTTTGGCGTGTGAAAGAGGGCAGTAGTTGATTTATTTACTCTGTTGTTAATATTTTTGTTTTGGTGGTGTTTTTGTTTTGCACGTATTTGCGCACTGATAAGCTCAGCTGGAGTACGATAGCCGATAGCTGACAGCTTGAACTTTCCTGTTCAGAGTGTCTACATGAGTGGCTCTCTTTGCACACACCGGGCCATGCAGAGGATATCCCAAGTGCAATAGTCAGGGAGATACAGAATTCCCCCTAACACTGCGTAGTTCCCTGAAGTTTCCTAGAAAGCACAGAGAAGTCAGTATCCACRGTGTCTGTACTTGGTACGCCTCTTGCTCTGCCGTGGAAGCTTTATCTCCCAGTTGGACTGTTGGTAAGAAATGTGTGGGGAGCAGGACAGGCCGTCAGCATCGTGTGGAGGCCCCCACATGCACGGCTGGCTGCCAGTGGGGCGAGGAGGGGGGGGACCCTCSAGCCTTCACTGGCGCTCGGTTCAGACTCTTGGGTGTGGGCAGTGTTTTCCCTCGGTGGTGCCTTAGACAAGCCCGTGTTGACAGAAACTGCTAGTTGTAGGTGTAAGTGGCTCGCCGTCGCAAAGGGYGAGTGACTCTGGGTCCATCTGCCTGCCTGCCACGCGGGTCTCCGTGTCTTCCAGGCTGGTGGTTGTGCTGGAGGGCGGCCTGTGTCCCGGCTCGGGCGTGGGACASGTCGGAGAGACGACCGGCCAGGCAGAGCCCCCGTGTCCTTCTGGAGCCGGCTCGACCCTGTGTCGCTTTGGGGGCTGCCCCATCGCAGGCGCTTGCGTTGCATGGTCTCCTGCACTCCCCACTCAGACCTGTCCTCCGTCTTGTTTATTCATATACAAGTTTATATTAAGTATCTTTTTCTGGCCTGTAGTCAAGAGCTTTTCCCTTTGGTTGCAAATAGGGAAGGGGGAGGTAGTAAACAAGAGTTCAATGTAACTTGTTGGAGAGTAACCCCCTCCTCTCTTCCTTCCCCAGCCCTTCCCACTTTTCTTGCCTGTAAGCACATGCTTGCACCTCTCCTTCCATTTGGAGAGCTGCCTCCTCCTCCTTGGATGGAAGAGGCTGGAATAAGCCTTTTCTCCCTGCCCGGTCCCCGCGGGGGTCTCCCTTTGGCAGCGCAGCCGCTCTGCAGCCGGGCCGGCTGCTTTGCCCCTCGCTTGCTCCTCAGCAGAGTCCCGGGAGGCTCCGCCGGTGCCGGGCGAGGCAGGTCTGCTCTCAGGATGCTTCCCGAACCTGCCAGCCGCCGGCAGGAGCAAGATTGAAGGAGGAAGATGGAGCCTGATAAGGGCTGTGCCTGCTGTGGCTGAGGCGCAGCCTGGCCCCCTGCGGCCCCGCTGGCTTGTGGTGTTGGGCTGCCTCGCTCTGCCCGTCCCCGGGGTCTCCCGTGGCTCTTCCTGCCTCCCTGTAGCAGCTGTGGGGACTCTCCTGCGCCTAAGCGTGGCCCAAGGCCACGGCTGGGAGCAGAAGCCGGCGAATGTTCAATCCTAGACTCTTTTCCTTCCGCTACGACCGGGCAGCTTTTCTGAGCGACTGCATAAGTGATTTTTCTCCAGGCTTTATAATAACAAATGTGATAAATTTGGCAAGGAGCGAGATTCACATTTGCATCCAGCTTAAGTACAGTTCATAGCGACTGAAGGCATTTCCATGTGCTCTTTTTTTCCAACAGAGAGCCTCTCACGGACAGATCAGCCCAGCTGTAGGGCTGTTTGGCTGCGCTGGCTCGCGGGGGCTTTCATTTCACTTAAGCACTTGCAGAGAGCTCTTGTTGGCTGCAGAAACAATAACACGTCTCTGCAGGTGCACAGATTGAGCGAAGGGTCCGGAACGGCCCCGCGTGGGGACGTGCCGCGGTGTGCAGGTGGATCAACACGGATGTGTCTTTGCCACGGGCTCCTGTCGCCGCGCGGTTAGGGCTGGGGAAGATCCGAGGAGTCGCGTCCGAGCGGGTGTTCCTCGTTGCGCAACTGGAGCTCCTCTCTCTGGGACCTGTTGTTAGAGACTCTAATGACCCCTCGAGATGCCTTTGCATTTCTTGCTGCCGTGTTATTAATGATAATTCCCTGTTAGTGAAAGCCACTCAGAAGAGCTTAAGGCAAATCTGTAATTATCAGGCTAAATACCAAATATTATGTATTTGTRTTTTGAAGGGAAGTTTCCCTCCAACCCAAACTTACAGTAAACACTGGAGGAGTCTGAAGGTAAGGAARAACAAATGCTGGACAAAACAACAGCATCAACATATATGTTTATCTGCAGTGCATGGCAGCCCGTCTAATCTGATACTGGTCTTGTAAGAGAGAGGCASCAATGGCCCAAGGTTGAGCTACTTTTCAGCTCTTTTCAGTTCTTTTTCTCCCTGTCCGCGAAGATAACTGCCATTCCAGAGATCAGCCGTCACACATTGTCCTGCTCCGCGTGTGCAACACACGCGGTATTTTACAGATGTTGTTTTCTTTTAATGTGGCACAAACATCTTCCAGGATTTTGACTCATTTCCTTGAGTCTCGTTCAGCTGTTTAAAGAATAGGTGGAGGAAATGAGATCTAATATCCTAATGCATTACATTTACTGTAAGTACCTTCTCACTTTAGGTGAAAACACTTGATTTTTTGCAACGCGTCAGTGTCCTTCTGAATCTGCTCCTGCACAAGAAATAACCTGCTTCTGCCCTTCAGAAACTCGGACCCACTGTCTGTGTCTCTCCTGTCTTGATAGGACTTTMGGTGTGCACTATAACCTTATGTAAGGAAGGACATCTAATGCGAAAAGCCAAGTATATTAGAAAGCAGTGACCCCCAAATTTCTGTATATCATACGGTTTGGATATTTGTTAAAGAAAAATTGAAGAAAAYTGCGCACACAAATTACTAGCACTTATAAAGAAATTTGTTAAAATTATTATTATTGCTCTTCTCTGTTATTTTATAAGTCTTGCACTTTTTTAATGACTTTTAGGAAACTAGTCCRAAAGGTGCATGACCTTCTATAACAATGAGACCTGCCGACAGTCCCAAGCGAACGCAACTTTACGCATGTCAGTAGTTTCCCTGGCTGGTTGCCAAACATAATGGCAACTGAAGTGTATTGTTTGTCCACTGGCCAAGATTGCTGCCGTTAGTGATAAAAGCATAAGAGGAATGTAAACATCTGTGTTTGAAGAGGGAATGCCACTCATTTTCTAGGTTATACCAATTAGAAAGCACAGTAAATGTTAATCTCTTAGTGAACTCGCTCTTGGGGATTCAATTGCTTTATTCAAAAAACATAGGTTTTTCAGATATACCTTGAAATGGATTTTTAATGATCCTTATAAGTCACAACAGAAATTTTCGTGCAGTATATATGATCATGTTACCTTCTACAGTGAACAGACATATATATAAATATAGAAAAGTTTCTAGTGCTGTTAACACGCTGTGCAGCTCTGTGCTGCTCTTTACATATCCCTCCTAGAGACTGTAACTGAAACGAAGCATTATTTAGTAACGTGAGCAGCTAAATGGCCCTGTGGTTGGGGTTTGGCAAGGTTAAATGTGTATGATTTTTAAATATCATCAGAGGGCTGAGTTCACAGTCATGCAATGTAATTATTAAATATCTGATGCTGAGAAGCATTCACTGGTCAACGAGGCATCAACGTTCGTAGAGCTGTGTGGTAATGAGGATGCACGGGCAGATTTAAGCTGAGAACAGAGACATGTCACTCCTTAGGAATCAGGGGAAGGCAAGYTTGTAGGGCACATGGAGAGGCTTCCTGAGGATGAAGTTCCTTAGAAGGCTGACGTGCCATTTTAGTCTCACTTTTCCTTGCCTGCTGCTAGTTGTCTTAGCTGAGSATGCTCTTGGTGACAGGGGATAGACTTAAACATAAGCTCTGTGCAAAAGGCACATTGGAAAAAGTAAATCCCACTGGGTGCTTCTACAAGGAGCATCGCAAATATTCTCCTGTCATTCAGAACCTGTCTTAAGTGTTTTTTGGGGAGAGAAAGAGCTGAATTAGCTCTAAAATCGTCAGGAGTGTTTTAAGTATTCCAAAAGATAGGCCACTGAAAAGTAATGAGCCTACTGGGCAGTATCACGAGATTAAAAACTTGCACTGCTCTCTCATAATTGTWTTTTTGTTCAGAAGTTAATGGGTGCACCAATATCATGTGCTGAAGCTTTTGCCTGCAGCTCCAAGGATGGGAAACGTGCTTCCTAGCCGAGCAAAATCTGCCTTTCTGCAAGGGTCACCTGGTTCCCGGGGCTGGATCGCTGATGAGCAGAACAAACCTTAGGATGCCCCTCAGTACGGTGGGAGTAAAGCTAGGGGAGCCCCTCAGAGGTCATCTAGTCCCTTTGACCTAGTAGGGTCAGACCTAATGACTTTTCCAGGTTCATTTTTTGTTTAACCCGTTCTAAAACAGACTTAGCATAGCGATTCTGCTACCCGTTTTTGTAATGCTTAGCTAGTTGTTAAAGTTTAAAAGTTGCTTCTGTGTCTAATTCTTTTTTTTTTTTTTTTTTCTCCCTCCTCTGGGGGACAGAGGGAACAGGTGATCACCAGCCTCTTCATAGCTGCCTCTTACATACTGACAGCCAACACCCCGTCTTTAATTTCTTCTCTTCTGTGCTCAGCAGAGAGCACGAGAGGCAGTTCTTTCGGGCTCTTCTCCTGGTGCCTTTTTTGTAGCCCATCCTCCCCTTGTTCTTCTCATCCCTTGCCAACTTGTCTGCATTTCCCCCCAGGTACGGTGTGTAAATCTGACACYTGACTCCGGATGAGGAGCTCAGTCCCGCCAGATTTAGCCAAATAGGTGCCTCCCAGTGAAGTGGGATTCAAAGCGTTTCCAAATCCGATCTTAATCATGATTTAAATCAACCAACAGTAAGCCTCATTTTGACTGCTTTGCATTTGTACTTAATGATTTAGTAAAGAAAGGTTTAACCTCCTTATTGCTATYGAGATAGAGTTTTAATTAAATGTAGCCTTTCCACTTAGTGTTATACTTAGTTTGATTAATCGCTGTGCATGTATTTAAGCAATTATGTAGCTTATCATATATGCACTGATTCTGATTCTTCATGTGTTTGTTTTAGTATGAAAATGGAAAGTGTTGACAGTTCTTGTGTATTGGATAATTAATTTTTTATTTATGATTTGCATCAATTAAAATAAGGGAAACTCAAATTCTGAAGTGTTCTGTTAGATAAATAACACCACAGAGGAAGTAGCCAATTCAGAAGAAAAAACTTACTGGGAAATATCTTGAAATAAAGAATTAGTGCCTGAAAGGCCTATCTGTAGTCAAAACTACTGGTATCTAATCACCACGCAGCAAAAATTTTAGAACTTGGTTAGATCTCATCCTCTTTTATCAAGTTTTTATTCTTAGAATGGAAAAGGAAAGAAACATTCATGCTTTTCAACTCCTAATCAGTGTCTYATCCTTGAATGGGCTAGTTACTTAATTGAATTGTACTGAATGAACTGAAGAAGGTATTTCCTCTGCACCTGCTCGGAGACTCCGGATGGCCAAGGCTGGTTTGTCACTGCAGCACAACCTGGGCAGAGGTGCTCAGCTTCTGCCTTCCCTGAATTTGGTTGCTTGATTGTCTTTAAAACATTGGCAGCAAATGTTCTGCTTGAATGATGTTCTGCATCTGAATTGTTGACGATTGCAAAAGGTGTAAGTTTTGATTTGTGTTACTGTATTTTCAAATTTAATTTTGAATATTTTGATTTTTAACTTAAGCCTATTTTCGCTTTAAAAAAATCATTTTTATTTTAATATAGTCTTAAATATTAAATATCTTCTTATGTGCTATCCTTACCTGCCATGGTTGTGTTATGTATCTGAGAAATGCAGATTGTCTTTTGCAGTAGCACCAGACTGTTGACACATTCACTTTCTGCCCCTCGGTGACTACCAAATTCTTTACTTTTGCTGCCCAACTCTGCTATTTTACATACTATGGAGGTGTTTTCTATGCCTGCATAGATTAACCTAACTTTTTACCTTTGAAAAGAAATTGCATTATCTTTGACAAAATAAAAGCTTCCTCTCTGAAGTGGTTCATTGTAGCACAAGCTGTTGAAGTTTCCTATTCCATAGCACGTCTGACTTCCAGCTATTATACATAAGATTGCTGACTTGGCAATAACGCTAACATCATCCTATATAGGATTTGGAGCATGCAGCACAGTAAAAAAGGTCAAACTGAAGGAGCAGAATTAAAGTCTGTATTTCTGGTCTCCTCTTGTAAAGCAGATGCCATCGTAGAAGGTGCTGCAGTGAGATTCCCTGCGTAGGCAGACACGCGGGCAGTGCTCACTGCAGGGTGCCCTCTCTTGTCTCTTTGGGAATCTCTYCTGGAGTAGCAAGATTAACTTTTTTCAATAAACCGTTACCTGCGTATGGGCAGGTTGTATGTACATACAACTCATGATAGGGCTGTGGTAGTMTACTCGGAAATAAAAAAGCAATTTGCAGGCAAAATAAATAGATGACTCCTTGAGACTTCTGATGACAGTGGAAAGGCGGCGTTCAAGGGCAAGTTATGTGTCGCCTCTTAAGATTCATACAGACACACAAAATGTCAGGAAGGCATGCTAACTTCTGTCTTGAATGTGTGTGCAAGACAGAGCTCTTCACCAGTCCTGCTGGGTTTGAACACAACTACGTGGCACTAGCGTTGTTCACCCTGGAAGTCTGAAGAGGCTGCCTGTGAATATTTCTTGGTCACAGTATCAAAGAAATATCTTTGCCCRTAGTTTCAGAAAATGTCTCACTTAAAAATGTTTATTAGGTTTGTTGCTCTTTATAAGATTTCATGATTTTTACACAATTTTGTAGCAACAGTCTAATTAACAGCACACCCTGTGCAATATTTGGAGGATGCCAATCTAACTTATTGTGCGCCAATTAAAATTGGGTGAATGGATAATACTAATTTATATGGGCAAATATGGAAATACTCAAGCTTGATGCCATGCGTGTGCATTGCRTGTGATTGCAAAGACTCTAATTTTGGTAACAGAGCTGTGTAAATTTCTTAGCTGCCTTTTTACAGAAACAGTATTGCCAAATTCTCATGAATCCATCAGCCCTTTCAGTGAGGGAGARTGCAAAGTAATATGTGTATCCCAGATAACAGTGCCTTCCTCCCAAATTTGGTGATTGTGTTTATTATCTTAATCTGAAAGTGTTATTTGCTGCTGTAATCTTCTAGGAAAAAGTACTGAACTAAATATCTAGAGAAAGTAAAAAGCGTTGWTCTTCACTGTGGTATTTAATGTGGTCCATCATAAGAGCAATGATAACATAATTATGCAATTATTGGTATATTTTTCCCCTCCCTTGAGGCCTTATGTAGATGATTACCAGTGCACCTTATAATGAAATTGCTACTATTTGATAAAATTGCTGCCAAGATTTGAAATAATTATAATTTGCATTGCCAAAAGTCTCACATCTCCTTCCTCAGTTGAGCCTTTTTCAAATAGACATTAGTTCAGATGGCAAAACGATTCACTTTTCTCCAGTTTTCTCATTTATCTTCATTAAAACTACCTTTTCACTGAATTTCAGAAAACATACTCTCAAGTCCATGTTAATCATTACAAGARACATTCTTTTAAAATGGAAGTGAAAAGGTACCGTACTTCTTAATGTAAATGTCACCAAAGAGAAGTGAGAAGGAAAAGCCATTAAAGCAGGAGACAAAATGAGTGACAGCTGAATTTGAATATACTTTGCATTMGCACACTTTTTCATCCCTTTGAATTGTTCTCAGTATTTGCTTTATATCGTGTTTATGTATGTGTGCAACAGCTGCAAAAGCTAGTTGTGGGAACAACTGGTTAATAAGCAATTTTGGGAATTTGAAGGAAAAAGGAAATAATTTTGCAGGAGGAAGGATCAGTCTAAAAGACTTCAGACGTACAAAATCTCAAAGCTGCCAAGTATTGTAGCAGCAGTTATGCTGTGCAAGTATTACATATAGGCATATATATGCATATGGAAAATATTTTCCATATTGTGTGTTTTTCTTTGAGTAAGAATTATCAGTCATTGTTTTGAGCTCAGACCATATTTTCAATCAGTTTTACTTGGGGTCCTGTTTTGTTCATTAACATGTTGTGTGTAAATTCCTTCTATGGTGGTAGGTTTGGTGGAAGGAACAGTATGTATCAATGTACTGTAATATCATGATTCGTGCATCTGGAATATGTTGCTGCTCTTAGTGTTTCATAGTGTTTCATAGTCCTTTAAAAAAAAAAAAGCCCTAAAATTATGAAGAAAAAGAAGCTTTGGAAAGGCATCATACCCAGGCAAGGCGGAAAGCATGGATTTTAATCCTGTTATGATTGTTTAGYCCTTTTCTAAAGCAGAAGGGTATTTAGCTGTGTGCCTGCTCGCGAGAAAAGGCCTCTATCTCGGAGTTAGCCGTGTCGATCAGCAAGGACAAGCTTCTTGCTAGACAGGCGCTGCGTTTGGCTGGAGCTTTCCCGCTCCGGCAAGGAAAAGCAAAGCCGCTGGGGGGAAGAGGAGGATCCTGCTTCTCTCTTGGTGGAAGTTGCAGTTACTTTTCCAGCGGTTTCCCCTGAGTGCAGGACATCTGCATGGGTTTTGCACTGGCACGTAAAGCCAGCTCTGATGCACGTGTTCCACAGGTCCTACGTGGTCAGCCTGCTTGTGAAATCACCCACACGGTATGAGCGATTGCTGCAGCAGGAGCTGCTGCCTTCCACCTGTGAGCAGGCGATGGGCCGGGGTGTGTGTGCGCCTTGTCCTTCCTGAAAAACCTTGTGGTTGTTTCCCTTGGAGGGTGGGATCCGCTGGGGACTAGTGAACCAGCTGCCCTGTCCTGAGTTGCCACCTGGCTTGGGCGCTGTTCCTGCTCCACCACGTCTCCTTGGAAAGGCACAAGGAGCCCGGTCTGTCCCGCTCTGTGCGGCAGCGCTGCTCCTACGAGCCCGTCTGCCCTTTGGACTTCTTGGTGCAGCTCCSAGCCCGGAGGCAGCTGCCCTCGCCTTTCTCTGTCAGGGGCACGTCCCAAGAGCTCCTGCTCGCCTCGGGGCAGGGCCTCGCGGTGCAGGAGCCGCGGGGCAGGCAGGTGTGGGAAGGCACGGGSTGCAGGGTGGTGCAGCCGTGAGGCTGGCTGTGCCACAGCCGCGCTCCAGCTGCCTCTGTGGCTCCCCGCACTGACACCCACGCAGACAAAGGAACCCTTTGTTCCAGACACCGTCTGCTTCCTGCCCGCCGTTTGCTGTGGGTGGGAGCCAGCTGGCCCCACGTGTGCTCCTCACTGGGGGAGATACCTGTTTGACCTCGAGGTGGGCTTGGCGGCTGCCTTTGGGCATGGCGATCGGGAGCTCGCGGTGGCTGCGCTCCCCATTGCACTTGCCTCCCTGCCCAGGGCGGAGAGGGGAGCCGAGTCCCAAGGYGGGGATTGCCACCGTCCCACCTAGGTGAACATCATCCCTGTGTTCTCCACTTAGMGCTTTTGAGAATCCAAGACCTCAGCTCGAGTAGTAGCCTAGGAGCTTGGGAATGCTGCGTTCAACCCTGAAACACACGGAGCGCTTAGGAGAGGCCATTGGTCCTCAACAGCGCCGAGCCCGTCAGGTGAGTTAGAAAGCAAAGCAGCGAGTTCTGCGGGGAAGGCTGATCATTGCAGCACCCCCGGTGCATACGCGCTTGGTGACTGCTGGTTTCGTGAGAGGAAGTTGGGGCAGCGAAGAAGGCCAGCATTGCTGTGAGCATGGGGWTGTGGTGTCCATGTACGCTGAGCATCTGCCCTGCTTCTGGGATAGTCCTGCCTTTGGTCTGCTATCAAAGTGCGTCTGTGTCTTTGAGGAGACACTAGTGTGGGTGGCTTCTTTTGCCAAGTAAGAGGCTATCCTGCTAGTCTTGTGTTTGCCCTTGGCGTAGCTGAAATGCTGCATGATGTAGCTTTCAGATCAGATTATTTAAAATTGACATTTGCCATTGCTAAACTTTCCATGTAGCATAAGGGAGAGTGTCTGTTCAGCGAAGTGGAACAAAACAAGCGCTATGATAGCATCTCGTCTTCAAAAAATCTGGGAGACTGTGTACATCAAAGCAAATTAAAATTGCCTCAGTGGGGCCAAAATGTGAAGTTTACACTTTATTTGCTTCCTTGGGCCATAAAGCGGGAGGACAAAGAAAATCTAATTGAAAAGGTCTTAAATTCAGCTTTAGTCGCAACATATGCCGAGTGCACAGTGGCTGTAACAAGAGACAGAGTTTGTAAGGGAAGGCAATATTCTTAATTAGACCAACTAATACTGCAAAGAAAAGCAAGTAAGCTTCAGGTTACAACTTCTGCATTTGTGTAAAATAAGCGACTTTTGGTTCTGCTATTTTTCAAACCTGCAGGAGACTTGTGTGTCTGAAAACACACAACACRACGTAAACTTTCCAGCAGCTCTGGGTATGCAGAAAGAGGATATTACCTCCCTGCAAGCCATGTCTTGTTGATATCCCTAGTCCTCTGCACCTACAGTAGTACCACTACTTTAACTGATAAAGCCTATCTCTTGTTTCTGTTCTCTTGTGTTATTATAGATGAGAAACTGAAAAATGTGGTGGGTAGGGGCTATGTGATATCCCTTGAAATGAAGTCGGTGCCTAGAATGAATAGAGTTTAAAACTAAAGCAATCTCTCTCGTTGCCTTCAGCCCTCACAACCTTAACACAAACATCACAGATATTTTATCCTGTGAAGTTTAGCTCCTGAGTGCGTTCATCATGGAAAAACATCAGCTGGTTCGATGGTCATAAATCCAGGACTGATAATTTGGAAATGATGGTGCAGGAATTGTTTTTGTTGTATGAGATTAGCACAATTTCCATGGGGGCTGTTGATCACTATCAAGGTCATGGAGAACAACAGGAGGAAGAGGCTCTCAGGCGAGTGCCGTCCTCCTCAAGGGCAGCCCAGCAGTGCGCTGCGCAGGAGAAGGGAATTGCCCTTGTTGGGTAGCACTGAACCCGCTGGCAGATCACGGCTGGAGCCCTGGGCTTGGCAGAGAAAGGGGCATCGGGAGCCCTGTGCAGCGGTGTAACCTTCATGCCCCTGCCCGGGTTTGGCCTCTCCTCTGCCCAGGCAGTGGAGATGCTCTTTAGGGTAGCCCTTGGAGGCCTTGGYGCAAGGGAAGGGGCAGCTTTTAGTGTGTTGGCAGTGCTGCTGCCTGGTCTGCTTGGGGTCTGAGAGGATTTGACTTGATGGGAGGAGTTAGGTGTGAGGATGTGGGCACCATGCAGCCTCAGAGCGTCCCACAGCCCGTGCTGCCCTGTCCACTGTGTCAGTGGAAAGGCAGGACATCCAGTCAAGTATGTGGGTCTCCTCAGTCAAAAACAGAGAGTCTTGGAAGGGAAAGAAATCGAGGTCTTCACAGTGAGGTGTTTCTGCACGATGACTGTACTGTGAAGCTGAACTGRGCCTCCTCTCTTGGTAGATACTTGGGATGTTTGACATGGAAAGGGGCTGGATAAGGTACAGCTGTAAGTTAACTCTGAAAGCAATCTGTTGTGTTATTACCAGCTTCTTGTTCCTTTTAGTGTTTAGAATTGAAAAAGGAAGCAGCCATGGAGATACTAAGCTGTTGGCCTAAGGTTGTGCAGGAAACCTGTGGCAGGACGAGGATTAAAAGCCAGAGCACTTGACTCTTCATCTTGCCCCACGGCAGTCCCGGGTCCTTTGTCTGCTTGGCAGCTGGAGAGGCACTCCGGGGGCTTGTGAGTCTCGTGTGGGTTTGCACCTGCTTTTCCCTGCTCCAGTGGCGTTTTGACTGAGACAGACCAGGATTCCACGGATTTTTTTTTTTCTTTTTCCCGGGATGGTGTGCTGTTTAGCCAAAGCTTGTTTGTTTGCACATCCCCTTATTGTTACAAGAACATTCTGCTGTCCTTAATCATATCCCTGTAATCTGACCTGCATTTCCTATCAGTATTATCTAGAGCTGCTGTATTTTCTAATTCCTTCAGCCCAGTTTTCCAGATGTTCTTTCTGCTGCAGAAGTCACTGCTGCTGTATTCTCCCTCCTTTCTGCCTGTCTGTCTTTTTCTTAGGGGTTAGGAAGCTGTTTGCAACATATTCACACGTTCTGCTTCTTTTTCAGTTACCCAGTTTTGTTCTTAAGTGGTCTCAGCAATGTAGTGTTTAACTGAAACTCAGTACGTTACAAGAAGAAAGTAAGAGTAGTAGAAGTGACKGTTTCCAGCTGTAAAACACAAACATAGAGCATCCAAAATGGGACTTGGATTGTCCAATTCCGAGTTTTGCATAGTATTTTATGGACTTTTTTTTCATTTTTGATTATTAGCTATTTGCCATTATTGTCTCATGTCTTATTAGCATATAATTACRTGCGGTTTGTCCTTGAGGGCAAGCCCAGAGGGGAATCCACAACGCCAGCGTGGTACTCGGGCTGTGTCGTCTGGGTAGGGCCTGCTGCTTCAAGGTGGCCCTTGCAGCTTGCCATGGCCTGCGGTAGGGTCGGTGTGTCCAGCGCCGGCCACGGAGGCAGCGGGCTGCGGTACCAACGGAGCCTGGGGTGATGTGTTAGCAGTCTGCGGAAAGCTCACGGCGTAGCAGATGGACGTGTGCTGCTGGGGATTAGTGGCCTGGATTACAGACTGTGGTAAAAATCCCAGATTTTCGTTACTTAATTATTCCTCCAAAAAGCACATATACAAYGTCATTACCATCTTTCTCAACATTTACTCTCTGAATTCTCCTTTTTTAAAAGATAGGAGATATTTAGGTGCAAAATACTAAACATATTTATAGTCCTTACTTTCACCACTGTTATTCTTATCCTGACGTATTCCCTTTYCTTGAAGATACATTGTTTTTGGGTGTCAGATAGACTGAGTTGTGGGAATCCTTTATGCMAGGTATTAATTCAGTTTGTACATTCTTCTGAAAAATTACAAAACTTGAGCTGATGACCTGAAAGACTGTGGTGCAGTGCTAGGGAGAAAAAAAAGTGTAAAAATATGAAATATTTTTATGAAACATTTGAAATACCAGKTTTTTTTAGTCTTTCTTGGGGCTCTAGATTGCCCTCTGGGGTTATCCTCAAGGGCAAGCAGCAGGTAATGGTACCACATGCTAATAAAGTAAGACAACAATGACAAGTATTTAATAAGAATGCAAAAAATGCCCATAAAATACTACACACAATTCAGAATTGGCAATTATTGTTTCTAGGATGCTTGCATGTATGTACAGTCATGTGAGTTTGCATAGAGGATTAGTGGAGCTCACGTGGAAAATTGCTGGTAGTGCTGGAAAAATGACTGCCTTTTTGATTGGACACGGATAAAAACATTTTAATCAGAGGAAGATGATGTGAAAATGGGGACTCCCTCCAAAATCCAGACCGAAACCAAATTGATTAGACTCTGATGGTCTGACTGCCCTTGCTGCCTAAATGGTTGTGTTGGATTTGTAACAAAGAGCAGCAGTTACCTGACCTGCCCTTAATCCACTATATACCATAAGAACAACCAGAGCTACAAGATAAGTGAATTAAGTCTGGAATTTAATCTTGTCCCAACTAATTATCCAATTGTTTTGCTTGATTGCCTGTTATTATCCCCAAGGATAGGGAAATTTAGCCTCCAAGAGGAACCCTTGTACATGTTTTTCAATGCAAGTAGTGGTTTTTTTAAAGATTTTTCCCTATACATGTGGACATTATACATCAAGTCCAACTGTGCAACGCTGTGTTATATATTAGACCCTGAAGACAAAGCCATGCTCCTGGGATTAGAAACGCATGTGCAGCAGCCAAGGCTGTAGATTTGGATGCCTGGCTCCAGTGTCCATTGCCTGGGAGTGCCGGCAGGAGGAAGGGATGAAGGGTATTATAGAAGAGGGGTTTGGGCAGAGCGTTGCGGAGCGTGAGCTCCTTGTTGTCTCACTAATGCTCAGCTCTGCTCCGTTCCTTTRCTKGGTGGAACTTSYTGTGGGAACCTGAGATTTGACCTGGTGGGACCTTGTGCCCTAGGGGAGGGCAGTGAGTGGGTTYGGAAGAAGCAGCCCAGCTCCTSGCTGCCGAGCGTGTTTTGCTTGGACGGTCAGGAGCGCATGCTGGGTTGTGTGTTGCTAATCCTCTGGATAAACACTCCGGAGAGCAGAGGAGCRGAGGGAGCGTTTTCACAAGCCGGGCCGCGTGGTGTCTCGTGAGGCCAAGGAGATGGGTTTATTCTCCATTGTTCCCTTGCAATGAGCTCTCCCCTTGCCCGAGTAGGAGCGTGTCCCACCAACACGTGTGCGCGATGCAGAGGCCACAGTGAGGTGCTGAGGGGGAGTCTCCCTCCCCTTCGTGGAGCAGGTTGCATGTCTGGAGCTTCGCTTTGCTGCAAGTTCGTGTCTGCTCATCCCACCACCTTGTCGCAGCTGAGGTTTCCCTCACAGCGGGACGCTGTGTTTTCAGCCCCTTTCATGTATGGCCTGGTGGGCAGGCTGGGCCTGGGCCCTGGGGAGCTTTGCCATGGGGAGCTTTGCCATGTGCTTGACGAGAGGGCCGCTCTTCTCCTGTCTGCAAAGCCGCTGCTGGCTGGACCTTAGCTGCAGAGGTGTTGGGTGCTTGGTCTGTTCAGCCCAGCATTGTGTTGTGGTTCAGGCTCACGTCAGCGTTCTGATGCGGCAGATTTGAAATGTGATTTGGTTTTTTCTGCCTTTCTTTTTCTGGCAGTTTCTCACATGCTCACTTATATGTTCAGTCAGGAAGCCTATATGCAGGGCTGGTGGTCTTTGTGTGGAGAATTCCCAGTTGTGCTGGAAAAATGACCGCCTTTCTGKTTGGACACTGATAAATGCATTTTAATTAGAGGAAGATGGTGTGAAAATGGGGACCTGCTCCAAAACCCCATCCACAAACAAACTAATTAGTCTCTGCTGCCGGTCTGGATATCCTCGGCTTCCTACTTTGTCACTGCACTGGATTTGTCAGGAAGAGGAGCAGTTACCTGACCTCATCCTAATCCATTATATACCCTCATAGTGGCTAAAGCTGTGAGAT
Organism: Eudromia elegans; assembly: GCA_003342815.1. Taxonomy (NCBI): domain Eukaryota; kingdom Metazoa; phylum Chordata; class Aves; order Tinamiformes; family Tinamidae; genus Eudromia; species Eudromia elegans. Next base: position 4,819,711 of record PTEX01000042.1, read on the forward strand.
AAGTGAATTAAGTCTGGAATACATAATCTTGTCCCAACTAATTATCCAGTTGTTGTGCTTGATTGCCTGTTACTATCATCCCTGTGAGGTAAGCCCCTCGCTATGTGCTCTTGAATGCAAGTAGTGGTGCATTTCTGTGGCATGACTACTACCCATGGAGTTTGAGGCCAATGGTGCTTCCTAGGAGAGTGACATTAGCTGATGGCACAGTTGTTGTGAACTGAGAGTTACTGTGGGACTASAGAGATATCCCTGCGAAGGGAAGAGTTTGTTCCTGCAAGACTTTCTTTTCATATTGCGGTTAGAAGCTGGRGAAGCCAGAATGTTTTTTTTCTTCCTTTCTTTCTTTCTTTCTTTTTCCTAGCATGCAATATAAGTTGGGAAATGGTTGGGAACTGTGAATTGAAGCTGCTAATTTTACRGTTTTATTTTCCTGGAACTTTTAAAAAATTGTGTTTTGGCATGTTAAGTGCGAAGAACAGATTTAAAGTGGCTTTGGTGACTGGGAGATTGGCACCCTGGTGGTAATAATTTAGTAGKGTTGGAATGGGATCTTGAAGGATGTTTTGCATGGAATTATTTTTTTTGGTAAGAAATGACAAATTGCCACTTCACATAAAGAAATAAGCYGTGCAGTGGAAAGTATGTACTGAAGCTGTAATTAAACTGGACACTTCTTATAGTGTGGCTGGAGTTTCTAAATACTTGAGAGAGTGGTTAAAAAAGAGCAAGGGATCTGTAATTCTTGGCAACACGCTGAATAAATGGCAAAGAATGGTTAAAAGTGTTACCATGTAGAATGAGACTCATACAGTCTTGAATTAATTTTTAAGTAGCTTGGGTCTGTTCCCATTCAAAAGCCAAGTCACTACAGAAACTGGTRTATCTGAAATTAGTTTCAAATCTTTTTTAAAGAGCCAGCTATTTACTCTGTATGCAAAAGCCCTTATAAGCCAAAAGGCATCTMTAGAACTGCATGAAGTGGATGCAATTGCAGCTTATTATTTTTAAGAAGCCACTGCCAAAGACGTTAACTGCACATAGCCGATCGTTYGTAATGATTTTGCTGTTGAGAGTTGTATTAACATACATTGGATTKTGTCTTTTTTTTTTTCCAGGTGGTTCATTGCCGCATGAAGAATCTTGGCTTATTGTGAATAAGGGAGAGGGATTAAGATTGACGTGCAATGAGGAGGGACCTGTGATTTGGAATTTCCAGAACTCAGACCCACTGGCAAAAGCAAAGAGTTCCWTCGAGAAAGAGTGGTACACCAAAAACGCAACAACCAGAGACATAGGCAGATATATATGCAAAAGCRAAGGAAGGATTGTCAAATCTTTTTATGTTTTTGTTAAAGGTAAGTATTAAGGAAGGCTTCTTTTGTTGGCGGGGCCGGGGATTGGGGGAGGAGGAGGAGGGAGCAGGGGAATGTGTGTTTAGCTTTCCCCCCACCTCTTTCTCACTACCAAGGGTTATTTTGAGAAGGTTGGGCCAGGGCAAATCCTGGGTGTTTCTCTGCTTGTGAGTGCTCAGAAGCTGAAATAAAGCCTATTAAATTACCTTCAAACATGATGTGGAATCACCTTGTTGGCCCAGAAAGATTCAAAAGTTGTTTCGTAGGTAGCTGGGTAAACCCAGAAACAGTGAAAGTCTAAAGTGGAAAAGAGAAATCCTCCTGGCTGATACTTCCTGTTTAAATAATACAAAAGTAAATCCTGGGGAGGAAATGAATTTGAGGTGTAGAAGAGCACAGTGCAATAGGAGAACTATTTCCTGTTTGGTAGAAAGAAAAGTCTCTCCCAGCTTTACTTTCAAAGGCCTTTGTCACCGGAGCAAAGCGTTCTCTAGTTGCCGACCTCGGCATCCCRTGCTTCATTATCAGTATGATAATTTTTGTCTTAAAGCAAGTGCACGGCGTTATCGCGCCTCCTAAGCCACTTCTCTCAGCATTTCCTCTTAGGTTGTTGTCTGGAGATCTCTATCGTTCAAGTGGTAGTAGGCCAATTTACAAGAGAAGAGAAAACTTCTCTATTTTTCTAATTCATCTTTRGGGACTCTCTAGCGAGAGCAAATGGGAACTGAAATAAACTTATACAGAATGTTTGTCACTGCTGTAGCCTGTATTTTTGTGTTCAGTTTTAGTGACCAAGTTCTTAATGGTTCGAAGTCATCAGCTAGCCCGGGCAACTTTCGTTGTAAGAGTATTTGAAATCCTGTATGTTTGTGTGCTGYGGTTGGCTGAGAAAAGACCTTTTTAGAAATGCTATCTTGTGRAAGATTACATGATGATTTTTCACTCAGATGTGCTGTTTGAATGTCCAGGGTTTTCTTAAGAGACTAAAAATAGCCCCATGCTTTCAGGGAGGAGAGAGAAAGAGAGAAGTTGTTTGGTGCTTCCTCTGGCAGCAATCTGTGTTGATTTAGATTACATATTTTACAGAAGTGAAAACCATAATTTAGGTGCTGTTTGACTACTATTCACTCATAAATTTCTTTAAAATCCTCCTGTGGGCATAAACCGTACAGCTCTGCCACTAGCTAAAAGCAAGTTTCTYCTAATGGGCTGTGAAAATCTGTTTACTGTTGGTTGAGGGAGGTGGGTTGGAGCAAAGCAAGACAAAAAAATCCTCGGATTAAAAAAAGATTATTTTAAATGTGTGTGATTCTTTTATGTTGCTCTTACTAAATACTACTGTGCTGCACTTTTAGACCGTTAGAAAATAAGATATTACCTGATTCAAGTTTACCAAGAACCAGTAACCACACAGGTTGGATATAAAGCTTCCTCTGGATAACAGTCCTCAGTGACTGAGGGCTATGGATATTTTCACATGCAGTGCCAGCATTTGTTAYAGACTTTTATTTCTTCCAGATCCGGATGTGCTTTTCCTTGTTGATTCTCTGATATATGGAAAAGAAGACAGTGACATCCTGCTGGTGTGCCCATTGACAGACCCAGATGTGGCAAATTTCACCCTGAGAAGATGTGATGGCAAGCCCCTCCCCAAGAACATGATGTTCATTCCCAACCCTCAGAAAGGCATCATCATCAAGAACGTGCAGAGGTCGTTCAAGGGGTGCTATCAGTGCTTGGCAAAGCAAAATGGAGTGCAGAAGATTTCAGAACATATATTCCTGAATGTGCGGCCAGGTAATAATTTTCACCACCAGGTAGATGGGCATGACTTCTGAGCAAAGGAAGGTGATGGAAGGTGTTGGGAACAGATGATTCCTATTATGTCATGGCCTAGCATTGCTGTCCTTGAGGAGACTGGAGCTGATGGTGTCAAGTGGGGGCTTTTGGGTTCTTCTCATACTCAAAGGCAGCTCAGTTTCCAAACCAGGGGAATGCTTTGAGGCATTTGTGGCCATTATGGGGTGTGCAGGGGAGATCAATCATTTGAGGAAACTAGGGTTAAGCAAGCAGCATGGAGAAGCAGGTTGTACCCCAAAACTTGTGCTATGGCCTTGCCTGGGCAGTGTTGACTGTTTATGTCCTGTCTGTGGGGACTTTGAGACCTTCCTTTCCCCATGTAAGAAGTGCAGGTTGTGCTCCTAGACCCTGAAGAGATTGCTGTGCCCATGCAGGAGGCTMGTGCAGCAGTCAAGGCTGTAGATTTGTAAGCCTGGCTCCAGTGTCCCAGGACAGCTGGTGAAGGAAGTGATGAAGAGCGTTAAAGAAGAGGGAATTGGGTGAGAGGCAGATCATGGGGGAGCACAGGACCCCTTGTCTTGGTTTTGCTGGACAATGATGGTTATGACAGCAAGTGTGTGGCCGGATTTGATATGGAGAGCATTGCCAGCTGGGCTACCTAACACAGTGCTTAGCTCTGCTCCGTTCCTTTGCTGGGTAGAACTTCTTGTGGGAACCTGAGATTTGACCTGGTGGGACCTTGYGCCCTAGGGGAGGGCAGTGAGTGGGTTCGGAAGAAGCAGCCCAGCTCCTGGCTGCCGAGCGTGTTTTGCTTGGACGRTCAGGAGCRCGCGCTGGGTTGTGTGTTGCTAATCCTCTGGATAAACACTCCGGAGARCAGAGGAGCGGAGGGAGCGTTTTCACAAGCCGGGCCGCGTGGTGTCTCGTGAGGCCAAGGAGATGGGTTTATTCTCCATTGKTCCCTTGCAATGAGCTYTCCCCTTGCCCGRGTAGGAGCGTGTCCCACCAACACGTGTGCGCGATGCAGAGGTCGCAGTGAGGTGCTGAGGGGGAGTCTCCCTCCCCTTCGTGGAGCAGGTTGCATGTCTGGAGCTTCGCTTTGCTGCAAATTTGTTTGTTTGCCTGGCCACCTTTTTGCAGCTGAGGTTTCCCTCTGATGAAATGAAAGCCCTACATAGGGCGTAGCATGGAGAACAAGAGGCCAATGTCTGGTGTGCTGTGGTAAATTGAAGAAATCTCTACTGATTTGAGAATTATAGAGAATTCAAATAAGGAATAGCAAATGTTAATTAATGAGAACTGTAGGCACTATAGGTGTCTCAGGTATTCTCTTCTGACAAAGTTCAAGTCAGTTCTTGCTGCCTCCGGGATTTGTTTTATAACATGTGTGGTTTGG
>PTEX01000042.1:4824386-4934651 GCA_003342815.1 Eudromia elegans
TGAACTGCTTTTACCGAATGGAGTCTCTGCTTGCTCAGTACAGTTGTGACCTCCAACGTGAGGTGATGAGTTGACATCCGTGAACCCCYCGACTGTAGGCAAGAGTCAGTTGCCTGCCAGCCCGGTGCCCTGCATGTGCTCTCCACGTTCTCCATTTTGGGGGAAGTGTGCAGTAACTGGAAGCGCTTGCTGAAGATTATCAGCACTAATACAGTACCACAGTGTTGTCACCCTCAGTGTTGATATTACTACGTTGCGGAGTCGAAACCTGCTTGAGTTCAGCAGACAAAGCTCCCGTCTTTTATCAGCTTATGACGTAACTATATTAGAAGCAGGGTTCACCTTTGAAAAATAATATTTTTGTAATCATAAGCATGGTGCTCAGACCTCCTTGCTTGAGCTTCTGGTGCGGAATTACAGAATATGCATCCATGAAATGGGGACGTTTCACATAGTCAGGCATGTACCAGTCCAGGACTTGTGACAGAGTGTCAGTGCCCAGCTCTTCTCTGAACAGCGAGGGTCTTTGTGGCTCTGTGACTGTCCTTGTGTGTGACTGGTGGGTGAGGACACACTGCACATCTGCTCCCACTTCCTCATGTCTCTCGGGTGCTGCTGAATGCCCAGAGTGTGATTTTTATGTGAGCGCTTATGTCTGAAGAGAGGCAACATGTTTCTTTGTTGTGTTCCATAGCCTCTTGCAGCCAAATGGGGAGCACGTTGTTAAAATATGAATGGCTGAGAAGCATGGCATTTTCCTAAGATTTAACTAGTTTACCTGAGATAACGCCAAATTATATGTCAGAGGCAGGAAGAGAGTCTGGATTGCCTTATTTCAATCTGTTGCGTTTGCAGTTTGGAAGTGATTCGCCTTGCATAAAATCCCTAGTGGGAAGTTCAATTCTACTAGGACAAAATTGGAGCCTCGTAAAGGAGGGAAAAAAAAAAGATTAAAAAAACAACTAAGCAAACTGTGGAAGGAGCAAAGGAAGAACTAATGAGTTTTGCTGAGATGAGACATACAGCTATCCAATTCTCAGATAGCACAGGCCAGCACTACTCGACTATTGCCAAAAGACATGGGAAATGGAAGAGTGACTCAGCAAGCCCATAGCACTTGACTTTTGTGGCATAATCCAGAAGGCTCTGATGGATTCCTTGTACCCTCCTGCACCTCAAGTGATGATCTTGTCAAGGGCCTTGGCTCAGCCACCACTGCCTCCAATCATCGGGAGCAGAGGTCATGATGCTTTTAGTGGTCARTGTGCTGAAATCCCTGAGCTGCTCCTGTGCTCAGAAGTCCTATACTGTCCTAAGGACAGCAGTCTGCAAGGTTCTTCAGGTACTGTTTGGTACCTGTTAGACAGCATGTGAYATCTACTTTAGTATTTTGTGTCATAGAAGTTGCAGCTTGTTTTACCCTGCAGTTTTTCAGTGGCTGCTTGTATTTTTAATTAGAGTRCAATATTTTAATAGTTGTCATGGACTGAGTGGTCTCATTGATGGTTCGATATTGTTTAAGCTTATTCAGGCAAGTGGCTGAGCTCTAATAAGTGCTATCTAGCTTTAAGCATTCTTTAAAGGGGGATTGAAGTAGAAGTGTCTGTGTTATAAAGTGTGCTTGTAATTTGTTAAAGAAATCTGAATACCTCTTGGAGGCCTGAAATTTTATTGGAAAGTTAATGACTGTTGATTTTTATCCCCCTTAGAAGCTCAGAAGGTAATGAAAAGTAATGCRCTTCTAAATTGTGTTTCAGTTCACAAAACTCTTCCAGTCATTACCCTATCCAAAACCTACGAGCTTCTCAAGGAAGGGGAAGARTTTGAAGTTACGTGCATAATCACGGACGTGGACAGCAGTGTACTAGCAAGCTGGATTTCTCACAAAAGCGGGGTGAGTTCCTTTAATTGTGTCCTGTGTGCTGCAGAGCAGAGTAGCCGGGCTGAGCCTGTAAACATCCACGTGCTTATCTCGCGTGCCTGACGCCGGGTCCGTTTCAGTTCGCTCTTTCCTCAAGCTCAGCATCCTCCAYGCTTCTGAGACACCAACAACAGCTTCCCTGCGCCCCGGGCTGGACTTGCAGCATCGCTGGATGTGGCTGGCAGGGATAGGGGCTGCCCAGGCGTTCCCAAATTGCAGAGACTGAAGTTGGGCTTTGCAGCGGGAGGTCCGGGTGACCTCTGYGGGGCTACCGAGTGCAGGAGCAGGGAGTGCCTACACCTCACCCTGCAATCAATGGGAGCTGCAAATAACAACACTGCAAAATGCATGTTCTAGGTGCTACCATTAACAGTGAAGTACCTGCTAATTAGCAGGTATGTGTATACTCCTGTCCTGGATGTGACAGGAGTAGTAGTAAGCATTCTGAGTGATTAATTCACTTAAATTACAGTGTGCCGTGCTAACTGCCAAAGTTCACAAAAATGAACCAATGAACTGGCTTCTGTCTGTAATSATAGTGGGAGTTGCTGTCTGACATTACGGAATTAAATTATTGGTGAGCTAAGTGCCCCAGGAGTGTTTGCTCCTGACTGCGTAGCTACCCCCGAGATATGGGAGCTAGGGGGAGATCCCCTGCCCTGGTCACGCYRGGTGCTGCCCGCTCCRTGTTTGAGGTGCAGGCTCCATACTSTAAAATAGTCAAGCTCTGTATTGAAAAATAATAAGAGCGGCCCAAACAGCAGCAGATGCTGGCTTGTTTGCAGAATCACTTTTTAGTCTTCTGGGTATAACATGAAACTGAAATGAATTAAAAGCTCCTCTGAAGACTCGTTAGTAACTGCTGCCATATAAGTTCCCATGCTAATTGGCCAGTATTTTACTGTTAATGGCAGCGACTAGAATACRTAATTTGCAGTCCACGTGTGTATGGAAAAAAAAAAAGGCCTCTGTGATACTGTGATGTTCAGATAAATCACATATCCTCAGGCAAATAGCGAGCTGGAGCCCGGTTCCCTTGGGTTCGGTTTGCCATACTTAGCTAATCCGTCGGCTCCGGCAGAGCTGCTCTCGCTGAGTGCTCCCTGCTCAAGAAATCCCATGTCACAGCTCCAAGGGTTAAAGAGGTCTAAATGACATGGAGGCAGCATGGGACCTGCAGATGGGATTTTTGGTCCTGTGCCAGGGTCAACTGTCAATCTTTCATCTGAAAACTTTTTTTTTTCCATGTTTACCCCCCCCTTTTCTTAGTTGCAGTATGGCAAACTTGGGGTATTCCTTTCCATTTTTATACTTAATCACTTTTCATTTTATGAATAAAAGCCATGAGGAAAATATTTTTGACCAAATAAGTTTGACCTTTCTGTCCTTTCTGGTAAATAGCAGGGGATGCTCTCTTTCAAATATTGAGTATCGAATTAAATTTTGTACTGAAACAGAATGCATAAAAATAATGTTTAAATAGAAGCTGAGTTGCATTTTGTCCTGAATAGGTCAAAGGCTTTTTTTTTAAAAAAAGGAAAAATAGATTAAAGTTAAAAAAAAAAATATTTTTTCCTGTTATGATAGAAGCTATCACTGTTTTAGAAATTAGGAGATTTGTTATAAGCAAGTACATCCATACAAAACAAACTTTAGTTTGTGATTATTATAGTTCACAAGGAAGCAAAACTGTGTTGAGCAGGTGAAATTTATCTAGGACCTCTTGGCACCTCCAAGATTTGAAATAATAGCACTGGAAAGTCATAACAAGTTCAGGTCTGTGTTTGTACTAATCTGTGCAGCTTTATTAGTCTTTCCAACCAAGCTGAACTTTCTCATGGAAAGTGAACCAAGAGTTCAAAGCATTTATTCTCCCTTTAGTTTCCAGCATGGATACATAGATGTTATCATCTTATACTAAGTGCTTTGAGAACAGAATGAGGTTTCCAGTTGCCTGTAGGGCTAGTAAATCTGGGTTTCATGGACTGAGAAGCAAACTGCGTTGCAGAAAGAAGGTACCATATTACGCAGATCTCCAGCACTTCTCCCTGCGGATTGTTTGCAGTGAGAGAACATAGAATGATCCTGCTCAAAACTCAGCCCAGCACCTTAAATTCTCCCTCCCTTCTATTTCCCTGAGAACGGCTGCAGTCATTGGAGAATTCTGTGACTTCACACCCTGCTTGAGTGATAAACCGTGCTTGAAGATTACAGCCACTTTTTGCATTAGCTGTAGCTTCTCCTTGTTATCAAAGTCAGTGTAGAGGGGTCATCTTGCATCAAGCCCTGCTGCTGGAAGCACTGCGAGTGGGCATTTAGAGTAGATTTTGACCAGGAAAACCAATAAAGAATAAGGGGAGGGCATACAGCTTAGGAAAGGATGTTATCTCTCAAAGAGAACTGATCAGATACTTGTTTTGCATGGAGGGATTCTAGTGACAGGTTTGTCATGATGGCTTATTATTCCGGTTTAAAGTTATGAATATTAATAGAGCGAAGTTATAATTACTTCTATTTTTAATTTATCTAGGAAAGATGCAGCATACACAGTATTTTAGATGTTAATTGTTTTTTACCGACAGATTGTTACAAGCAAAAGCAGAAATTTGGGTGATTATGGATACGAAAGGAAATTAACATTGAACATCCGTTCAGTGGGAGTTAATGATTCTGGAGAATTCACGTGCCAAGCAGAAAACCCTTTTGGAAAAACCAATGCCACCGTAACCTTGAAAGCACTAGGTAAATTGTTTTTGGAAAAACGTAACATTTCTAAGAGTGGGAGGTGGGATATGAAAATACTGAGTAGCCTTCCTTTCCCTGCCTTTCCTTCCTGAAAACCTGGACCAGTGAAGTTGCTGTTGAAAGGTTACTGCTGCCTGGTGCTGTACGGGGATGGTGCAGCGATTGCCTTAATTTCTGTGCCCCCTTGCATGCTAATGGAATGTGATATTAGAAGAACCACCCAACAGTGCTGCTATCTCTCTGGTTTGTGTCATCCTTCCTGGTTTAATTTTGAATTTAATCCTGTCTTAATGAAGCAAGTAATTTACCTTTGCTTGGTATTATCCCTACGCTTAAGTAATTTGGGAGCTCAAGCACAAAGCGTGTCTTTAATACCTGCATGCTAAGCACGGGGAGTTTCGCTGACATCGACATGTCAGTGCTTTTTGTGTAGGAGGAGCTGTATACTTATTTCTACCTAAAATAATACTGTGAGCAACACTGCAGTACCTGCAGGCAGCATGCAATTGCTCCAGCACCTGCCTCAGTAGTAAGTCCACTATTCATCATTCCCATAGCTTTAAAACAGTGATTAATTTTTTAATTCACTTAAAAACAGTGAATTCCTTCCTTCCTTTGTTTAATAACAGGCTCAGTTGAATCTCTGCATAAAATCCTTGTATCAACTTGGATGACACACTAATTTTTAAATCCAAAAAAGTGCTGATTTGCTAAACTAATCGAGGATGTACTGATGTTCTTAATTAGATGCTTCTGTGGAAGCCTGTATGGTTGGCTGAAAGAGCTTCAGCTCCTCACCTTCCGAGGACCTAGAAGCTGAARGAGGTGTAGCTGTGAAATTGCTGGCTTGCTTTGGGTGGTTCTCCCTGTATTCATTTCCTTCTCAAAAATGTTCTTCTCTTGCACAAATGCTCCTTTGAGATGGTTTATTTGGATTTCCCAAAGAACTTAAAGAAAACAGGTACATCCAACCTCTGTGGGTTAGATCTTCAGTTCCAGAGGCTTGTGTGCACTCAGGTGCTTTGAGTGCTGCACCACTGGAGGGGCTAAGGCTCATATTGGTGGTAATATTTTTCTCACTTGCTACAGGGGAGACTGAATTCATATGTAAGACAGTGAAACGGTGTTAAATCTTAAAGAATATCATTTCTCCAAGGGGAATAATGTGAAAGCTGCCATTATAAGTGAAGAGGAGTTCTTCACTACAGAGATTCTTAGAGCTACAATGTATGCAAATGTGGTCTTAAAAAAGGAGTCACTTTGGAAAGTCTGATGACTAAAATATAATGAGCACAGCATTATAAAAAGTAGAAAATGCATTAGCAGGTTTGTATTTAGTGAAATACAAAGTTCCCATTCAATTAGAAATACGAGAGAAAGCTGAAACCTTTCATTTTCACAAGAATTGTCTCCCACAAGCCTCTTAAATTTGGCCTAAATTAAAATAAACCATTTCTCTTTACCCCTTTCACCGTTCATTGTCAAATTGACTATATTTATCTTAACTGTGCCAGCTCCCCAAATCATGGAAAGTGGTACAAGAACATACAGGAGAGATCCTTGAGATTGTATCAAATTCTGAATTACTGTGGCTTTCGTATTAACTGAAAGGTTTATGAGAAATAATGGGTATAGTGATAAATTTCATAATTATTTATTTAGTAGTTGGTTGATCTAGGCATAAGCAATTTCTAGAATTCTGTTTGCGGGACTGATAGCATGATTATAACATTTTATTCGCAGGCTCTTGGTTACAATCTTAATTTAACCTCAGTGGGAGATTCAGTGTTTATACTGAAGATAGAAAAGAGGTTTGCAAATGAACTAAAAAGCCTATGTTTCCAGATTTTGAACCTTTGCTCTTTTTTAATGCTTGCTTTTTTTTTTTTTTTTGACCATAGCTGCCTGCTGCAAATTAACATTTTCCCTCCTCCTCCTCCTCCGAAGCATCTTTTAAGTGCCGTGCCAACTCTGCTTTCACCAAGGCCTGTTGGCTCTAGTTGTCATGAGCTGAGGTGACTAGCTGGCCAGTTGGATTAAAAAAGGGGGAAGAGGCAGAGATCTGAGCCTGACTTTTGTTGTGAATTCAAGTTCTCTCAGTAAATGTTTCCCTTTGGTTCCAATCTGTCTATCAAGCTGTAAGATTGAAAAATTTGTCTTTTCAAAAAAGCTAAGATTAAAACTTATTAATGAAATTAAACTCACTGAAATAAGGATGTTGCTCCACATGGTACACTGGAATGGAAGCACAGTGATAAATGATGTCTGCCAAATAAAAAATTATGACCCAGCAGCAGATGAACAGAAATGCCTTAGTTTAAGACAATTGGTATACAACCCCGCAGACTTAGCGTATTTTTCTCTAATTACAGTTTTTAATAGCTTCATTTGTAATGTCATTCTTAATTACACTTGACAAAGAAATGTTAAATACTCTACTACATTGGCATAAATGATCAGTCTCTCTTGCTTTTGTTCTTGGTGTTTTTTTCCTACCATACAGTCAGTGGCTCTGATTTTTGGAAAAAAAAAAATAAAATAAAGGAGTAGAATTGAGCATGTACTTGCATTCTTCCAAACCCAAATAAAGGATATTTAGCACCAGAAGATGGAATTATTTCTGTTAAAGCACTCAAGGCTGCTTTATGTTCTGTGCCTCATTACTATATATAGCTAGTGGTCTTGGTTACAGCAGGTGAGAGTTCAAGTTCTGATTCCTAGATAAAGTTTCTTTTTTCACAGTTGGATGTTTGATCACTGATCTTAAAGCAGCGTAGATGTGGTTAGGGTGCTGACAATCTTCTAAATGGCTCTAATACTCTTTTTATTTCCCTATTATGGCCATCAGCTAAAGGATTTGTCCGTTTGCTTGCAACAATGAATACCACAATAGATATAAATGCAGGACAAAATGGAAATTTAACAGTTGAATATGAGGCTTATCCAAAACCGAAGGAAGAAGTGTGGATGTACATGAATGAAACGCTGCAGAATTCTTCGGATCATTATGTCAGATTCAAGACTGTGGGCAATAACAGGTAATAAGAACAATTGTAAGTGCTATTGATTTCCTTTTGGAACAACAAACTAGACTCTGCTCTGGAAAGAGGAAAGTGGAGAGGAAGTTGTAATTCCTTCTCCCGCTCGCTTCATCCTTAGTTTGAGATGCAGGGTGCACTGCCCTGCATGCCCCAGGGTTTGTGCAGAGGTTTTSTCTCTCCTTGTGCTTGGTTCCCTCTGTGCATCTGGGTTTGATTTCAAAAGATGTTGTAGTGTGTCTGCCTTACCACATGTAGTGGTGCAAAGTCACCTCACTTAGATTTGGAATAATATTAAGCTAAACCACACGATCTGAAGTACCAGTGTGCCACATGTGTCGTGACTGGTCCAAATGATGACATTGCTGCCCAGTMAGCAAAAGGACAAATTTGAAGCTGTTTGTGTGTGGAGACCCACTCTRCTGCCAGAGTACCATGCTCTGAGGGGAAAAAAAAAAAGTTTTGTTTTTTTTTTTTCTCTGTGCACTTTTCTCAGCCCTGGTCCTCCAGAAATCCAGTGAAATACCTAGCACATGTGGCCTGGATTGTGTGCCCTAGGTTGTCCCTTCAGCAAGTAGAGGAGCAGGAGGCRATGGGTGCGTGGAGTCCCAGCCTAGTGCTGAGCTGGGACACAGGCTGCCACACATCTGGACCTGGGGTATAGGGAAATTTCTGCTCTGTAGAACAAACAGAGCCAAACACGTGCATAGTGAGAGTGTCTGCATGGACAGGGTGTGCAGAAGGCAGCACATTAATAATTCACTTTTTAGTTTTCTCTGCGGGAATACCCTGGGCTGATAGGATCACCACATGTCGTGAGTGTCAGTAATGCTTAATTTCTTCTTTGCAGCTACACAAGTGAACTTCACCTTACCCGATTAAAGGGAACAGAAGGAGGCATTTACACGTTCTTTGTGTCCAATTCTGATGCCAGCTCCTCTGTAACGTTCAATGTCTATGTGAAAAGTAAGTAAAGTGAACAATCTGAAATATTTCATTACCACAGTTATTGTATTTTATACAACATAATGTATGCACAAGATGTCACAGTGTGGTTCAGCATATGAGRAGATGTCTGACGTGAAGCACGCTCTGTAAAATTATTTAAATGTCAAGATATAAAAACGTGGAGTACTTACACAGATCCGCCTACTCTACCCAGCATGACCTTACGTTGCAGCAAGTACGTTCCAGAGGTTACTGGAGAGCAGATAGATAGTTTATATTAAAAACCCCCTGAAGCACCCGGAAAGACAGTCCCACAAATAAGCATGTACCGTAAACCTTTGATAAGTTAAGGTGGAGCAGGTATACAGCCATTAGCTGTGTAATCTGCGTTTTTGGCAGATTCTCTTTAGTTTGTTTGATTTAGGTGCAGGGTTTGAAAGCTAGTCAAGAGGATTATTCACTTGTGCCTTTTGGCATCTGAATACATCTATATAATAATATAGATCTGTATAATAATATAGATGTGCATTATTTTAAAGAGTCTGCATAGCTTGAGAAATGTGCAGGCTGTCATCTCTAGGACACACTTTTAAAGCAGGAGTCTCAGTTTCAGTTCCAAATAGTAGTTTTTCAAGGCAGAATTTCCCAATTCTTCAAGGCAATAGCTAAACTCAAATTAAGTGAAACCTTTAGGAATCTGTGTCTTCTTTAGAAAAGAGAATTTCATGCTCTCAGCAGACAAATATTGGTAACTGCTAAAGGCCAAGTTTAAGAAAAATTAAATCAGGAAGGAACTGCAAGCAAGCTGGGGAAACTAAGGTGAGGCAGGCAATGGTGCTTTCAAGCCCAGCAGGAGGAACCCTGTTGGAAATGAGGGAATGTGCTGTGGATACAGTTCTGTGCTTTTGTGCTTCAGCAGCAATACATCCTTCTCTGGGTAYGGTATGGGATCCTGCAGAGGTTGTTGAGACTTCCACAAAGGCACTAAAGTCTGCGTGTTCATTTCTGAATTCTTCCCATTGATCACTAAAGTGATGCTTGTAGTGGATACTTGCACCATGTGGAATTCTGTAGTTTGGGACTGGAAATGCCTGGGCTCCKTTTGGAATGTGGCATTTCTTCCTTGATCTGCATATGTACTCGCTTGCATTGCTGTGCMTTTTCCTTTCCTTACCGGTGATTCCTGAGTTGAGGACACTGCCCTTGGCCCCAAATGTCCTTCAGTCCTGAGGATAATGGTGGGCCCCAGTCACAAGGGGTCGTTCCACTGCCTTAATGAAGTAGAGGATCAAATTAGTGAGCGTAAAGTCTAATTCCTGGTAAGGAATGAGAGAAATGGCAGGTTGCCAGTGGGGCCATCGGTCCCCAGGAGGCTGGATGGTGTTTTCTGCCTTGGGGCATCCGTGGAGCAAGGGCTGCGGGTGCTGAGCACCGTGYGTGGTTTGCAGTCCCTCCGTCAGTCCCCTGGGCTCTGCGGGCCGCTTGGGAGCAGTCTGGGGAAGAAGACTAGGAAAAGCAGTTTTGCCATCCTGAGGTGTCAGTTCTCAGCACGCAGCCCCTTTTTGCCACTTTTCAGGAATCTGCTAATTGATACAAAYGAAAGCTCGCAATCCCTCTGGCAAACCAGCCACAGGAACATCAGGCTGCCAAGGCAGGAGAGAGCGTAAATGAATTAGCCTTCCTGAATGATCTGCGCTGCTGGCAAGCAGCAGTATTCACATCTCCTGCCTTCTTCCTTCAAGCCCTGGTCTTGTGAGTAGTAATGGTTCAGCCCTAAAAGTGAGGGAAGACATTTAACCGTCTCAATAGAGCCTGGGTGACCAGGCACTGCATCCCTGGATGGATTATGGGCAATGGGTATTGCCCGTTACCAAAATGGGTAATTTGATTCACCCCCCAAAAAATGATGTCATTGATGTCTCTGGTGTTTTGTTTTCTGAAAAGCTGTCCTCCTCTTTTGAGTGGCTCATCCAATGCTCATCACTYGGGTATGAAGCTCAAGGTACATGACAGCATAGCCTATTATTTGAAATAGCAGGGTAGCTGCCAAAGGCAAGGCCTGTATGTGGTGTGGGTGGGTGAGATACTGATCTGATTGTGTGTTCTGACCCGGTGTTGTAGTTGGTGGGGATTTTGCATAGATTGCCGGGCTGTGGCTTCTGGTGTTTACACATCTGGCTTGGGCAAGCAATCAGCAGAAGATAATCAAACGGGTAGAGCAGGATTCGTAATCAGGAGGAGACTGTCTTCACATCAACAAAAATCGATGCCGARGCATTTGCTGTGGTCTTGTGCAGAAGTGCTTGCCTTAGATTTAAATACCTTTAGCAGCTGCGTAGTCTGAAACAATGCTAAATTGTGGGGRAAAAAAAAAGAAAAGAAAAAAGCAGCAGTTAGGCACAGAAAATGTGACATAAAGTAGGTAAGAAAGGAGCTCTGAACCTGGGAGCCAAAAATAAAATCACAACTTGACAAACATCATTCTGAGCCGAGAATAATGAAGGCATTGTGGAAATCTCCAGAGTGGCAAACTACAATGCGCCAATGAGCAATTAATGGAGGAATTTTCAAACCAGCATCTTGAGTTTAGTGCAAAATAGTATCTGGGCTTAATTAGAGTCAACAAAATATTGTCTATGCAGTTCTCGTGCTGCAAAGAGAAAAGCAGTTGCAATCCTACAGGTCACCTGAAGCCAAACTCAGMGTTTTTCCTGTCATTGGAATATATAGGGAACATATGCAAAGTCGCTGTGATATTATAAAAAGATTCATTCCAATCTGGAAAACGTTGCTCCAGGAAGAAGGTTGCCTTTCTTTGACTGTAATGGTAGACAAGAGCAATTACATGTTACTTTTGAGAYATTTATTTTCCTATACTAATGATAGAAAAAAGGAAATTGATAATAAAAAGTAATTAAATTAACAATGTTATCGTACAGAACATGGAGTTAAAATAGGGGTGGCCTCATAAATCCTCTTTGCTACGTTCAGACTCGACATCAATAAAKGCTGAGAAGCAGTTAATAAACTTAATGAAATTAGGGGTTTAAGACATCTAATGGCTGATTATGGAGGAGAATATGCATATATACTGAGCAATTTAATGCAGCRTTAAATATTTAAAGGGTTAAAGCCAGAGCAATAAGCAATGAATAGGCATTAGGAGCCTGCCTAATACTGGGGATTATTAGGCTGTGAAATCATAAAACCTCTTTCAGAGAAGATCATTTAGTGACAGCCTCGCACCTCTGTGTGCCTGCGTTGCTCCCAGCCAGCCTGGGGCACCTGCAGCTCCCCGGYGGAGGACAGGTCCCCGTGGCTGGTGAYGAGTTGTGTGTGTGTCCTGAGCCASACAGGGGCAGTGGTTGGGCTGGCGGCGAGAGCAGCCGCCTCCTTGCACACCGACCGCGCGCAGCCCCTCGTCTCCGCCGTGCGCAGCAGGACACGTCCRCGTCCGCGGTGTCTGTGAGCTCCCGCTGCCCATCCGGACGCGAGCCGGAGCCGCGACGGCCGCGGCAACGTGGCTCGTGAGAAGCTCRGAGTGCAGCCCGTTGTAACCGAGCTGCCGGGAGGGGAGGCGGGCACGTTCCTGACCTGTGAGSCCGCCTGGGCGGTGCGCTGCCAGGAGCCCTGCACGAGACGCGTGGCGCGGGCAGCSCCGCTCGGCGCCCGGCACCAGTGTGCGTTCCATGGGGGTGAGCGTAGAACACAGCAGGCAGATTTAGAAATGAAAGAACATTCGGTTCCTGTAACATGAGTCATGTGGAGATGGTACGTGATCGAGAGAGACTGTATGTGCGTTTTGTTGCCTCCAGTCTAATCAGCAAGTGGGATTTTCATTAGGAACTCATGCGCAGRGCAAACAAGTCTCTAGGTGTGCAGCTTTTCTCTGGGCTCCGTCTGCTTTTCCCCCCAGTAACCCATGCAGTTCCACAGTTTTCCAGGACATTAGAAGTTGATCCCACATTCCTGTAAATTTGTATTAGCTGATCATGAACTGATAATGATCCATACCTGTCAGTTGAGAAATGTCTTTGGAATGTAGCCTGGCTCTTCCATTAATATCTTTTTTCATAATTTGAACGGCAGTAATGTAGGTATGGGAAATCAGGCCTCTAATTCAAGTTTTCCATGAAATAAATGTTCCTAACATTGGTCAGCATTATATTGTTACTCCAGTCCTCTTTTGAGGAGGTCTGTGGCATAGGACTTAATGTCTGCTCAGCCTTGTTTTCCTTTCTCTGTTTTTTTCCCTCTGTTTTTCTGCCTTGCTCAAAACAGCAGCTCCTCAAACCAGTGCRGCAGTAGCACCAGTGCAATAAAGCAGAGTGGGAATCAGCTGACTGGGTTGTTTTGTAAACTCACTGGGCAATTATGAATTATAGCTTAGAAAGCCAGATAGATCCTTCCAAATATTAGCTTCCTGGACGTGCAGTGTTTCGACAGCKTAGCCAGTCAGGCATTTGCACAGTAGTATTTTCACGGGACATGGGTCAGCCCTGACACGGGGATGGAGGTGGGGATGGGTTRTGACTATGGGAACATGGACATGTTCCTGATGTCCCCATGCATCTGTGTAAGCACTACTTGCATTGCASTGCTGTGCCTCTTTTGAGGAGGTGTCATTTGACAGATATAGTACACTTACAACTGTGAAGAAATTGTCCTTTATACAGAGTAATAAAGTCACCCGACATAGGAACCAGAACTGCATTATCGTAAAGAACACACAACACTCTTTGATATATTAAGCTCTTGCTTTTGTTATTTTGAGATTTCCATCAAAACAAATATATAGGTGAGGTAAAGTATTCTTTTGAAATCCAACCTAATCATTCAGTATGAAGAATCTGAATATATTCACAAATCTGCAGATAGTCACTGCTGGCAGCGGTGACGTGGAAGAGACAGGCCCAGACACCCTTGAACATGTAAAACTCAGTTCCCTTAAGTAATCCCATGGGTGGTAATGCGCATAAGTTGCTGAGGTGAAGAACAAGTGGCAATGCAAATTTCCTCTTCCTCTGATATATGACTGTGATTTGTGTTTATTGCAGCAAAACCAGAGATTCTCACGTTGGATATACTTAGCAATGATATTCTGCAGTGCGTAGCAGCCGGCTTCCCAGCCCCTACCATATACTGGTATTTTTGCCCAGGGACTGAACAGAGGTGAGTTAAGTAACCAGAGTCTCCCRACATTTTTCTAGATGTCACTCATGCAATTTATGATTTAAAACCAGGAGTGTAAAATAACTTGTAACAGGTATGCTCAAATGTTGCATTACTGATGTTATCATTTAAGGTATTGCATTATTTACAGTGGTTTGAGGGGAAAGGAGGAGTATGCTTCATTACTCCCCATTGCATCCACCTCAGGAGGAGGAATAATCAACATTTTCTGCTGTGGAAAAGCAAAACCCMAACTTTCTCTCTGCTTTACACGAGTTGACTTTGAAAGGTTTATATCAGTTTGGCCCCACATGACACACGTTTTGTATGTAATTTCATGGAATGACAGTTGCAGAATCACTTGTGAATATGGCTGTTATCTTTTGTTTTATTGTGTAGTGGTGTAATTTTCCAAGACACAAAGTAATTAGATTTCTATTCACGTGAAGTAAATGACAGGGTAAGCAAGTCTGGAGTTATTAAGAATAAAACCTGATGTCTAATTAACCAGGTTTCCAAAATGATTGTACAGTTTCCTTGTGAATATTTGTGAAGCATGCTTAGGGATTTTCTTCAGCTTCCACTGTGATTATAGATCTCATACTATCAAATCATATATTTCCCACCTACATAATTTATCTTATCCCTAAATAATTTTTATTTTTCTGTTTTTTTAAATAGACAGTACAGCTTTTATCTTAAATGTGTATTCATGTAGTTGCTACTTCAAAAAAAGAAGGTTACATACCATTAACTAGTGTACGGCCTTTTTTTTAAGAAAAAAAAATGATAGGTAACAGTTTGAAAGAACAAAACTGTCTGTTTTCTACCGCATATAACCGTAGTGGTGCTGCATATATATTTCATCTATTTATGGTACTTTGTGCTCTAATAAGACAGTGCTTGGGGCAAGTCTTCAAGAGTAAAGGGGACCATGGAGAGCTGCTTGGAAACGTGGCTGAAGGTGCCGGTTCCACAGTGCAAAGGCCACGAGGGGCTTGCAGACGTGTGGGTGTTGGTAGCCRAAGGGAATGCGGAGACTTGTTGTGTCCATTTGTGTCCTATTTGATGTATGAATCCATCACACCCACTGCGTGGAAGAGCATGAGACATCCCGAGTAGGCTAAGAGTCGAGGATAAGATCTTTGGCTCATTCTGTTTACGGAGCAGTGTTACTTAGTCATTAGCTGATGGTCTGGCAGGGACTATCTGCCTTAAAAGGGCAAATTGTCATTCGTTCTGGATAGTAACTCAGAGCAGGTGATTGTCAGTGTGGTTTCCCCCAGGTGTTTTGATTCGCCAACAGTCTCCCCCATGGATGTGAAAGTCAGTTACACAAATTCCTCGGTGCCGTCCTTCGAAAGGATCCTGGTCGAGAGCACCATCAACGTGAGCATGTTCAGGAGCACCGGCACCGTGTGCTGCGAGGCCGCCAGCAACGGGGACAAGAGTTCTGCRTTTTTCAACTTTGCTATTAAAGGTAGTGGCTGGAATGGATGAGACTGCAGTATAAACCGCGGCACATCTTGGTGCTATTCAGCTCTCTCCATCATAAGAGAATCAGTATTTTCAGTGTGTTAYGTTCTCCATAATAAAGCTTGCTATGGCTGACTGCATGATAACGTATTAGACTACGTTTTCTGACTGTCAATGCCTTASTTTTCATTTTTCAATAAATACTGTGGTGTAGTCTGTTAACTGCTTCAAAACTGCAGCGTGACCATTACCTGTTTTTCTTCCACCTGCAGTATGATCTAGCACAGAGACAAACCACCTACAGCACTGCCTCGTGTTGCTTTATTGCTCTCTCCTTGCTCTCTTCCTGTCTTTGCTGTGTGCAGGCCATCAGCTCTGTTAAGGAAACGCTGCATTTTTTTTTCTGATTTTGCAATGTCTCAGGAAGATGAGGTCTTAAGCCTGACTGGAGCCTGAAGGCCCTGGTCTTGTAAAAGAAGTAACAGCAATATACACAATATACTGAAAAAGTGCTTAAGGGTTTTGTCATCTCTAGCAATATTTGTGAGCTTACAAAAATAAAACTCAGAGATTAATTGGAACACGTTTGCAAAACGTTGCTTTTCTTTGCAAAATCAAATATTCAGCTTCTGTTTTTTTTCTCTTTGTGGTGCACATGGGATAACATACAAACAAGCCAGGTTTGGGACATATTGATGTTGTGGCCATAGTATTCCTTTTACTACTTTGTACAACCTCTGTTTGCCGGGAATACATTGTAGAGATGACACTCAGAAAAGTGGATTTTAAGAGACGTATCACTCATAAGCACCTGCCTTTGTATGACTGGGGTCATACAGAGCCCCACATTAACTGGTGTTGATTTCATGGCTTATAACTTGAGGAAGTTGAGATTGGTGAAGAAACAAACTGCTTGGTTCCTGTCTCTCCTTAGGATTCACTCGGGAAAGTGATCCTGATATACTTAAAACACATCTGGGGAAGCCAAAGCCCCAAGCCTTGTCCAACACGAAAGAACCAGAAAAAAACYCTCCCCTGAATCTTTCTAGTACTGTTTTTTTTTTTTTTATCAGTATTTAAGCAGAATTTTCTGTTTCTTTCCAGAACAAATCCGTACCCATACCCTTTTCACACCTTTGCTAATAGCATTTGGAGTAGCTGCAGGACTGATGTGCATCATAGTCATGATTCTGGTGTACATATATTTGCAGGTAATACGCGAAGCTTCTGTGCCTGAGTTACTAAAGTAAATGGAGCATCTGCAAATGCTTCAGTAGTGACAGCCTTTCTCTTTCCTTTCCAGAAACCCAAATATGAAGT
Source organism: Eudromia elegans (assembly GCA_003342815.1). NCBI lineage: Eukaryota > Metazoa > Chordata > Aves > Tinamiformes > Tinamidae > Eudromia > Eudromia elegans. The sequence continues at coordinate 4,841,007 of PTEX01000042.1, forward strand.
TCAGTGGAAAGTTGTGGAAGAAATAAATGGAAACAACTATGTTTACATAGACCCAACGCAACTTCCTTATGATCACAAATGGGAATTTCCTAGAAACCGGCTGAGTTTTGGTTAGTTTAGGTTTATATAACTTCATCTGCAAGGTGAAGCTTTCCGGTCTTCTAAAAGGGACTCGTGGTCAACAGCAGCAGGGTTTGATCAAAAAGACGTKGCACAGTAATGAACATAGTGAAAGTTGCTCATACCTTAGGAGAAAAAGCATTATCTAGAGTAGCTACCTTCATACTGTGAAGTAAAATGTTAAACCCTTACAAAGAGGTGTTCCATGTTGTAATGATAGATTTTGTTTGTGTTTATTAGGTAAAACTCTTGGTGCTGGAGCTTTTGGAAAGGTTGTTGAAGCCACTGCTTATGGTCTGTTTAAATCTGATGCTGCAATGACAGTGGCAGTAAAAATGTTGAAGCGTAAGTTGCTGAAATATATATATATATTCTCCAACTTCTTTCTGGTGGGGTGTCTTGTTTACTGAGCGTTGTATTTTGCCTTGCAGCAAGTGCCCATTTAACTGAAAGAGAAGCTTTGATGTCAGAGCTTAAAGTCCTGAGTTATCTCGGTAACCACATTAATATTGTGAATCTTCTTGGAGCTTGCACTATTGGAGGTGGGTTATCAACAGCTTATAGGGTTTTTCTCTATTCCTTGTTGTTGTTGTTCGTAGTCAAAAGGAGAAACCTTATGAAGAAGAATACAGTACTGTTAAATAGGGAAATCTGCAGTGCTTGCCTAGCCAGTTCACTGCTCATCGTGGTTGTCATCGTGTGTGACTTAAGTTTTTTCTCCACTGTCCTGTTTCTTGGAAATTAGCAAAGATATGTGAATTGGGTGTTTGTTGGCACCCAAGATGAAGTCAACAGGCTCGTCGTGTGTCATCCGCCAGTGTTCTGCTTAAACCGTTAAGAGTATTTGTTAATGCACTATTAAAGTTACAAATCTAAACAATAAAAAAAAGTGAGCCAAGGAATTTCCCAGGTAAATAGCACTGTGTGACCCAAATGTTTTATATTCAAGAATATTGACATTAACATTATAACATTATGCAATAACTTTATTATTGGGCATAATACGTTTATTTCCTGGCAGAGTAAAAGCTATATAAAGCAGCTGAAATGTCAGTACAGAGTGGATACAGCTCTTTTCCTTAAGAACCACAACACTCATTTTAATTTATGTGCATTTTAATAACGAGATGACATTCTTTCATACAGAAATATTTGCTTTTCAAGGTTTTGTTGCATTTTTCAAAGAAAAGGAGCTTGTAAAAATTCAGTGCTTTAGACAGAAGCACAACACTTCTCGCTTTAAAATTTAATGGTTTAAAAATAGGATAAAGCAATTTTGTTTAAGTGATCAGCAAAGCGGACTCACTGGCCTGAGTGCATATCTGTTTCAGACAGCTGCAAAATCGTGGGGACTCCTAAGAAAATCCTGAGATAATCACTGATTTGGGTGTTATAAAACCTGTAATTATTAAATGCAGAAAATAGAAACAAATGGTTGAATTTAGGAAATGGTGGAAGGGAGTAACCTTACAGAAGAACTAACATTCAGCACGATTACATATTCAAGTGTCATAGCTGTAGTCATTCACTCAGAAAACATATATCTGATCTATAAACATCCGCGCTGGAGACGACTTGATTCTCCTTTTAGATTTCATTTTAATATTCTAAGACCTTTTGCAATGTAGTTTTCTGTCTCAGCAGGCTGTTCTGTTTGAATGATTTTTCCTATTATACTGCAGAATATAACACTCTACATCATTTCCAAAACATTACTGAAGGAGTGTGAAGCTCTACTGTAAACAGAAGTGAATCAAAAGGATTAATGTTTGAAGCTTGAATTACTCTAACGTTTGGAACAAATAACTTCCTTCAGGAAGTGAACAAAATCAAACAGATGTGTCTGGCCAGAAACATTATCACATGAAGAGGGAGAAAAGGACTTATTTGTTTAATTTTTGTATAATGCAATACTATTGAGAGGAGGGGAAAATTAATTGGGAGTGACACAGCTTTAGCTGGACAGTAGTTACAGATCTGTGAAAGGGAGGATGTAGGAGGCTATTTTTCTATAACTTTCCAAGTCTAGACAGTGTTTGGGTAGTGTGATTTTTCATAGCGGAGCTGGTGTGTTTAGCCGAATGTTATTTTTACGGAGGGTTTTATGCTTTGAAAACAGTGCTCACCTGCTTTCTCAACCTTGCGTACGCCTGCAGGTCCCACTCTGGTGATTACAGAATATTGCTGCTATGGTGATCTTTTGAATTTTCTGAGGCGGAAGCGAGATTCATTTATTTGTCCAAAACATGAAGAACACACAGAAACGGCAGTTTATGAGAACCTGTTGCATCAGACAGAGCCTGCAGCGTAAGTGTGACCTTCTGAAATGTTCCTGCATTTTGAGAAGCACAGAGGGAGGGCGTATCAAAGTTCATTAGCGATAAGAAATTAGGAGAAACCTTTCCTGCAGCCGGCTTTGAAGATTCTTTGCTGTGCAAGAAAACAATTTATTAAAAGAGACCGTTTGTACAGTGGGTGGTTTATTCGAACAGAGCTCAATTCATTGTATGCGCTCTGTGCTTTACTCCTTTATCAAATTTCCTGTAGTTATTTCACGCCACTCCTTGGCTCTAATCTTCATATGTGTTTGTGTTTATCATTACTGCTAATCGTTGGCAGCAGTCGTTTAGCAGCTTGAATGACAATTCCCCCAGTGTAGTGGTGGTAATGTTCTGAGCTCTCCTAAGTTCCTGCCTGCAGAAATGACTTTTTACAACAAAAACAGGGCCTTACTGTATCGGTGGCAGGCTGCTGCCCACAGTTCACTAGACTTTGTGATAATCCAACCCATGTCTCCATTCTGAGCTTGCTCTTTTGTACTTTCTAGTTACTTCATCTGTATATTTTTCACTGTTCCATTTTAGATACAAGCGTGGTGTTGTCTCCAAGGATGTTTCCAAGCACATTTCCTTTTAGAAAGTAAAAGAGAAATTATTTGTCAAAACTTAGGGTCTGTTACAATAATCYCTTCATTTTTGGTTTTAGTCTGTGTGTGCCTTCAGTGCTCCCTGTCCCAGCAAGGCATATTCACAGCAAGGCTGTGCAGGCAGTGGCCATATAATAAGTGGATAGTCCATCTTACCACAGAAGGTTTTGAAGAAATTAGTCCTTTTCATTAGGAATATGAAGCCATGGTTTTCCACAGGTGTATCTCCTTCCTCTTTTGAGCATAATAAATATGGTGCCTTTACCAAATCCTCATTTTAGCTTTTTTTGTAAAGTTGCAACTGCTAAACACTCCAGAAGTGCTTGTGGTTTGGTGATGACTAGGGCTATTGGTGATCTCAAAACTACTTTCCATGTTAGCTCTTTGGCTGCATTTATTGTTCATAAGGTAAACACATATTTCAGGATGGAGAAGGGCCATCTATATATGTGAATTCCAATGACATATTTTCCTTCTAAATGAAAAACATTGAAGCCCATCCATTGTTTCTAAAGTGCGTAACTTTATATTTATCAAACATATAGTATGGGAATTATAAGTAAGAAAATAAGCAATAAGAAAGCTTAAATTTTAAAAAAAATGTAGCAGATGGCTGTCCCAAGCCTTGTCTGATTGTTTGAATTTTGTCTTTTGGATATCAGAAATCTCCTTTGGAACTCGTGAAGCTTTGAATTCAACTGATTTTAACCATTTTGTCTTCTGCATTTCAATTGCCATGTGAATAATGGAAATACTGAGATAAAAGTTGGGCTAGATAAAAGAAGGAAGCATTAGCAGATCCCATGAAACATCTGGCCATTCATTTATAGAGACTCTGGTCTTGATAAACATTGCACACGTGAAAGGTTTTCTTTGCTTACCAGAGCCAAAATCCAACCTTTGAAATGCATTGTAAATTCTCTTGACAACCCGCACTTTCTCTACACGCCTTTTCTCATCGTTTTTAAACCTAAACATTTTACTCAGAATGTTACCTTAAGGTTGACTTGTTCTTTGAAACTTCTCACTAAATGACATTTCATCTACTGCCTTTACAGGGATGTTGCCAATGAATACATGGACATGAAACCAGGAGTGTCGTATTCAGTCCCACCAAAAGCTGATAAAAAAAGACCAGTGAAATCTGGTAAGTGGAATAACAAGAAATCATATCTTCTGCCTTGAGTGCAGAGAGGAGGGGTTTATGGAAGTTTTCAATTTTAAAATACTCGTTTACTGTTGGATGAAGATGATTAATACTCATTGGTATGAGGTGATTAAAAAAGAATATGCTAAATTACAGTGTCTTTTATTTTTCCACAGTGTGGACTACCAGCGTTATTTTTTACTTTTTGGCAGTGGGTTATTTCTGTGGTTTTAGTCTGGTACTTGTTCAGATCATTGTTTTGTTTAATATAAAACAAATCTGTTTCTATTTGATTAAACACAGTCCACTCAAAAGCTGTTGGTGTTTATATTGCATAGGATCCTACACTGATCAGGATGTTACCCTTTCCATGTTGGAAGACGATGAGCTTGCTCTAGATGTTGAAGATCTGCTAAGCTTTTCCTACCAGGTGGCAAAGGGCATGAGCTTCCTTGCCTCTAAAAATGTAAGTAAATCAAAATTTTTTGAGAGCTGGGCAGAATCTAGATCTCTGATTTCCTTTAGCATCACATATCGTATCTTAATGTGATCCACACACTGAGATGGAATTTATGAAGGAATCAGATCCCTAACGTTTGGATGCCTTTAAAAACAACTCAGTTTTGAAAGTTTAAAATTTATTCTCTGTGGCACCTCTGAAGAGTATGCAGACTAAAGATTAATATGAAGACAGCTGAGAAGCTAGTTGCATTTTAAAAGGTTTTGASTATCTGTTAAGTTTTAAACAATGCCGCAATTGATACTCCTGTGATGCACAATAMTACTTTTAGAGGAGGGAGTATTTTTTTTTTCAGTGTTGCAACTTAATTTATTTTCAATTTTCTTAGAAAGTTAAAATCAGCCTGGAGACTCACAAATGATCTGCATTGGCTTGCTGAATGTAACAGGCCTTCTCTGGGTTTCACAGGAGGGGCATGGCATATCAGAGAGGTGTTTGTATAGAAGGGTAGTCTTAAACACTGCGTAATTATGTCTCTATGAAGAAAAAGGAAAAATGACAGTTAACATGTAACAATAAAAATTATAATTTATATAGAGACAGGGCTGGGTAGTTGTAYCTTGAATACAGTTTCAAAAATAAACTTGCCTGGTTTGAGGAAAGTGAGGAAAAGCAGCGATCCTGTGTGAACAGTGGGGCGTGTGGCCCTGCTGCTGCCCAGCAGAAGACTGTGACATAGGACCTGGCACTTGCAAACTTGAGTGCGTGGGTTTTTTTACCCTGCTGTTCCTCCTTCCAAGCCCATTAACKTATTTTTTTCCAGCTCTTCCCAGCTTCCAAACAGGCCTCAAAGGCAAATACATTTTAACGGTCTTCACCAGACTCCTKCCTTCTTCACTGTGCGGGACAGGTGGTGCTTAACACACATACGCTTTATTTATTTTYCTACAGATAGCCCCGGAAATTCGCTGTGCGTCATTCCTGGTGAATGTTTCCTTATAGTTTTTCACTGATGGATAGAGCCTCTGTCTCAGTGAATAGCAAAGACGATAATGAGTGGAACATCACATCTCAGTGAGGCTGGGGAGCAACGTGCTGTATCCGTCTGACAGCACAGAAATAGGGCCTTTAGCACCAAGGGCAGTTAAAGTTCTGGCRTTTGGTCCTCCTTGCTCGTTGTGTTGTGTTCCCACGTGCCTCTGRTGAAGCTAGCTGGTGTTTAGGCAGATTTACCAAAGCAGGTCCTCAGAGAAGAGGGTCCCACATGGACCCATGGCGCAGAGCGCCCAGCTGCTCTTCTCCAGCGTATTTGTGTGTCAGGGCTCAGACATAAAAGCATTTCTATGGGGGATGCGTGTCTTTCCTGGGGGCACAGTTCCCTTGATAAGTGCATCACAAGACAGCTCTCCCTCCACTGGACAAAGTCTTTATTCAATAACAAATTCAGCTGCTTTGGGAGGGGTAAAGCAGAGATGCACCGGATACGTGGCCATTCCCTTCGCTTTGCCTCTTCAGGGCAATTGCACTGTTAGTTTTCCACACGCCAAGGGAACGGTGATTTGGACAGGGGTTTGAATGAGAGTCTCTCAGAGAGTAATTGTCACTAAAAATAGTTCCTCAGTGTAGGCGTGCAAAGGGACAGAGATTCGTTGGCTTATTGCAGCCTGCACCASACGTGTACTGTCTTTGAATTGATCTACTCTTCTGATATTTTTCACCATTTKGGGAATTTGTGAAATTTTCTATTTCAAGGAAAAAATGAAGAGAAAAATTCAAGCATCCTCAGTTGTTTGTAGACAGGGAGTCCTGTGTATTTTGTATGATCAGCAAAGCGAGAGCTTCAGGCTGTGCTTTCTGTAGTAGATGTTGAAAGTCAATTCTGTTAGAGAGCTACCTCCTTTCATAAATGCACATAAACGTGCTCTGCAGTTGTGTAGAAAGAAAACATAAGTCCTGGCAAAGTCAACAACCCTTCTGTAAATGCAGGTACAAACACGTGCCTACTTCTCAAATGAAAACTGGAATATAAGCTGGCCAGGTCACTGAACATATCACAGTGTGCATTACAAGATGTTAGCATGTGAAAACTTGCAAGTATTTCCAAAGGCGTAGACCTGCTCATAAAGCCCTCCTAGGCAAGTAGTGACTTAAGTCTTCCGGAGAGGTATTTTTGAAATGGGTATGAGTCTCCGAACTTGTGTGTTTTGAAATTGTTACTGTGATCTTCCCTGTTTTCAGCTTTTCAACCACAACAATGGCTTCATGAAGGATTGGAATGGTTTTAGAATTAAATTTCCCCRTGTTTGTCCTGTGTTAGGAAACAGGTCAATGACTTTTTTTGATGAAAAGGTCAAGGAAAAAAAATCTGTCCCCAGCTTAGAACAAATACATTAAACATTTCCTGCAAGTGTTGAAAAAAAAAATAAAGTGACTGCAAGTAGTCTTTTCTAAAAGAAATGCATAGACAACCTTAACTAAGTGGATCAATAGCATAGTAGTAAAGATACTACACCAGCGGTTTTAGTCATCTGACTAACACATGGTTTCACTATGACTTTCAGCTAATCAAAATGCATAATGCAGTAAGTACATAGCCAAGAAAACATGCAACCAAGCGGCAATGCTTTAAGGGTATTATAAAATAAATGAATTTGTTTGTCTGTTTGTTATTTAGTGCATTCATAGGGATCTGGCAGCAAGAAATATTCTCCTCACTCATGGTCGAATAACAAAAATCTGTGACTTTGGCTTGGCAAGAGATATAAGGAACGATTCRAATTATGTGGTCAAAGGAAATGTAAGTATATATGATGTTTAATGCACTAGTTTTAAATTTRGGGAGTTCTTCTGGATTCCCATGACCTACCAAGAAATCCCTTTCTTAGTTAGACCGTAYCTGGACCTCTCAGTTCTCATATATATCTGTGCCGTGAAAAGAGGCAATTCCTGCCTTCCATAGGTGTGCTGCCAAATGTGTMGTGTACGCCTACTGTTGTAATTGAAGACCCAAGCTTGTACCTGAACGTGTGCTGTCCTGGAGGAGATGCTTTTGTTGCACCAAGATAACATGTAGCCTCTTTGTTATATCTGAACATACTAAAAGTTACAACTCTGTGAGTACAGTAAGTTTTGCCATTGGAATATTCTGGTAGACCARTCCTAATAGGAATTACCTGGGAACATCTCCCGAGGGCATTGCTCATTTTGTCCATAACTGATATAATGTATTTTTAACATATCTAAATAACCAAGGTTTTGCATCCTTCTTTTTTATTATAAAATGTTACTCAGACAGCAGAAACAAGATCCTAGAAGTGTGAATTTATTGGTTAGGGTATAGTGGGAAGCAAAGAAGCCTTGTTTTTTTCTGATTCTGTATACTTTAGCCTTTTATGTATAATAAATTTGTCTGTAACTTTCAGCTATAGCAGGAACTGTACCCTGTAATAAGTAAACAGTTGGAATGAATAGTTGGAATGAGACACAATATTTTGATGAGAAAAGCTTAAAACCTCCTCTGCAGAAGAGTATCAATTACACTAGCACCTACTAGACCTTTGCAGAGGTACAAAGACACTTTGAAGTGATGCAGATTAYATTGGCAGTGCTTGAAGTCCTCTTTTAAAATGCAAGAGCAGTAAAAAGAGCCTTACTGCAAAAGAAAATGAAGCCTGTCTGTGGTTAAGCTGGAGAAGTGTGCTGGGAAGATGATTTGCCCATAGGTACTTTGCATCTCAAACTGATTTTTGCATTTATGTTGCTGTTTTAATTCTGCTTTATGTATGTACCCCCATCCCCTGCCTTCAGAGCAAACACCTTGTGRTTTGTGCAGTTTTTAGAAGAAATGAAGATGGGTGTTCAGCAAAGCAGCCTCCCCCTGCCCCGTCTGGTGCACAGCGGTCAGAAAGTCAGAAGTTGGTCTCTAGCTAAGGGCTTGAACACAAACTGCAGGTTACCTGTCTGGGATTTTCAGGCTGGAAAAGAAAGGAAATCCCACACCCGAGCGTTTCTCTCTCGTGTTTTTTTTCCTTTTGCTGCTCTGTTAACCTGAGTTCACAGCACCTCAGGTGTCTTAGGKGCATCTGCTGCCCCCCAGCAGGTCCCAGGCAACCTGAGTAACCCTGTTCTTCGCTACAGGGATGTGGAGCGAAGGTCTCATTTGCTATCTTCAGTGCCAGAGTTGGTAGCAACTGCTGCATGCCTAGAGGTTGAAGTTAGGGAACATTAGGAGCCCCCCAAAAATTGAGGGATGGCTCCTCTGGCAAAGCATTTGGCAGCATTTGGGGTGAGAAGGCTGTTTCTGAGCTTGGTGTCAGGTCAGGAGCTGCTTGATCCATCAGCGTGCTAGGGCTGGGAAGTGCAGACCAGCTGCTTGTGCAGGAAGTGGGCAGTAAGTAATTACATTTTACTTGTCTAGACTCTACTTTGTATTTACGGGATTTTGCTTAGGCCGGAGGGTCACAAGAGGAGAGGCTGCAGCCGCCGGCGCGGGCGGACGCGGGGCTGCAGGGGGCATCTGGCAGCATCTGGCCTGGTCTTAAACCAGACCTTGGCAGAGACGGGGCCTGGCCAAGGAGAGCGTTGCCGCCTCTGCCCTTCAGGGCTCTGGCTGCCTCTCTGTYGTGCTGCATGTTCTTGCAGTTACCTGAATCGTCAGGCAGCCAACAAAAAGCCCTGCCTGTCCTCTGCCTCMTTCCTTCCCTTTTCCATTCATCTCCTTTCCACATCTGTCTTGTTCCTTTGCAGGACATCAAGGCTCTTCTCTGTGATATGGTTGAAATATCTGTTTGAACTTATTGTCGCAGGGTCRCTTGAAGGGAAGGGGTCTGGTTTCTCCCAGGGCAGGACACGTGCTTAGGACAGAGGCTGAACTGGCTCCCCTAGTCAGACAAGGAAAAGGACAGAGCAGGAGCTCTGCAGAATCCAGAGAAATCCAGAGGCTTTCGATGCTTTTCACCCTTTCCTCTGCTCTAATTGACATTCCTGAAGAATGTCTGTTCCCACATGAGTCTCTGAAAACACTCAAGATGGTTTTATGTGAATTTTCACTTTTCCCCCTCATACACTGAGGAGCTAAAGCAGATGTCTTTAACTGAGGCTGTGGACCTTTTCAATGATAGCTATGATGGCCAGGCCACAGAAGGAGGCTTGTATGTTTGCATGAGGAACGGTGCCATGTTTATACATACTCCTTTGCTCTGATTTCCTGCCATCCCTTATAGCCAGACAAAGGGAATCACACAGTATGCAGAAAATCAGAGTGCAGGGAACTGTGCAAGTTCGGTGCACCCACAGAAGGATGGATMTGTAACCAGGAAGCACTTGTTATTCTCTCTAAAACACAGAGAATTTCCATTTTTTAGGTGCATAGTTCTGTTATCTAATCAAACAAATATTTAAAACACATAGTATGTATAAAAAATTGTATATTGTTAAAAATTTAGCTCTTATGTCTGTTGTCTTATTTGGATCTCTTTTCCCTGGAAAGGCTCGACTGCCAGTGAAGTGGATGGCGCCCGAAAGTATCTTCAATTGCGTTTACACCTTTGAGAGTGATGTGTGGTCCTACGGGATACTGCTGTGGGAGCTCTTCTCTTTAGGTAAGCTGCTCCGAGATGTGTGCCGCGGGAGCCTCGTGCTCGCCGTGGTTTTGCCGCRCTGCGGAGGTGACGCTGCTCGCTTGTCCTCCTAACAGGAAGCAGCCCGTACCCGGGGATGCCCGTGGACTCCAAGTTCTACAGGATGATCAAGGAGGGCTACAGGATGTTCAGCCCCGAGTGTGCGCCGCCTGAAATGTAAGCGAGCGCCTCTCGTCACCAAATGCCTGCGGTGACGCAGGGGAAGGGGAGCTTCCCTCTTTGCATTAGACAAATGCTTCAGACTGCTCCACTGTCTTTAAGTTCATTTCAAATTTTAAGTAATCCATGCGATCTGACTAGTGTAGTACATACCTGTGTGGTTGCACGCGGTGCAATAATACACTCTTGCTTTTTGACATCTGATCACTTCTCCGTGGCATCTGCTGKGTGTCACTCAAATACTGGTAGATTGCAGAGCCTACCAAACGCTTTTATTTCAGGCAAAACAGTCAGTAAGATGTGTCATCAAAATGTAAGACATCTGCATTCGTGCTGTACCTCCTGGCCGCACAGGGACTGGCCACTTATGAGCCATCCTTCATTCAGTGTTTTGTAAACAGGCTGTCACTTATCAAGCTGTCAAAGAAAACTGTGCCCAGAGCCTCTCCTCAGTATAGAGCCCTTTGTTGTCACAAGCTCAGGTGTTAACAGTGCCATTTCTATTCTTACGAGGCACTTAAGCAAGTTAAATGGTGAGTGGGTGTCACACTTCTCTGCCTGCTCACTCTCTAAAAGCAATAACAGAGGCAAGACAAGAGCTCTCAGAATTCCCTCATCATCAGTACTTAATTTTAGTATCTTTGCAGGTACGACATAATGAAGAGTTGCTGGGATGCTGATCCTCTACAGAGACCCACATTTAAACAAATCGTCCAGCTGATTGAGCAGCAGCTTTCAGATAATGCCCCCCGGGTAAGTGTGGGCTCCAGATGGCTCATCGGGGCTTTTGGGGTCAAAGCTGTCTGGACTAGACTAGAGCTGGAAGAAGGGAAGGATCTTGGCACTTACTTAGTTTGTTTTTCCACTGTTATTTGTGSGCTGTAAGTTTGGGTGTTGGGAAGGCTCTGCGCTGTCACCTCTGCGGCACCGTTTCTGCCCAGATGTACAGGAGTTGTCTGGGCCCAGACACTGAAACAGGTATCAGCTAAACAACAGGCTTCACACGGCTTGATGTTTCACACTCCAAATGTACCCACCGCAATTTTGATCATACAAAACACAGCAGTACCTTGTAAACTCATCCTAATCTATGGAAGCCTCTATCTACCTGGGAGAAATCTCAGAAGGGAAATATATTTAACTTTTGTTTGAAAAGCTTTCTGGACAAAGGAGTCGAGCTTTTCCTGCTCTTCTCTTTCTTCTCAGTTACTTCATCTAGTTGTATTTATATAACCCTGGAAGTGTGTTGTGACAAACTGCTGTATTCACTGCTCTTCGGACTTTTTCCGATAATTGGATAAAAAAGTCCAAAAAGAAGTCAAAGCATGTTAGATTCTGGGATTTTCTCTGACTCATAATTGGATTTYTAGAAAGAAAGTTTAAAATCTGGCTGAGAAGTAAAGAAGTAAATGCTGTGTTTGTGCACAAAGTACACAGCTTGCTGAGAATTCGAGAAAAGAAGAAAACAAGAGCTGTTGGTGTTCACTTGCATCCTGTGTGGTATTTTTGGCAGGTGCAGGTATTGCTAAAACAAAATCAAGAACATGGGGAAAAGTTAGTGATGTTACTGGGGTAATTTTAACAATAACTGGAGCTGCATTTTTTCAAACCTCAAGCTTCAGTTTAGTGCGTGGTTGCAAGCTGCAGTGTTTTTGATAGCCAGGGCTGAGGTTCTTGACTCATTTGAAGAGCAGTTACGCCCAGGACCTTTGGAGGCTTCACTGCTCGCCAAAGAGCGCTCTGTGAGGGTGCGCGCCGGAGCTCCCTGCGCCCTCCTCACCGCGCTGTTTGCTTGGGCTCTGCAGGTCTACGCGAACTTCTCGAGCCCGCCATCGGGTCACGGGAACGCTCCGGATCACTCGGTGCGCATTAACTCGGTGGGCAGCAGCGCGTCGTCGACCCAGCCGCTCCTGGTACGCGAGGATGTTTGAGAGGGGAGCTGGYGTCCGGAGCACGAGGAGCCCACGTGGATTCGCGGTGTGAATTTTGCAGGGGGTGAGAGAGGCATGGATGACTTCAATAATTTCTCTTCCTTTTACTCACTACTACCACTTTGTAGCTGAAATGTTGTTGTAATACTGTCCTTTACCACACACTGTTACACATAAACTTATTCTGCCAAGCACGGTTACAGGCATCATTGCAATGTTAACTGAAGCTGTATATATGTTGCTATATTGTGTGTATTTGCAGTAGAGAGCCAGATCTGAAGAAGAAAAAAAAAAAGAAAAAATCCTGAGCCAGGGTGTGGAAAGAGATGAATATACAGATCAAACCAAAACTGCAGCGGTCCTGCTCCGGATCTGCGCCTGGAAAGCGTTTTGTCATTTTCTAGTTAACCTCATTTTGCTGRGTTTAAGAAGTACTCGATGTAAAGCTGCCTGCTTCCCCAGCCCCTCTCCCCGGCCGGCATGGCAGGCTGCAGGCAGCGCAGCGAGCCAGGGAGGGGAGCGCAGCCCTTGGGCCTGCAAGGAGCCCTGCTCCGCAGGGCTGCASACCCTGCTCCGGGATTCGGAGCGGGTGCCGGAGCGGGAGCCCGGCGGTGGCGCCACCGGGGCTCAGCCCCTTCTTCACTGAGAGTCGCGTCCCAAAGTGGGTAGATGGGCCCTGCTGGGTCGGTCACAATGTGGGGGAGCTGTTGGCTAGGAACTTCGTGTGACGTGCAGAGGAGAGACTGYTTAATCTGACCTAGAGGGGAGCAGGAGCAGCAGATCCTCTCCTGAGGGCCCTTCCCTTATCTTTCCCTGCCCAGGTGAGTGTTCCCACAGACAGGCCGGGATCAGTATCGGGGTCAGTATCTGGCTGAGCCCAGGACTGTGCTGTAGTGTGCTATTAGCCCTTTTCTTCCCGTCACTGCTGGTTCTTCTCTTCCTTCTTTTCCATCACTTATAAATTGGTAAATGCATTGGGAGGAGCAGTTCAGAGACAGAGTACTAGTTCAGTACCTATTTATTTACAATGCACTTAAGCACTCTGTAATTTATACTTTACCAGGATTTTGGTTGAGTTTACATTCATTTTAAATGTGTAACTAACTGCCCAAATGCAAGATAGTTGTAAATACACACACTGGTAGTATATTTTAGGTTATGTGGAATACCACCCTCTTTATATGACTGTGCATTTGGTTTCCCGCTACAGAAATCTCTCTTTTGGAGCTAGTCAAAAATCAGCCATTTGCACTGAGCTTACCTAGGCTGTTGCACCTTTCCAAAGTTAGCCAGTTGTTTGGAGGCACTCTTATGCATACTTGTTGTTGAGCATTTTCAGTTTAATGCTATAAAAGCTCTTTCGTAGTGTGTTGGCTTTCAGAGCAACTGTAGACAAACTAGCTGTTATGATTATAGACGTCTCGGTACTTTACAGACACTTAGCTGAAAGAGGTTTGGGGTTTTTTTTGTTCTTGAAATTTATATTTTTATAATTTGGGGATTTTTGAAACTTACTTTGCAATGGCTTGGTGTTTTGAATGGTTTTATGCATTGTTTTTTGTAAATATGGAAATGTAGCAATAATGTCCTTTTGACTATTCTCAGTCCTTGAGTCTCAAAAATATTTTTATATATATATATATGCAAAAACTATATGTATAAATATGTAAGTGTTTGAAAGTTTATGAAACACTTATGGATATGTTGCTCAGTTGTAGAATTGCAGTTCAAAAAGTTCAAATAAATTTGTAAATATGTATTAAAATGCTGCTGTGCACTATGTTCACATGAGATATTTTCATGGAAGTCAATAAATTCTTGGGTTGAAGTAAAATCTCAGTGTGTGGCCACACAGAGGTGGAAATCTGAAGCATTTTGCAACTCCGTGCCAGAAAACCTTGGTGTATTTTCTTCATGGATATTCTTTTCCTGTACATATATGGCAGATACACTTTGATGATGAGTGCAGGTTTATTTTGCAGGAAGGTGCAGCTGGGATAGTGGCCTTGTAGACAGCTGATGCAGTCTGCAGGACTTGAATGGGAGCATTTAAAATCACTGCATACTTAGAAGGGGTTGATCTTAAAAGGGGTGGATCTTAAAAGCGGCTGGTCTTAAAAGCAGTTGGAGCCAAGTGAAGGCGGCAGCCATAGACTGCTGAACAGCCGCTTTGCTGCCACACACGGACCCTGCCCCCTGCGGTAGCCTGGCCTGGTGCTGGAGAGACGTGATGCTGCGAGGGTGCAGCATGCACCCAGAGCTGCCTGGATGCTACGAGGGTGCACCATGCACCCAGCACTGCCTGGCTGCTGCGAGGGTGCAGCATGCACCCAGCGCTGCCTGGAAGCTACCAGGGTGCAGCATGCACCCAGCGCTGCCTGGCTGCTGCGAGGGTGCAGCATGCACCCAGCGCTGCCCATCTGCTATGAGGGTGCAGTATGCACCTAGTGCTGCCCAGCTGCTACCAGGGTGCAGTATGCACCAAGTGCTGCCCAGCTGCTGGGAGCTACCACACTGAAGGGGACCTGCACTGCCACTCCGTGTCCTAGCAAGAGACCAGCTGCTTTTGTCCCTGCTGGGATTCAGAGAATGGTTGAGGTTCGAAGGGACATCTAGAGATCATCTAGTCCAACCCCAGTCTGCTTCACCTGCCCAGGCCTGGCCCTCTGCTGCAGCAGACCTTTGCATCCGCCTTTGGTTGATGGGTGATTTAGCAGTAGCTACAGACCATTTTACTGTCAAACTTCTTTTTAAAAAGATCAGTCTTCTATTTTCTTCTCAGAAGGCTTGCAGTGATTTCTGCCTGCATTCCTGTTCATGGTCACACACACCATTTCCCTTCCCACTGGTGACCAGATCATTCTTCTGTGCCAGCACTAAGCAACTGCTTACATGGAAAGTGACATCAGGAGGACAGATATACATTAATATGTATTTTAGCTGTCCTTCAAACCATTCTTGAACCCAGGAAAAAAAAAAAGAGGATCCAGCACCGTGGTACCAGCAACTCTCCATGGACCATCAGCACAAGCAGTTTGGGGAATCTCAGCTGTAATATTCACTTGGCCAGAAAACAAACAAACAAATCACTAGGGAGTTTTTTTGCATTTTCTTTACAAGCAAGAGAAGAAAATAGCTGAAGGCTCTATAGGAGAGATGATGATACTAAAAACACTCTTCAGGTGGAGTTACGGAGCAGTATAATACACCAGTTCTGCAATTGCCAAACCAGAGGCTTGGCTGCTAGTAAGAAGTCGAGTGCTGAATATATGGTGAAACATTTGTGATTAGTGGGAGCAGGAGAAATGATGAATTTGTGACCAGGAATATACCTGGAATTGAGAGCTCTGAGAATAAAATAACTCAGTTAATCCACACGTCCAGAGCCAACAGGCCAAAAATAAACACTAAGTCATTTTTACCCCAAACTGAATATATCAAGCAAAATGAAGCTTGTCTGCTTGCAGGCTCTTGACAGCCAAGTTAGGTATTGTGGTGGAGAGGGAAGCCTGTAGGGGATGCTGCATATAAGGACAGCTGGCAAAAGGATGTGAAAGGAGAGATGTCAGCATGAAATGGAAAACTGATAGATAAAGGCAGGCTGCCCAGCTGAGAGATGAGACGTGACCCCAATCTATGGCCATTCCAGAGCTCAGGAACTTTTTGTTTAAGGTTCTCCTTCACACCSGGATCCTGTGCTGGTCTTTGCAGGGCTTGGCTAATTGGAGACACGCTGCTCCTTGCCAGCCCCCAGGGAAGGGCCTGTCACATCACGGACTGAAATGTCACTCCAGAAGAAGGGTGACAGCACTGCAAATTACACAGTTTCATAGCCTGGAACGGAGACAGGGAGAAGCTTCCCACTGTCTGTACGTGGATTAGAAAACTTCCCAGTTGTTCTGCGAGGAGATCGGTGTCTCCAGACGCAATTCTGTATCTCCAGAAAAGACAATGAGCCATYGCACAGGTGTTTTAGCCCTGGCTTAGAACTGGAAATACAGTAGAGTAAAAATAGGAGCATATACAGTTGTGTTGTGGTTTCCAGAAACTTCTGTCGCTATGAATAACAGTTACAGATGGCCCTCCATTACTATTTTTCCTGAGCACTAATTTCTCAAGACATTACCCCATACTAAGAAGTTCATCTCCAAAAAATCTCTCAGACACTATTTTTTTTCTGAAATATTGTCTGTATTTCTTAAATTGATTATGTGTCACTCTTTCGGATAGTTATTTCCATCTGTCATCCGCCAACCAGGCAATGAAGAAGATTTATTCCACCAGCAGTGATTTCTTCCCTGACTTCATTTTCTAGCCCTGTCTTGGAGGTCATTTTGGCTGGATTTTGATGGGCAGTAGAAACAAGCTGACCCCAAGTGGCCTATTGGGCTTTGCGTGCAGGTACCTCTCCAAGCAGTGTCAGCAAGGTCAGGGAGGGGTTTAATGCTCTCTTGGCTGCCTTAATGCTCTTCAATTTTCAGGCTGCCTTTGGGGAAACTCCAGTGTGTAACTGCCTCTATAGCACAGTGAAAGCCATAGTGCAAGTTACAGCAACACTTTCTCACAAGGAAGGGCAAATAATCCTTGACATCCTGCAAATACTTGTGTCATGAAGAGCAAATAGCAGAAATGGCTTGATTGGACCCTTGGGCCCTCATTTTTGGTGACTGAAATGCCCAGAGACGCATGATGAGGGCACTGGCCCTTGCCGAGAGTGCTTCACCTGGACCCTGAGGACATCCTGAGACCTGTTTCGTGTGAAGCCTCCCTGCTGCAGGATGAAGAGCTGCAGAGAAGCGCAGCCAAACGTCCTCTTCTGGTTAAAACAGCAAAACAATCCCCAATCGTCTGTCCGATGAAAACTATTTTGTGTGTTCCCTTTTAGTCGTTTTCCATTCCAAAGCATTTTCCACTCAAAAGCATCTTACTTCTTTTCCTGGGAGGCAATTACCAAGTATTCTTGTCACATTTTTCCAGGATTAAATGTTATTGGGAAATTTCCAAAGTTCCCATGCAACGCAGATTTAGTGGGACTTCACTAAATCGCATGACCAAAGCCAAGCGCTGCTCCGCACACCCACTCTTCCTTGAAAGAGCAGCCCAAAGGTGGCGACTGCTCCACCAAAATCACTAACTAATTTCACGACTGGAGACATACTTGAGGATATCCTTGAGAGGCCGCGCTGATAGGAGCAGCAGAAGAGCCTCTACAGAGATGGACGCGCCACGTCAGCCCCRCAGCTCGACACGGCCGAGCTCCTCCAACCCTGGTGGCACCGGGCAGGCGTAGCGCGTTTCGCAGAGTGGGATGCTGCCGGTTCCGAGGGACACCTGGCTGATGAGCAGGCAGGAGAGCGGGAGATGAGCCGGCACACCAAGGGGAGACGGGGTCCCAAGTCCCCGCCTGCCTGCCAGGCAACCTAAGGCACTGCAGTCGGCTGCTTTGCTGTGCGCTGTGGGTGAGGATAGGAAGGAAAGCAAGAAAATTCTCTATAACATACAGAGGAGAGCAGTCATTCCTCAGGAGGAAACTGTCTGAGTGTTTATAGCACCCCAAGTCAAAAGAAATATATTCTCCATTTTATTTTTAAATTCCAATTAAAACTAATAGCACACTTCCTCCTCATGGTTTGGCACGAACGGTTGGAAACCACCACAAGAGTAAAACTGCTGTAACACATTTTAGCTGTTCAAGCTGGGAGAAATGAGACAGCAGAAGGAAAAGGAGCAGAAACACTTTCTCTTTTCCCTCTTTTCACAATAGATATAAGTGTATCCAAAGCACGTGGTTAGCATCCTCTGAACTACCTCGATGAACAAACTAACTAGGATAACACCAAACCACTTCATTACAATTAGGAGCGAACTCATTTTGAAAGTTTTATTCTCTTCCTTAAGAGCTTCTATGAGCCTTTTGTGAACATGGAGAAAGTAAAGGAACATGAACAGCGCCAGCAAAAATCCCCAAAGCAAATTAATAGAATCCTGGGATTACAATTGCCATTCCACAACCCAGCATCTTGCCGTGATCGCTATTTKGTTATTTTTGTATTAAGTCCAGCACGGGAGGAGACATCGTCCGGGGGCAAACTGCCTAAACCGACGCCTGCTCTGGCAGCAGGGGCTGCAGCTCCGGGGCGGGTTCACTCCCAACGCACGCAGGACGCGCGGCAGAGCCGGCGCCAGCAGCCGCGCGCTCCCATTCGAACTCTGTTAGCCCAGTCCTGGCCCGGTCGGAAGCGACTCTGCCCTCAATCACGCTGCTGAACCACGGCCGCCAGGCCCGCGAGGGCCACGCGCGCTCAGCAGCTCCTCGATGCGTGCCGCGGGACGGGACGGGACGGGACGGGACGGGAGCGGTGTGCTGCCCCAGCAGCAGCTCACCGCTCAGAGCAGCGGGCACTCGCCAGGGGCGCTTCCTGCGTGTGGAGCTGGAGCTTGTGGCAGACCCGGCGCCTGTCACGGCCCTCGCGCTGCGCAGAACCATTTGGGAGGGAGCGCCTTACACCTGCCCTCATGCACTGCCCCGGGTCCAGGGCGGGGGGAGAATGAGGCTCCTGGCAGAGGTTTCTCCAGTGTTTTGTATTGCACAGGGCCTTTGGTAGCGTAGAAGTACAAACAGAGAAAAAAGGCTGTTCAGCAGYTGGAATGAAAGATTTTTGAGTCCTCCATTTCTCACCCAGCATACGAGCAGCCTAAGGAGGCACTTGTATCGCATGAGAACTTTCTTGTGAGGTAACCCCATGGCTTTGCCAGGGATCTTTCCTGGGCYGCTGCCCACAAATATTGTGGAGCAGCACGCAGCCGGCAGAGCCAACGCAGCAAGCAGGGCTCTGCCRTGCCAGGGCTTCTCTTCGGGATACCCGGAGTCGTTTGGAGCAGCCTGGTTCTCACCCACCAGGCCTCTTCGTTGCCAGCAGGGAGGGGAGATGAAGAGGCGGCACCTTCCAGCTTGGCACGTGCACTGCGAGCATGGAGGAGATGAGAGCAGAGAGAAGTGCGGGCGCCGCTTGTGCGGCACCGCGGGGTCCTTGTGAGGAGCTGGGGGGGCTCTTGGGCCCGACTGGTAGCCTGTGGTTCCGTGCAGGGCTAACCGCAGCAATACCTGCAAGCATGGCTTGGGCTGATCTACAGCTCATCAGCCGGGGCAGGAAACGTCTCGGCTCCTTTGCACAAGGAACTTGGAAAAACCCCGTTTTGCTTCTCCTATGTGACAGAAAAACGACCTCCGGAGTCAGCAGGAGTTTTAGAAAAACACCTAAAACCAGCTTTCCTCTGCTGAAATATTATTCTCCTCTAGGATGGATCATCCTCCGCGTACAACTACCGAATAGCTTGACCATCAGTTGGGGGGTTATTTCGAGTTAAAAGAGCTGTCCTCCTGCTGGCAGATTACACTAACACTTCACAGTGACACACGTTTGCCTGGGCTCAAGTTCCTATCAAGATATGAAATCACAYAGCAGGCCAAGAAGCGGGAAGAGGAGCAGGAGGGGCCAGCTTCTCTGCCCATGCCGAGTGGGCCCTCCGGGAGGAGGAAGGCTCGTCCTCGAGGAGCTGGGAAACCGGGGGACCCTGCTAGATCCAGCGGAGCCAAAGGTCCTTCCCACGTGGTGAAGGCGTAAGGGAGAAACCTGTGCGGAGCGAGCCTGCCTGCAGCAGAGCTAGCAGGGGAGAAGAAGCC
The DNA here is from genome assembly GCA_003342815.1 of Eudromia elegans. Lineage (NCBI taxonomy): Eukaryota > Metazoa > Chordata > Aves > Tinamiformes > Tinamidae > Eudromia > Eudromia elegans. The sequence continues at coordinate 4,861,073 of PTEX01000042.1, forward strand.
GCCCCACAAGGCCACTCATCCCCGTGCCACGGCACACTCACAGAGCCCATGCCGAGAAGAAGGGGATCTGCTGGGCTAGACGCCCAATAAAGCAGCCACACATGAGCTGATCCAACCTAAAAGCCCACAGGCTTGGAGCTYACAGGGCAGGGCTGCGGCGGGTGTTCATGCCGCCAAACGCAGGCGCCAGCGGCCACCGGGGGCTGCAGACACCGCGGTCCCATGACTGCAGCCTCAGAGGCCCCCGCCACGTGCCAGGCCCCTTCCCCGCCGGCGCCCCGCACTTAGCGCTCGCTTTGGGCACCGCGCCAGCCCTGTGCTTTGTGCCTGTGCTCGTYCCTATCAACTCGTGACAGCGGCGGCAGCGAGCGGGAATGGGAGATGGTGCGTTTGGCTGCGAACTCCAGCAATCTGCAAYGCACGATGCCAAAACCAGGCAAGTGTTAGAAACCGGCACCCTCTTGGGTTTTGGATCCTCACATCATTTCCCTTAACGGCACCCCTTGAGAGCCCTCACGGCTGGGAAGAGGGGGCRGCTGTGCTGCGTGCGTCGTTTTTCGAGCTACATTTGAGACCCCCTAGCCATTTCCCTGGAAGACTGATGCTAGCATCTAGTGTTGCAGCGTTGGACAGCAGCCCTGTGAGCTGCTCGGAGCCCTGTGAGCACCCTGTGCAGTTCGGGAAGTGCCTCTCCGTCGGGATGCGTCCTCCCAAGCCRAGGGGTGGCAGAGCGGCTTTACCCTGCAGCATGGGGCTAGATGGTTCTTCCAGCTTTCCCTCCTGCGTAGTGTCACAGTGGATATTTATGATGCACATCTTCCGTGAACTTGCTTTTATAAGGGACTGAAAGCAAGCAAGAGATTCTTCAAAGCAAAACAGATCAAATATTTTCCTGCTTCCCCGAGCGGTTTCGWGCAGTCTCGTGCAGTTGGCAATGAGGTTCCAGGTCATTTCTTATTTTGGGTACCATCTGCTGCAGTGGGAAATAACAACCAAATGTGTTTTACAAATACCACATGAATATGGTTCATTTTGTCTAATAATGTCCAAATCCTCTCAGCCAGCTAAACATAAACTCAACTTGAAGAGACCATTCAGGCATCAGGAGAGCTCCAGAAAGACTCCATCACTTACAATCAGACACACTCACTATAATGTTTTGGCAATATATTTTATCTTTTTTACCCCAAGTGCAGAAAGGCTTCGCGGTGCTACTGTGACAGAGCCATAGGTCTACACTGACCTGCACTGATAGACTTCCTGTGGACACTTTGGGCATCTTCTTTGGTATGTTCCCACCAGGCCTTCCCACAACCAGATGGAGGGCAGCTATGTGACCTGCTTTCCCAGCTGGTAATAGGGATGTATCTCCTTCCCACTGCCCTCCAAGGCGCTCTACAAGCACGGGGCATCTGACCAGGACAGTGGGCAACATGGTGAAGCGGAGAGAGGTGGTAAAGGTGGGAGAGGTGACGCCAGGAGGGCTCCACAGGGGAGAGGGGGCCTGGAGCTGTGCCGGGAGACTGTTCTGATAGTGCCAACGACGGGCAGTTTTGGCTRGAAGGAAAAAAACCCTGTCTCCCTGGCAAAGAAATAGTTGCCTTACTTTAACTACTGGCAGCAGCACATTAATGTACCTTCCAGTTTTGTTTTTTTCTGTTTGTTTTTTTTTTTTTTTTTTTCTGCAGCTGTAATTAATTGACTCTTTTGTAAAATTCTAAATCATGAATAATGAAATGTTATAAATAAAACCAGGCCTAACACRATGCCAGTGCTATTTCATTAAGGGCCTTACTGTAGCAGAAATGGGTCCCATTACATTTTGTTTAGGCATGGTCTCCATTCATGAGGCAATACCTACATACAAAGCAAATATCATCTGGTCATTTAGCAAATATGACCTTGTRTATTACGGTATGAAGATCCAGTTGAAATTAGGCAATACCTCTCTCTCTYCTCCACTTCTTTTCTTAACTCATAATTGCCCATAATTCAGTCCATGACTGACTTGAAGCAGATGATTTACAGATTTTTTTTAAACCATATTCCATCATTTTCTATGATGTGAATTCATACGTCTAATAACCACATAAATCAGTCAGGTAGATAATAACTGAACAGATCACCAATTTCTTTCCTTCTCTTTATTCATTTATTTATTTTTTCTTCTGTCTCCCAGGATTTCCCTTCTTTAGCTTGCTTTGCCAGGATTTCTTTGTCACTTTCCAGCTTTTTCGGAGTGAGAGCTCCTGGCAAGGTCTCACATTCCCACCTCCTTAGGGGTTTTATCGAGGCCTGTGCTGAGCTTTCAGGGGACCAGGCAGAGGCTGAACAGGGATTCGGAAGGAGGCAGTGACTGGCACGGGAGCCAGGGCGGCCGCCAGGCTCGGCAGTGAGTTGCCCAGTGAGAGAGGTTCCTCCTCACCTCCCACCCAAAACATCCAACGTCTTTCCCATGTGCTGGCCTCTTTCACCTGCCACGCTCCGATTCTCTTCTTGTGGCTCTTATCTCCACCATGCACACCATGACCAACCATACTTTCTGAGGTGTTTCCTTCTCCTTTTTCATCGTTAGTTCCTGTTTAGAATCAGATTTTAAGTAGCCTCTCACTAACCAGGCCATCCACTTCTTTCTTGCATTTTTCTCTCTAGTGCAGCATTGCCTTGTTTTCATTTCATCAACTTGCTTTCATCGAGTAGATCATCCTCCCTCTTTTAGTGGCAGACGTTACTTCATCTAATTGCAACACCCTGAATAAAGATCTAAACATAATCCACAGCGCAAGCGGGATTTAGTAGATTGGAGTATATGTACAGTGCCTATTAAACTCAGTTAAAACTCTGCTTTCAAGCCCTAAATTGCCTCCTACCTCAGGCCTGTACACAGTGAAAATAAATTTGAGGAATAGGTGAGCAGTCAGCTAGAAGATAGCTTAACCATAAGTATGCAAAAGCTTAAGCATTTTATCCATTGCTTAAAAATGGTAGCTGGCAAAATCAAGGAGATGTCAGAATGCACTACAGAAATCAGCAGAGCGATGCAACCTGCTTTCCAAATTCCTCCTCCATTGGTGGCACTGGCAATACTCCCTGCTTGCTGGTGAGCAACGTCAGCTGAAGCACGGCGGACATGGCAAATACAAAGCGACTTTGCAGCACAATGGTTTAGGCAAGGATTTTGCCYGTGAATTGCCCCAGTTTTGGCCAAAGTGGATTTGCTACATGCCCTCCCTGCTGATGTTCAAGGCTCTGCTGTGGTTAAGCTGCTCCTACCTCCCTCTCTTGTACGGGCTCCAGCATAGAGCCCTTCCCTTGGGGTGGCTAAGGATAATAAACCTATAATAAATTTGGGTAATAAATTCYTAGTCCTGCCAATAGGTCCCACTCTCCAAAACTGATCTCAAGGCAGGTCCGTGGAGGATCAGCTTCAACGCTTCTGCGCAGTGTCTGTGCACGGAGGGAAGAGCTTCCTGAGCAGACAGGATGGTGGAGGGCTCGTGCCCTCAGCAGCGGCAAGGAAAGGTAGTGTGGACAGGGCTGAGATGTGGGTCTTCGCTAAGCCTGGTCTCCTCTGGTACTGACGCAGACTGATGCAACCAGTTAAGAGGTGGTGACTTTAGAAAATCTCACACAGGGTGTCTGCAACACCCCGAAACGTGAAGCAGGGGAGCTAACCAGCAGCAGCTTGGTCCTGATTTCTGCAGCTGGRTTTTCCTGTCCTTTAGGAAACGAGACACAGTGTTACCTTATTTTGATGTTTTTAAGGATTTGAATATCTGTTTTTATCCTTGGATATATGTTTTGATTTTTCCCCTTTTGGTGACCAGATTTTCTGTTATTCATTGCTTTTCAGATCACTAGGTTTTCAGCTTTTTTCAGGCTAACCAAGATCACAACTTATACTTGCTTACACCTTGTGAAATGGGCACRTACTTCAGAAGTATACATAGCACACCATCGTGCCAGGGCACAGCAGCCAAATAAGCATCTTAAAACGAGATCTGACAGACAACACATGCATTTGGGTGTGCGTTTGTGTGTGTCTGTTCCCTGGGCACATAATTCGTCCTTTTTGGCAAACTATGATGCTAATTGCAGTGCAGTGAATTCTGTAAACATGGACTTTGCATACGGATTTCCCCCTCCTGAGTATAAGACMATTTAGGCTGCATGTCTTTTTAAAGAAAAATGAGATGCCTGTGGAAGGTTTACAGTAATTCACTTTCAATTTAGAGCTGTTTCTTGAACAAGAGCAAATAGATGAGCATCTGTTGCCCTGAAAATTATACAAAATGTAGTCACCATGCAAAAATCAAACATCTCTGAAAATGATTATTTTGGCTACATAATCAAGCAAGCAATTATTGCATTATCTACAAAGTATGATCATACATTATTAATATATTTTCAGAGAAAAAGGTTTTCACAAAGGCAGTTTTTCTGGCGGTTATGATACTCCAGCCCCAAACGTAATTCTAAGCGATCAAAAATACTTTGCAGCTTGTCATTTCCCAGTTAGAGATTCAGTTTCTCTGGGCATGATAGACAGTGAGGAAGGAGCAGGAAGAACTGAAGGATACGGACATTTGTGTAAGTGATTACAGACATCCTTCCTATGTGTCATGCGTATCCCAAGCTGGAGAGCCAATTTTCCAGTGGAAGAGGATTTAATTAATGCAAACATTACAGTGTGCTGTGCTATATACAGTACATTGTACTCACAAGTGCAGATATACAATTAGGAAAGCATATTTCACCAAGCATCAGAGCTTCACGTGATACAAACAGAATGGGGGAAATTAAACCTATTTTAAGACGTTTTTAAAGATGCGAATTAGGTTGTGAAGTCACCACAGTCCAGAACATCAAAGGTCAATAGGCACCTCATTTGGGCTCTATTCCCAGTTTTGAAAATATCTTAAAATGGATTTAATTTCAGTTAACTTCATYTGTCTGGATCTCCACTCACCCCCAGTTCTTTCTGCAGACAACAGAGACTGTTTCACCTACTTGAGACACTTGTCCTGTGACGCTGGATCTACAAAGCCACCATTCACACTGCCAAAGCTACGGGACACGAGTCCTTTAATCATTAAATAACTTCAGGGAATCTGGAAATGACTTCTGGAAACAGAAAGCAGGTTTCCAAAATCTGGAGAAATGTATGTTCCCCTGCTCCTAATGCAAACAAACTAGGTAGTTCCTGACGCCACAAACCAGAACAAAGATTCACAGCACTGGTCCCAGGGTCTCTCCAGGTCCTACTGGACTTCCTTTTCCTAAAAATGCCTAAAAACATAGCCTAAAATGTTGGCAGGAAATGCTTGGGCTTTGCGGACATGCAGCCCTGATCGCCTGGGGACTCGTTAATGAAGTTTGCTTTAAAGATAAACTTAAAAAAAAAATAGCTGGGGAAAAACTGCCCAAAATTTCCGCTAGTGGCAGAACGTCTACTAGAGAAAAGTTAATTCTGAGAGCAAGGTCAATTGTGTACAGATTTATCTGGAAAACCTTTAAACAAAGTGGACAATAATGTAACACRTGTCCTGATGCACATGCTTCCATGAGGGAAACTTGCTCTGCAGTAGTGGAAACTTTCCAAGTGCCTTTTCCCTTTGAAAAATCACACTTTTTGTATATAAATCCAGCTCGGTTTATGAGGTCTTCCATAAAACAGCTCCAGATAGAACTAGAGGCTTTTCCCCAGGGCTTTGAACATTCGGATGTGAGCTAAAGAAAGAGAGATGGGGCCATTCGGTTCCTTCTGATAATTATTACAGTTGTAAAGCAGAAGAAATCCAAAGAGAGCAAAGAGAAGGGCGGGTTGGATACCCAGTGAGAACACATTCAAAGCTCTCAAGCTAGAGAAAAATGAACTACTATTGTATCTTTGATTCCTTATACAGAAAATAAAAGAGAGAAAACCCTCCAAATACCTAAAAAGACATCTTGGATTCGGTCAATTGGTTTGCCATGTACACACAAATGTGTGTGGCCTCGCTGGACATATACAACTGCTCTGACTATTTTTCTGGGTCTCATAAAACCGGTAATGAGCAACAGAGCCAGGCTGCTTGTTAAAGAAGCACATCTACATACCCCTGCTTTGCTGAGCCCAGCCAACGCTGAGTTAGGGCAACAAATACATGCAGGGCTACTTCCCTAAGGTAAAATACGTGTTTCCCTAAGGCAATGCAGATTCCAGCRGAGAGGAGAGGCTGGTCCCCGTTTGCTCTACCAGAGAGTGAGTGATGCAATAGAGCTGACGGTCATGGAGCCCAAACACATTCCCAAAACAGGGCAGTTTCATCCCTGCTGTGTGCCCAGTCAAAGAACAACCCCATGCATGCACAGCTCATGCATGCACAGCAAGGCAACCTCATAAAGTCCTGCCTGCAAAGATGCGTTATCCACAGCACTGGGAGACTTAAACCATCTGCCATATGTTTAGCATATAAAAGTCTCAGCACATCACAAGTTACAGCTGGACGGACAGACTGCATGATGGAGGAATTTCCTCTGCAGTGATCTGCAAAGCCCACAAGATATCTGCACTCCCTATATATTTTGACTCAGTACAAATAATTTTAAACAGAAATCATAATAATCTGCTAGGACATGGAACCTAACTTTCTTGGCTAAGAACGATGTTTGGGAATAAACAAGATCAAACAATCTAAAYTGTCTGGAATTTAAACAATACTTTTGGTGTATGTCTGCAAAGTTAGGATGTCTTGTGGAAAAAAATGATATGTTATTACAAGGCAAAAACACACAGATCCTGAATTATGGCTACATAATCTTGACTCAACTACACAGGAAAAAATATTCTTTTTTTTCACTCATGGTTCAGTTTTCAATGGTAAGAATCAAAGAACTCATAATTAAACAYTTTTGTGTTGTTTTTGCAAACTGCTGCTTTCTTTTTGCTGAGAACAGTTTCTGCAGGCATTTTGAAGACCTCAGAGGCAAGGTCTTTAAAAATTTTCTTGACTTTGAAACCCCAGAAACAGGATAGTTTTGTGCTTTGATTTGGGTATTACTAGAAAAGGTCTCACAGAAAAATTAAGGAAGAGCCACACCRAGAGCCAGCTTGTAGGGGCCTCATAAGGGTGCTCCCTTCTTTTGACCAACAAAATGGTCTTGACATACGRAACAAGGAAAGTTTTGAATTAGGCATCAGAGAAATGTTTGGATCTGGAAAAAGTTAGGCAAAATTAAGACTATTAAAACACCCTAAAATAAAATGTTATAATTCATAGTAGATAAGCTGCTAAACTGAACCCTGGCGTGGCACAACTGAGAAAACGCTGCTTCTAAAAAGGAAGGCCTTCCCCTTTGCTCTGCATCTGCAGCTCTTGGTCCAGCGTCAGGAGAGCCAGAAGATGCCAAGTTGATGCCAGGATGCCAAGATGCATCACTAAGACCTGGCCCTAGCAGAGGACCATGGAAAGCACGTGCTGGAGTTTAGTGCAAGCGCCGTCGGCCAGGCCCTCCCTGTAAAACACTCCCGCTAAGGCTCTGCGGGAACAACCCGTCCTGCCGTGAGTTGCTCCTGCAGTGAACAGGAGCCCAGCGCAGAACCTAAGGAGAGCGGTGGCACCGTCCCCATCCGTTCCCTGCCCGCGGCCAGAGGAGGAGAGCTGCTCAAGGGCCATTTCTGTCCCTCTGCAAGGTCCCAATATCAAAGATGCTTACAGTGTTGGGGTTCTGCCCACACTCAGAAAAAGCCAGGGCATGAACCAGCTCAGAGTGTCTTCAGAAATTGTTGCTGGCAGAATAAGTTACAGGCATTGCTKCTCTTAGGGATGCAGTGGCTCCCCCATAAGGGAAAAACGAATATATAGAAACGACCCATTTGGCACACAGAGTTGCAAGCGGGTTCTTTCCAGCTAGGAAGCTCAGGGAAAACCCCTCGGGGGCTCCGCGCTGCCCTCGGAGGCGCTCCTCGCGCGGGTGTGCAGGAGCGGGCGGCAGCGAGGCGAAGCCCCTCGCCGGCACGCCCGGCGGCTTCGGCTCGGCCGCGGCCCCGGCCATTGCGACACGGGGAGGCGGGTTTGCCTCCCCGCGGGGAGGAAGCCGGCACGGCCCCGGCCCCGCTCGCCGCAGAGGCTCAGGAAGCGGAGGCGCGGGTGCGGCGGGCGCCCCGCGCAGAGCCCACGGCGCCAAGCCACCGCCAGGCCTTATCTCCGGCAGCGGGGGCTTCCTCGCGGGCCGCCGGCGTGTGGCAAGCTGCGGCTGCCCCGTTGCACAACGCGCCCTTGCACAAGAGGGGCCGAGGAGGGGGGAGACCATCCCCGGCCAGCAACTGCCGCCGCCGGGCTGCGCGGTGGGAGCGCGGCGTGGTGACGGGGGCAACAGCCCGCCGGGAGCATCTGCTCCCCTGCGCGAGGCCCGGCTGCTCTAGGTGCCACCAGGCTCTTTGTCCTCGGCGGGCAGGTGGATCGTGGCTCCCTGGCCATCCTAAGGCACATCCGAGCACGTGAGGAAAGCACTGTGCTATTATTCATCATCCCTAGCACGGTGGCGTTTAAGTGAGGGCCCCCGCTTAACTCTTTAGCAGCTGGCCCCAGGCTTTGCTGGCGTGTGCCTCACGCTAATGCAAAATGCATTACGCTTTTTAGGGCAAAGCCCCACCAACTGCACCAAGAGGTTAATTAAGCTGCAGAGAAGAAAATAAAGAGGCTTTTAAAATGAATTATTCAGGAGATCATTAAAAATCAGGCATACGTAAGAAGCATGATACTTAGAAATCCAGATGTAAACACAGATTCATGGTTAAATGTAACATTAGGGGAAAAAACAAGGGCTCTCTGTGTAATGCTCCTATCTATTGTTAAAGAGCGTTGGTAGCCACRTGCCTTTAAGAAGAGTTTTCAGCCGTGGGCATTTTTGGTGAGGGGGACTGAGGTCCCGACTGTGACCTCTGTCTGCTCTGACGGGTCAGCTGCCCCTCTCTGTGGATCTCAGCGATTTTCCCTGCCCATCCCTCAGTCGTGCAAGCTCAAACACTCATGCAGCCCATCAGTGCCAGGGCAGGAGATGCCTAAAAGTGCCTAAAAGGGCAGATGTCCCGRCAAAGGGAAAAAAAAGCAGATGTGTCCCCAACAAGGCAGCTTAGCCCCATGTTTGCTGGCTTGACTCCACACCAGGACCCCAGCATGTTAATCACCTTCAAGGCGCTCGAAGAGATGTATAAAAAGGCTCAAACAAACACAGATGCTTCTTCTCTGAGGAGACTTTCCTAGATGGATGCTAGGSAGATCCGCAGATTCCCGGAGATTGGCCCTTATGGTATTTTCTGAATGCTGAATGCTTTATTTGTCTCATCCTGCAGAGCTACAGTGCTGCCTTTGGGACTGTCAGCTGCATAACTACCATTATAAGTAAGTTCCTTACGTTGAAGGAAGAGAAAATTCCTAAATTAACGCGAACTTCCTAGGCCTGAGTCTCATGTAAAGCAAATCTCCRCTAAGGCAGAGAAAATTGATGTTATACCAGCTGTAAATTAAACTTGTGCCCCATTCATGATCCTTTTATGCAGCCAGAAAAGATACATGAAGAGGTACATGGACTTCAGGCTAGATTACACCTATCTGGGTCGAGCAGAAGAAGGAAGGACTGCMGTGATAAAACACGGTGTCTCTGTCTGTCTCTGAGACCCTTCGTCCTGCACWGTCTCAATACATTTTTTTCTCTGAGTTTGCAGGTAATTCTTAAAGATCCCGCTGGTAGAGGGGAAGAAGGGCTCCTGCTGAATCACTGTCCTGGGGCCAGGCTCTGCAACCCTTCTCCCTGCACGTTTCCTAAGAGGGTCTGACAATCCAGTCTCCTGCATGCGATTTCTTTTCATTATGAAGCATCTGAAAACAATTATTTCTTTACCTTAGGAGTGCTTCCCTTCCATTCCCATAGAAAAATGCCTACTATGAAGATGAAAAGATGTTACTTTGCCTAAGTGGGCAGATACTCGAAAATAAGCGCTGCACAATGTTTGCTYAAACTCTTCGAACAGACCGATGGGCGGGTTGGATTTCAGCTTGAAGCGCAGCYAGGGAGACAGCCAGGTTAGGAGAATATTGTGAACTCCTGACCCCGCACGGCAGTTCAAAACGACAGACACTGTGCGAGCTCAGGTTTAGTTTCTCTGGTCCGTCCGTGTCTGCAGGACACACCTTGCGCTCCGCATGCTCTCGTCCCCGGTCACCGCCGCGCTGCCAGGGCTGGCGCCTGCGCTGGATGCCATGGCAGGGGCTGACGGGCAGCGAAGAGAAGCACCCCGGAGCAAGGCAAGGTACCCCATGCTGTACATGCGTGCGCGACATATACGTGCTTGTGTAAGTGCACACAACGGGGAGGCTCGCATGGTGCTCGTGCTCGTATTAAGGGGGCAGCGGCTGTCGCGTGCCCCGTCCTACCTGCCCCTGCCCACGGCCCTGTCCTTATATTAACAAAGCAACCCAGGGGTTTATTTTTTTAAGGGCACAGTCACTTATATTCTCTGCTGTCRTGGCTTCAAATGCAGATTTCTCATAAACATACAGAGTATATTTTGCTCTTTACTCTGAAAGAAAAAGAAAAACAAAGTGACACAACACGTGCTGTTCGTGCCAGGGTTTGTTTCTAAGGAAAGGAGAGGGGACGTGCCAGGACAGGGCGTCACCACCGAAATAACTTTTCTGAGCGTTTAAATGAAGCTGGTGGCAAGTGAGCCCTGTGCTCGCTCTCGGCATGGAGCTCTGCTCCTCGGTAGCTCCCCATCCTCTGCCACGGTTTCTCTAAGCTCATTTGTCCTCTCAGGACRGCCTGAGTCACAGTCACATTATTTCTTCTATTGAGTCTTAAAATCTCAGAAAGAAATCTTAAGAGAAAAAAAAGAGATAGATAAAAAAGACATTTTATCTATGCCTTTTCACCAGTGGCTACTTTGTGCCGCAGGGTAGCACTTAAGCTAAGGCTTTTATGTGTCTTTACTCCATTGACTTTTGCCGTGGCTGTGGGGAGGATGGAATGAGATGAAGGAAGAGTCGCAGCTCAGTCCCAGAAAAGGCGCCTTGCTCCCTSCTCCTTGTGGAAAGGCAACGGGCCTGATTCATAGACGGGGGAGATGTATTTCTCCCACTCTGCAATGTGTAGGTTGCTGGTGTCATCCTGCAGCACTGGCTTGGCTCCTGGATCTCCAAGGCTGTTCTGCCAGAAAAGTGTATCTCGGTGTATCGGGACACAAACATCAGGAGTGCGTTTCCAGGAGGGATGACTTGGTCAAGTCAGCACAAAGCACGAAAGCTGGTGTATTGGGCTGCTCTCCCGTACACCCGCGGGAAGCGGCAGCGAGCACGGGGGCTCCCGAGATGTGAAGGAACCTGGGCACTCGCCCCGGCCGCCCTTCCCCGTCAGACGTTTTCCAGCCTGTTCCCAAAGCCGCCAGGACGCAGTTTCCCCCGCCGCCCACTGACCTGCTCTAGGGCTTCACTTGCTGCATTGGGGGAGATCAGAGAATAAAGCCTAACCCAGGCCCTCTTTGCTGGCATTTCTTGTCTGGATTGCAAGGCATTTGGAAACCTGTTTTCCTGCAGGACTGCTTGCCCCATTGCTCACTACTGCTTGTTCACCATTTAACCAAGCCAAGCAAAGAGTCCTCCACAAAGAAAAGCACTTAATAACTGACTAAAATATTCAAATATGTTAGAAATATTTAAATACTATTAAAATAGTAAATGATGAAAAAAGGAAGTAGTAGTACATAGTAAAATACTATTCTTAACAGCCTCAGTAAAAACACATACAGTAGGCTTTAATCATAATTTAGAGAATAAAACCAAGAGTTGCAATTTAGAAGAATGAATAAAAAAAAGGCCTTATGACATAAGGACCATGTATTARTTGGTAATAATTACATGATAATTACATTACAGGACCATCAAACCCAGAAATCTTCACCATAAATACAAATTCTGAAMCCCTAAGGATGGTTTCAAAACAGGAAATAAAAACAACACCTTTCATTACTAGAGAGGTTTCTGAAGTCTCCACATCATATTTCTAGGTGTTTTTTCCCGGTCTTGAGACTCAGAACCAAATCATATTGTATGAAAAATAAATTAAAAAAACCCAACAACTTTGCCCCCTGAAACTGTAGCTCTAAGAAAATTTGGAACCGTTCATCCACGTGTGAGGACATTCACAATGAAGTTTTGAAGGGCTRTAATGCTCGTGACAGTGGATGTTTGCTGGGCAGCATACTAGAATAAAGCGTTTTTTAATGCCTGGTTACTRACTGCCCCTCATGCTTTAGATACCCCCGCGATGGGAGCCTCGGGACGGTTGGATCCCCCCACATTTCTACCTTGCGCTCTCCTGGAGCGCTGCTTGCACTTACGGCCTCTCAAAAAGCCTTGCAGGAAACGAAGCCCCTGGGTGCCTGCTGTGCCCGAACCCCCAGAGAAGGCCGTGGTAGTTGACAGCAGCAGGAGCTAAGACAAAATCACAGTATCTTGAAAAAAAAATTAATGCATGTTGTAATTAGCATAAAACTTTGYGAATAACACAGGGAATATTTCAGAATGTATTTGAAAAAAGGCTCAGGGAGGAAGTGTTAGTGCTTTCTTCATCCGGTTCTCCTCCTCCTGCTCTTCCCTTCTGTTGACACCATGGATATTAAATACGAGATCTTAATATAATATTTACATTCCTGGTCTTTAGCAGAGAAATCCAAACTTTCCCAGACCCTGAGTTTCTCTCAGCAAAGCAAGTCTCAGCCCCTGTGCTGGGGCTTGCACGCCTCGCTCCAGGGCTAGGCATCCTCAGAAGAAAGTGTGGGGGTCATAGGAAGTCCCTACGGAAAATTGCAGGAATTTGGGGGAAGGCTAAGAGCTGGAAGGAGATTGGAGGGTCCTGCAGGCAACTTCCTCAACGAGCAGAGGTGGCATTTAAGCTGGCTGCTGCTGCRAGCTGGAAGAGCTGAAGACAGGGGGATACAAGGGGATAGACCGTGAGGCTCTTCTCTGCTTGGGTCCAGGCCAGCAGAAGTGCCGGTGAAGACATTGTGTGTCCCACGAGGCTGCAGAGCATCTTCCAGCCCGTCCCGTCCTCTCTGGAACATGCTCTGGCTCTGACGATATTTGTGAATCCCTGCTTTAAAAATAGCCGGTTTCCTTCCTGGCTGGGACGCGTTTGTTGGCCGTCCCGCGTGTTGCACGTTTGGTTCCTCCAGTCACGTTCTCATGGAGTCGCTGTGTACGCGTGTGGGGTGTCGGGACGGTCCCTTGCAGAGCGAGATGCACGCTGCTCTGTGGATCCGCTTGCTCGTATGTCAATACACTCGCTGGCGTGTGAATAATACGTGTTCACACAAGTAAAAGGCTCTTCCTAAACGTCTACACAAACAAACAGCTGCATGAAAGCCGATGAAAGGGACGCGGGGAGTAGTGACTCATCGGGAAAACAGGTTGCCGTCAATCCGCCAGCTCCGTCCAGCCTGCAAAGGCTGTGGAAGCGCCCGAGTGCCGGTGCGCGCAGTGGCACCGCGTGGCGCCGCATCCCGCCACACGCTGCAGCCTCCCGCCCACCGGCCCTGGCCCAGGGCAGCGCGTGGAGCACACGCAGAGAGCGGGCAGCCCGTAACTCCCGGTGCCAGCAGCATCCCAACACGCCAGGGGCTCAGCTCTTCCCGGCCACAGGGGGACGCAGGGCGTCTGTGCCAGCGGGAGCCCGGGATTTATGGACAAGTTAAGTGCGGTGACAGCAGGATTTAGGTTCAGCACGTGTCTGGTTTCTGTCCTTCTGCTCCCACGCAGTCTCCAGCCTGACTCAAAACAGCGTAGCCCGAGGGCGGCTCTTGGGTACGCAGGGCACTGTGGCTGCTCGGSATAGCAGCGCGCTCCATGCAGAGCCGGGGAAGGGCCGAGACGCCCTCGCTTCCCACAGCCAGCACGGCTTCGTGGGCCCCTCGCTGCAGGGCCTGCTCAGCCCCGGCGTGCAGAACAGCAGGGTTTTGATTTCCCATAGGCTGCTGCCAGCCAGAGGGGCTACGAGACCCACCAATTCTGACTTGAGGCAGGTGCTGCGGCTGCTGCGCCCTCTTTCAGCCCCGGGTACAGTACGTGCAAAGTGCCTCCAATTCTCACCCAGCTATCAGCTGCTGTGCAGCTCCAGTATTGCACTGAATGAAGTTTTCCAGCAAATAGAGACCTGGGAGTGAGCGTGGCCACCCTTGGTAGGTCACTGCCAGTCTATGCCATTCCAGCCTCTGAGCTCCCGTTAAAAGCCAGGGCACGCRTCAGGAAATAGGAGGATCCACAATGAATATTGTTAACACGCTTATGGCTTCCTAGGAGCAAAAAGGAATTGCTACGGATTCAAGATAATTTGAATTAAAGACAAGATGAAGCCTCATGGGCCTTCCAGGCTGATAGCTAATGTCTGCGAAAGGGCCTATGAAACTAAATGGCATTTTCAGGGCGGGTTCTGTTTGCTTGCTTAACGCAAATGCCTTGTTAATACCTATTGGAAAGGAATCCAGCAAACAAGGGGCTTTCRTGTTTGTGGGCTGTCACGTTAATCTCTCTACACTTGTGCTGTCTTCATCGCCAGTGCTGGCCAAGGGTTAATTCACTGCAGGAAGAAGTGTGGCAAAATACATCACTTGCATCCCTTTTTCCCTTCTATAAAGATGAAGCAGTAGAAAAGGAAAAGTAACAACTGGGATAATGTAAGATCCGGAATTTTTTGTATAAACTTGTCAGCCTTTCTTGACGTCTGCAGTGCAAATAAAAAATCGTTCAAAGGCTTTTTCTGAACGCATTTGCATTTCCAGGCTTTGTTGTGTTATCTACGCAAAATGAAGCAGTGTTTCTTTAGCTGCTTAACCCTTCGCAGCAGACTCCTCCGCTCTGAAACTGAGTCTTGGTGCTGGGCTTGCCAGGAGCCCTCAGAAATCATGGGATGCTGCCCGCTAAAATCCTGACCTTTCGGGAAGTTTGCTGCCCAAATCCTCACAGGTTTCCACTGCTCTCTTATTCCTCCTTGTGCTTCTCTCACTCCTGCCGTCTCTCATTCTAACTCCTCCGTGGTGATCAGAGGGGCTCCGTGAAACGGCATTCCCCTAGTTCCCGCTCCCCGACATCCCCTCGGTTTTCATGGCTCTGCACGTCCTGAGCACCCTCCCATACACTGAGTCTTGTTGCCCTGCATACACTCTGTGCTGTAGAGCGAACCCCGTGTCCMGGAGCACGCTCCTCCCGAGCACAAGGCAAAGGAGCCCTGTGCCAGCGTTTGCTTTTTCTGCTATTAAGTGCAAAGGCTGCCAGCGCTTGGGCAGATTGTTGCCCCAAGTGAGGCGAACGAATGAATGAAACGTTCGGAGGCCAGATGTTTTCGGAATGAGATGGGCCGCTCGGTTCACACCATTGTTCTGCCTTTTCTGTTTTCCTGCACGGGTCTTTCCTGTGGAGGGGAGGATATATCAGCTCGCAGCCACAGAGTACTTGAAATGCATCTACTGGCTCAGCCCAGCACATCAGTGAAAGATGGCTAACAGTCTTCCTTTTCCTGTGCAGCTGGTGTTTGCAGAAAGGGATAATTTTTAAGCTGATTTATTTACCTTAGTTTTTTTTTTTTAAAGTCTTAATCAGTGAACATCAGCATGCTAATTGTTGCTCCTCRCTTTGAAACAATGAATAAACCTCATTGATACAATTACGATTTTAATAGAAAAACATCCTTGACTTGCAGGTGGAAAGCTGAGGACTTTTGTCCTCAGGAATGTCRACACCACAGAATTCCCACTTAAAAAAATAAAACAACAGTGGTTCGCACCCTCAGCTAGCAAAGCAGCAAGTCCTCAGTTTGTTCTTTTCGGGCAAGGGGCAAAGCTTAAATGCAGCTTTCACCCTCCCAGGTATGTCCCGCTGTGCAAATGATGCTCACAGTCTCCGTGAAGTCATCTCTGCTGCAAGGGTTGTGCAGGTAGCAGAAATCCCCCTTTGGCACAGGCCGAGTAAAGCACCCGGCTGCCGGCACCGCCGGGCTCCCGGGGCGTTGCTCTCGGGTGAAATCCCTGCTTTTTTCCTGGGAACGGGTTAGGGAAGCCTCACCTTGCATGCAGAGGTGGGAGGTGGCCTCCCGCAGCGCAGGAGGGGACTCACGCCCCGCTCTGCCGGCTCCACCGCCGCTTGGCAGCGCCTCCTGCAAACCTCCACTTTCCCRCTCACCGTTATTCCCTCTTCCCGTCTTCCTGGTGGAGGCTGCCTCGCCGTGGCGGGAGCCTGCATGCCAGGAGGGGCTGCCAAGCCCTGCTGCCCGTCACCTGCAAGGGAATTAGCACATTCCGGAGGAATTCTTCCTGCACCTGCCAAAAGAAACCCTGGAAAGCGTGTGAGAACCTCCGGGCTCAAGCCCTGTGTCCAAGTACATCGCACGGGTGTTAGGTCCAAAGAGCCCTGGGAGTGTTGCCTCTGCCGCAGACACCCAGCTCGCGGCGTGCACGGCCTCAGGAGCTGTTTAGCAGGACCAGGGCATTGCAAACGAGCAGGCTGGAGTGAACACTGAGTTTAGGCACTGCAGGGACTCGGGTTGTTTAGCAGGACCAGGGCATTGCAAACCAGCATGCTGGAGTGAACACCGAGCTTAGGCTCTGCAGGGACTCGGGTTGTTTAGCAGGACCAGGGCATTGCAGGCTGGAGTGAACACCAAGTTTAGGCTCTGCAGGGACTCGGGTCAGGGCATTTCAGTGCAGAGCAGGAAAACGGCTCGTGTCCACCTGCGCAGAGGAGGTGGCTGGGGGTACAGCACTGCCACCAGCCAGTCACGGGGCAAAGCGTGCCTGGTGCCTGCTTCCAGATCTGYAGGACGGCCTCCAGCTCACACCCTGACCCACCGAGTGGAAGTGCAGAGCCCAGGCCTGGGCACCTCTGCCCCATTTAGAAGTATCAGAGAGGGTTTGGGAAGTGCAATACGATACTGCCAAATACGGAATGGGGGCAAAGTTTAGCCAAGGAACTTGCATTTGGTCAAATAAAGTTCCTSCAGGTTTTGCTTCCAGCTCTTTAATTTTTCTTGGGCTGTAGCCCCTAGCCTCTCTGGGTCTACAAGAGGGATAGAAGACTTGGGGCAGTTTCAGTACGGGGATGCTCAGAGAGGGAGTTCTCCTTTCCACTCCCACTGCAGACCATTTCAGCAGCAGAAGATTGCAGTGGGACCGAAGCAGCAAAGGGGCAGCATCTGGGGAACTAACACCACCAAACAAGGCTTTTTTGTTGTTGTAACATTCCTCTGCCTTACAGGGATAAGTTTGACTGCAAACAGAAACGAACCGAAAGGGTCCTGCATGGGAAAGGGCCAAAACATCAAAATGGAGAGATTTTTCTGGAAATGTATCAGTTCTGTTTTGTGGCTTCATCCTTTAAATCCCACCACTTCTTGCCTGCTGKCCTGGCCAGCTCCTGAGGCTCCCACAGGCTCCCACAACTAGACTCCCTGTCTTYAGCTCACGGTCTTTAATCATCAAATTATAGTCCAATGACCATGGGAGGATGGGGGAGAAGGYCCAGTCAAACAAAACATATTTACTGGCCTGTTTTTTCGTGCTCTCGCTTGGCCCTTACTAGCGTGATTGAGCAGACACAGCAGTTAGGCTCTCCCACAAGGCATTTTTTATAATTTAAAAAGAAAAAAMCCACCCCAGGACGAGCAATTGTCARTTCTSTGCTGATGCTGAATGACTGTCACTCTGTAGCCGATGAAAGGCTGAACTGTCTGCAGCACAACCGGTGTGGGGACTTGGCAGGAATTTCCAGGATTCTTTATCTGTTTTCCCCGCTAGGAAGAAGGAAGGAGTCTTTTTTTTCCTTTCCTGTTTCTTTGCTTGGAGAAATCGGTTACTTCCTCTGAGATTTACATCCTGGCTTCTGTAAATCTGTGCACTGTTGTCTGCAGCACCTCGGTCTGGGAGCCGTCGTGCTAAGGAGCAGTGCATTATTTATTCACCCGGCAGCAGCAACCTGMGAGAAGGTGTTAATCAAGGAATCGCTTGGGTTTGCAATCACGCAGTGCTGCCAGCCGTGGGGGTGATTTCCCTTAATTAGGTCTCTTGGTATTGTTTAGCACAATGGCACWGCCATGCTAATGCGGGCTGTCGGGTACCACTTGTTCCTGAAAGCAAAACTCTGGCAGAACCGAGCATCGCTTTAGGCCTGTTTTCTAATGTAGGTTCTATATGCATTAACAATYCATATCTGTATATAATATATATAGGTATTAATATAAATACCTGCACTCCATTCAGATCAGTAGYGATTACATAGTAACTTTGTGATAACAAACAGCTGTATTTAATGCTTAAATTATTCATTTTTAGGGTATGAAAAATTCTGGAGGGAAATGGGGGAAGAACATTTCCAGATTCCAAATACATACAAATATATATCCATACATTCATACATATATATGTGTGTGTGTATATATATATATATGTAAACAACTTGTTGTCTTTGGTTGATTGGGCTCACTTGTAAACAGTATGACTTTTCTTTTTTTTTTAAAGATGGGTGCAAGCAGCAAACGTTTAGAAAAAGAATCTCAGCGCTCTCGCCATGGCAAAGCTTGGTCTGCAGCTCATGCCCAGCACACAGAGCATTCCCACTCCGAGGCTCTGGCAGGCCCCCTCATCAGCAAAGACAAGAAAAYCGGGAGACGAAAGAGGATTCTTGGGAAGGAGCAACAAGGATCTCTGCTTGTGCATGCAAGYGCTGTGAAAGAAAGGTGCGAGGAAAGACGGATGGGCTGCAATTAGTAAAGAACAAGCAAACAACACCCCTGAGAAGAGAAGAGGCTGGGGACTTTTTCCATTAAGGGTGACTCTTTCCTGTGGGTTAGCGTGGCTGCCTGGGGCTCCCCATCTCTGCTCCACTTCCCACGCCTTGTCCTGCTCTTGCCCATCACCTTCAGCATCAGCTCCAGCTCATCCACAGCCGGCGGTGGTGCCGGAACCTGGGGAATATCCCCAGTCTGGAGCAGGCCTCGCGGGGGAGACGCAGTAGCTGGGTCCGGGCTTCGCTCTGGGGCCAGGCAGGTGGTTAGTCGGGCGCTGCAGCGACGGCACGCGGCGAGGGGCTAGAGATAACTGCATCCTTCTGCAGCTTCTCTTCCACTTAAATCCTCCGGGAGCTTTGTTGTTATCCCCAGGCTCTCTAATTTATACTACTATCAACGATCAGTGGAGAAATCAATTTTTTTCTGAAAGGCTTTTTCTTTGGCACCATATCCTCATAGCTTTATTATCCTTGCAGCAGCTGCATGTGGTGATCCTAGGGAGGGACTAGGTCTCTGGACCGYGTTCCTCTTGCCTAATATTAGACGYTGTTAATCAAYCAAGACCAACAGTCCATCTGGCCCAAAATATTCACCTGCCTCAGGGCAAGTTTAATTGCTCCCTATATTTGATTGACTCTGTTSACTAGAAGGGGTGTCCAGTTAACAAGCTGGAGAGTAGCTCTGTGCCTCGGAGGCACCCGGAATTAGGCAAGACTCATCTCTCCCTTGTTACCCTGTTAGACYCCAAACATCTCATAATTAGGGCTTCCAGTCTGCTGTATTTACCAAGGTTTGCTTAGCAGGGAGAGAATTCTGTTTGCTTAAAAATAGTGGATTGCAGTGTAAAACTCACCCAGCTTTCAAGCTKGCAGTGTAGAAGAAGCAGTGTCAGTGTCTCATGCTGGTGACCAGTTTTGGGAGCTCTGCAGTACTACTGAATTTCCCCTATGATACTGTTCTCAAATGTGGAAGATTATGTTATGGTGTGTTACGGTATGTGGGAAACTGGTGACTCCTAAACTTTATGTGGATCTCCTTGCTTAGCTCAAAAGCTTCAGGAAAATGGCAACTTGCTGATGAGGATTGTTTGTTATTGCAGAAAGACTCAAGGCTCTGAGGGCTTAAACAGACGTGGTCATGGTGTGCTAGGAAACATGAGCAGCCAGTGCGTAGGTTGCGTTATTGCACTGGTTCACATGGATCAGCTGGGACATTGTTTGCGAGACAAAAGACACCATTTTGAACAGGCTGAGGTTTGTACTGAAAATGAGCACTGATCTGTTCCCATATCCTCTCATTTGGTATCTACTCCATGCCCATTGAAGAACAAGGGCAAAGACAAAAGACTACAACCCACATAGCCCCGTCATTGTTTCCTTTTCGTGGGAATCAAGACTTGTCCATCAGCCAAGCAGCTTTTGATCTTATCGTATGACCTAAGCCGGCTTCCTTGCGCCACGTGGCCGTGACCCAACCTTCAGGTGCAGACCAAAGGGGACAAGTGTCTGCCGAGGGGACACATGCCAAGGAGCGAGCTGCAATCCCGGCTGTGCGGTGCATGACTTGAGCAGTACCAGCAGTGCTTCTGCTTCTATTCTGCAGAAAATAAACAGAACCCCAAGAGCTCTAGTACACTCTACGGGCTCTGCAGTATCTTGATGATAAATTGGTTCAGCTTTATCAGCAAACGTGTTCTGGGGAATGCTCACAATTTGYTCCCACTCGAGGACCCCACTCTTTGCAAGAAGATGATGACAGGTGCTGGCTGGATCCCCAGATGGGTGAAGTCTTGCCTCCCATGAGCTGGCACAGGCTAGGGAGGAAGCCATGAGTAAAGCAGAGCTCCTTGGGCGCATCGATGGGAACCGGCTCCTTGGGAGCATCGATGGGTACCAGCTTCMCCCGCTCGGCGCTGAGCGCTTGGCCCAGCCCTGCTCAGACGCAGGCTGGCAGGCGCCTCGTAGCGCCTTGCAGAGCTTGCGCTGCCCCGGCGCCCTGTCGAGCTGCCACCCTCACGGGATCGCCTCGCCTCGGTGCTGCTGCAGCCCCGAGCCTCCCTTCTCAAGGCAGAGAARCCCCCCTCTCAGATGGGTACAAACRTTCTGTTGTGCAGAACATTCACTGTCACTGCGAGCTGCGTTCATTTACACTTTTAGTTGAACAGTTCCCTTACTTTTTCCTCCACTTTTTAAGCCCTAACAACCCAGTGAAATTGCAGACTCTAAAGAAAATCCTGAAATGAACGGATAGTTTGAACTACTGCTGCCACCCCCTTATAATAGCAAGGTCGTTTGCACAGCAGAGGATTTGAGMGCTAACACCACAAATGAGTCATTATTACGCTAAGCAAATTGCATTTGCTTTAATTAATGCTGTTTGGCACAGGTCTGGTTTTAATTCATGCCCTTGCAGCAGTAATCCTTCCCAGCTCTTCTTCGCGCCGCTCCGCTGGCCTTCACCRTGGAGGGCACAGCTTTTGCCAGGGCGCCATCCCCATTCCGCACGCCCTCCCTCTCACTGCTGAAAACCACTCGCCGCAGGATGACGGCTTGGGGATACAGCTGTCTTTGAAGCCGGGCTGTGCAAAGGCAGGATTGCCCCCTGCCCAGCTGGTGCCCGGCTTGAGCCCTTGCGGCAGRCAGGAGTGAAGGTGCCGGTGCCCCGAGGGGAGCGGGCGGCCCGGGCCTGTCTGCTGCCCAAGGGAGGCCTCTTGTGGACAAATATGCACAACACCACGCTGCTTAAATGTCACCCATTCCCAAGGGTCTGCAGCCTCCTAAAAACAATAAATAAATAAACAAATAAGTGGGGTTTTTTTCTTTTTGCAAGTACCTCGCTACTATCCATTGCTAGTATGTGTTGTTCTTTTTTAAATAAAAGGGAATCTCCTTTGAATAAAAATATTAATTACTTCAGAGTTAGCACAAGCATTTATTTATTCTCCCTAAAGTAAAGGCAGATCCAGGATATTTGGTTTAAAGTCAGTCCACCCTTTGATAAAATAGCAGAGAGGAAAGCTTGCATCTTACTTATATCACTGTGGAGCTGGAAAATAAATCATGGAGAGAAAAATGGTGCCCAGATCACACATATCATCAAAAGAAATGTTTTTTAGTGCACAGGATACACTGAGGAAAAAAGTCTATGGTACATAGGCAAATGCAGGTGGAAATCCTTGGGAATCCTCCCCAGTGTGCAAGAGATGCAGGTGGCAGCTGGGACCTGATGCAGACAGAGGGAGCAGTTGGAAAGGRGGAGGAGGTCAGGAATTTCGTGCCTTTGGCCTTGCCGGCCTTCCCTTGGATTTGGCCAGTGGGTTCAAAAGCTGTTAGTGGAAGACATACGGTGTGATCACACAAGCGTCGTTCCCTAGGAAATATTCCTAAAAATAAACGATRTCTTTGGAAGTGCGAGGGTGCCCACCTGCTGCCAGATCGCTTTGGAAATCCTGTTGCGCTTGTTGTTTCCAGATACTAAATAAAAGCATCAGTGACAAATGCAGAATTTTCCAACAAACAGGGACATTCATCTCTCTTGAAAACTCCCTTCTGTAGACTCCTTCAGCTCTGTGTTTATGCTTGCCCGGGTTCTTGGCTGTCAGCTTGTTTATATCATTTATGTCTTCATCATGTCTAAAGTGGGTTATTGAAATAGGTCCCATCTGGAGATCAGTATAACGAGCACCCTTTTGAGGTCTAGCTTCATGCCCTGCTGCCCACCTCTCGCAGAGCACRTGTGTTTAATACCCAGCACCGTAGGGACAGATGAATCCCCCCACCAATAGCCAAACGTCATGGAGTCAGACCCAGTTTTGGGTTCCCATTCCAGACTTTCCATTCTTCTTCAGCTGTTTATTAATAGACTCAATTCAAAAACCTAAGTGATCTCTTCTGTTTCCTGAAACAACTGTCGGAATTTCAATAAAATTGTCAGTACCGAAGGTGTTCCCAGCTGGCTTGTCAAGTGGCCCAGCTTTGTCTCACACAGAGGACAACTTGGCATTGTTTTATAAGCAGTGCATGGAAGTGATCACTGTTATCCTCATATTACCATTTGCATACCGGTAGGTCTTTATTTCAGTTTCTCTCCATAAACCTACATCTCACACTCTGTCCTAAGCCAGGTGCACTGGACACCTTCATCCTTCTCTCCGAGCTGCCTCCTCCTCTTCCTCAAGAAGGTTGCTGTAGATTGAATAGGAAAGGCGTAAGAGAAAGAAGGTAACAGAGACAGCAAAAGGGAGGTGATGCAAAAAGGAGCCTGAGAGGGCACAGAGTGGAGAGGGRCAGGAGGAATTGGGAGTAAATGGAAATAAATGGGACGTGCAGGCACCCTCCCCTGTAGACACTAGATGGCTCTGGAGCCCCGAGGAAAGCTGCCCTTGCTCCTTCTCCTGGGAAAGCGGAGGCAGAGACGCGGTGGTGGTGGTAACGATGGGAAGAGGATGAGCAGATTATCAGCAGCACCWCAGCTCTCCTAGAACAGGGCACTTAATTATACTCATGTATTTTGATTGTTTWTGCTTCATAATGGCCTTTAAAATAGTTTATTGAAGGTTACGCATGTGCTGTGCAAATGTRTATGTAATGTCACTATATATGCAATATAAAGTGAGATCACATAAAATGCATGAGAAAATGGGGTTTAACTACTGACTTCATGCCATAGATATTGCGAACATTGCCTACTGAATTGCACTTGCTAGTGCTTTTTACAGCAAGTTATTTTTAAGACTCATTCAGTGGTTTCTCTCCATGCTCGAGGCTGATGGCCGAGCCTGGCAGTCTTGGGTAATTTGCTCCAGTTCATGCCTGGGTCGAGCGTGTTCCCAGAAATCAAGGCTCTCCCTGGGCTAGTGCAGGCTGTGGAGCAGGGGCTGGGAGGTGGAAGTTGGTATCTTAGGGGATGGGGAGATGGGGGAACAATCCACTTCATCACATAACCCAATTCTGCCTTAGCTTCAGCCCAGCTGAAGTGCCTTGATGGCCCGCGCCTCAAGGCTCCATCTCTGTTTAGTACTGACAGAATTACATATGTCAACAAGGATTGCCAGTGTGAACACCCCCGTCGGACCAGATMCCCGCAATGGGACTAACTGAGCAGTGGGCTCATGTGCTGCTAAACACCAGGTGAGCAGACCACAGTTCAGATTTGACTGTAGTACAGAACTTGTAAACATCCTCCGTCAGCTTGACTCCTCAAATGAGCTTGTTCATTGGCTGCCTCTCCAATAACCTAGAATCATTATTTTTATATATTTTAGTGTTTTTTTCAATTGCTTTTTTTACATCAAAGAGGCAGACAGAGACCCACTGAAGCCAGAGTCCCTGGTTCTGTTGTAAAGCACCAGTGCCCAGAAGACCATCAGCTTGAAGGYAGCAGGTTATCAGAGAAGAGTGAAATAGAAACTCGGGTCCTGCAAGGATTCAGTGCCCCCTCACACAGGGAGACTGCGCTGCTTTCCAAGTGCAGGAAGCCACTATAAACCTTCTTGGGTGTTTTTGTCACTTCCCGGTTATCGTTCCGGCATTGCTGCTGGTTGCTGGTAAGGAATCGGTTCTGTGTTGGTCCATCCGTGGCTGATGGGAAGGTTGCCTCCCTCTTCCGCTGTTCTTCCTTTGACATCTTGCTTTGAGGGCTGTCACCAGCTTCCCRTCTCCTGGGGCATCTCGCCAGATCTCAATGGGGTAGCTCCCCTTTGGGGGCTGCCTAGTATTGCCTATAGGTGTCCAGGGCCAGGATTTGGTGGACAGGAACTACACTGGCTCACAAAAATGGCCTACTTACTTTTTTGGAAGCTGATTAAAACTCCTAATGCAAATGTGTGCTAGTAACAGGAATAATATGCTTGAGTGACATYTAAATTAGTTAAAAATCTGATGGAGAGAGAGAAATCTTTTTTAATACAGTTTAAAATCTGTATGACTACTATATCCAGGTAGAGCTTCTCTTAATTAAAAGCAGTTATCATGTTATTCATCAGATTGAAGCAAAACCCTACTACAGAAAGCAGGAGAAAACTGTTTTGTACTGAGGACTACCCACTTCTTCCTAGGCCAGGAGAGATTTCTGTATTTCAAGGAACTGTATTTAGTCTTAGAGTTCTCAGGGTGCTTTCATTTGCTTCTCGAGGTCTTCCATGAAGCTGCATTTTTGTCATTATGGCCTCAAGCCTCTTGATGCTGTGGAAGAACAGTGCAAAGCCTCTCCCTGAGAGCTGCTGTCCTGTTTGATGGTCTGGGTTTTATTGTGTTGTGCAGTGCTGGGGCAGCAGCACATAAGCAGGRCAGCATCCCACAGCATTAAACGCCAGGAAATGGGATGCAAGACACAGCTCCTACATCCATCCTCTCTATTCCTMTCAGCTTCATCAGATTGAAGGTGCTTTACTGGTGCCCAGAGGTTTTCTTTTATTGTTTTTCTCGGTGAAAACAGGGCTTGCAGAGCCCACAGACAGGCCCATGTTCATGGTTTAGCGGGGACGCTGCAGTTGATGACATTGAATTTATCTCCCCAKGGAGAGGGCTGCTGAGGAGGCAGCACTGCGGCTCTACCTGTTCATGAACCAGCTGAAGTTTTCTTTAAGCAACAGCTGTTACTTACCGTTTTTTTTCTCCCTTTGGATATTTTTTCTGTTTTGATGACAAACTTTCCAGCAACTCAGYGTTTGAGAGCTGGCCCAGCTGCAGGCGCAAGCGAGGGCCAAACGGCTGGGGCAAACCGAGCCCGCGCCACTACCGGAGGGACAAGAAACACTGCAAGCTTGATCTGACCTGGCTGTTCAAGCAGAGCTGCATGAACCTTCACACTTTATATTGTTTGTTATGATGTTTTCAAAATGAACCACAGATGTTTTACTTTGTTTTTTTTCCCCTGGTTGAGTCACCTACTGTCCAAGCCAGACCTGGGCAGCTCTAACAGGAGTCACAGGGAAGAGTTCTGCAGAAGAAGGTCAAGAGTTTATTTGATTTTTAGATCATCTTCTGCACATGGACAACATTCTTCCTACAAGGACAACCAGATCAACGTCATCTCCACTCACGAGAGGGTGCAGAACCTAGGGAAGCAATGAATCCTGTCTGAACCACTTCTGTTTCCTCTTACCTAAGCAGAGCCAATGAGGGTAGGTTAGGATGGAATTTTGCCCACAGTTTGACTCCAAATATTTTGCCCTATTAAAGTTTGGGAGCAGGAGAGCCTGAAGCACGACTGAGGGAAGCTTCATCCTCCCCAGTCCTTCKGAGCAGCTGGGATCCTGCCGAGGCACTCAAGGCGGAAGCGTGATGTAAGCTGCCCGTGTGATGGCCAACGATTAGAGATGTGGGCTGAAAAATGCCAGGTGTTACAGCAGGACGTGGAGAAACCCCTTGCTTTTCCTTTTGGAAAAATAAAATAAAATAAAATAAAATAAAATAAAATAAAATAAAATAAAATAAAATAAAATAAAATAAAATAAGATAAGATAAAATAAAATAAAATAAAATAAAATAAAATAAAATAAAATAAAATAAAATAAAATAAAATAAAATAAAATAAAATAATAAAATAAAATATAGGTGCAAAATATCTACCAAAAAAGATCCATCTCTCTTAAAAGGCATGAGGTTACTGCAGCATCCTTTGGTGGAGGCACTGATTAAAAAAAGACAATTCTCCAGCAGTAGTTAAACTTGCTCTCCATCAGCTGTCTGAAAAGCCCTTCCTAGAAAGGAAGATGGGGTCTGGCTGCAGAAGTCTGCCTGAGAGAAAGAGAAGCCAGTCCGCTTGAAACCAGCATTCCCATCCCAACACGACCACTGCTTTTTATTTTTTTGTTTCATGCTTCTTGTGTTTGTTTTCAAAGAGCTGTGTAATAATACGTCCAGGTCCTCAGAAAGCATGTTATAGTTTTAACAGAGCATTGTCCTTGGAAAGGTTTCAAAGTGTTTCTGTATATTTGCAGTATCTGTAGTTAGCACGCTCCAAGCCAGAGTGATTCATTTCCTGCCCAGGGGCCATTTGTTGTTTTGTACATCTTTTTTTTTTTCTTGGCTGTGCCTTAGGTATAATGGAAAAATGACTATTTGCAAATAATGAAAGTGAAGGAATTAAAAATTAATGCATATAGCAGAGAATGTCAGGCACAGAAACTCTCCAGAAAATGCTGGAGATGTGCAGTGCTTGGTATTGCCTAGTCATGGTCAGTGCCTCCATCTCTGCAGTGTGGGGTCAGCAACGTGGGGTCTGCTAGAGCTTTCAGTTACCTCTACAAAGTCCTGAGCAGTGAAAGGAAGAAACKGGGCTTAAACATTAATAGCTGATACTTCAGTGCGTCCTGGCTTGGGGTAAATCTGTTAACCACTCGCACTCTGAGCTTTTAGTGGCTTGGGGATTTCTTGTTCAGCAGCGTAGAGTCTCTGGAGGTTGTCAGATGGTGCATGCAGAGATGAGGGCTGGGAAACAGAGCACTGCCTGTAATATCTGAGTCTTATTAAACCCAGCCCTTGTCAAACACTGGCCTATAATAGTATCTTGCTATATGATGGACAGTTTCCCTCTTTCGGGCCCATTTTTATGGAAGATGTAACAAAGCCATCACCTCTTCTAAGCAGCAGTCAGATCAAAAAAGGCACTGCGGAAGCATTTAGCCAAAGATGAGTGCTGCCTTCCAACCATAGCCACCAGTTTTGATGGCACATTGTGTATGATCATCCATATACCCTAGGAAAAGCATTCAAAGCATGCTTGAATGCTTTGACCAGAGCATGGTCARGCATTCCTTGTCTGAATGTGTCTTGGGATAAAACCAGCAGGTGATGGATACTAAAAACAGGCTGGATGGCAGAGCTCAGAGGGTCAGGATAAATGGGGCCGGGTCTGGCTGGAGGTCTGTGGCCAGTGGCGTTCCTCAGTGCTGTTCAACTTGTTCATCAATGACTTGGACGAGGGGACGGAGTGCATCCTGAGCAAGTTTGTGGATGACTCCAAACCAGGTGGAGTGGCTGACACTCCATCCCGCCTGGATGCCCTGCTGTGCCCTGTGCTCTGGGTGTCCCTGCTGGAGCAGGGGGGTTGGACTAGATGATCTCTAGAGGTCCCTTCCAACCTCAACCTTTCCGGGATTCTTGTTACCCAGAGGAAAATCATCGGTCCACAGAAATGGTGAGATGGGTATGGACTTTGGAGACATTCAAAACCTAGCTGCATTCAGCCCTGAGCAACCTGCTCCGAGCAGGAGAGTGGGACCAGGTGTTCTCCCAAAGACAGAGAGTTAACAGCTGCTCTGGGCAAGGCATTGCAGTGTTTGCTCACCATCACAGTTAACTTCTATTTTGCTTGTGTTTAAATGGAATCTCAGTTTGTACCAACTGCTTCTCATTCCGACACTAGGCATCCCTGAAAAGCACCCATCTTCTTGCTGGTCCCCTTTTATCTTATATACATTGATAAGATCTCTTCTTCCCTTTGTGTCTATTAGTCTTCAGGCTAAACATTTCCATTTCTCTTGTATAAGGGATGTTCCCATCCCTTAATCTTCCTCCCGGCCCTTCACTGGACCCGTTCCCGTAAGTCCACAACTTCCTTGCACTGGGAAGTGGACACAGCCCTCCACTCTGGTGTCCAGTGGTGCTGGGCAGTAGGGAAGCACCACCTCCCTCAKCCCACTGGTAGCACTCTTCCTAAGGCAGCCCAGATACCACCGGCTTTCTTTGGCTCTTTGCTTGCTTTGCCTCAAGGGCGCACTGCTGCATAATGTTYATCTTGGCGTCCCCTGGGACCACAGGGTCTTTTCAGCAAAGCTGCCTTCCGGCTGGTCAACCCGCAGACCTTACTGATCCTTGGGACCTACATTCCTCCTCAGATGCAGAAGTGTGCACTCCGCTCCATTTYTGAGGCTCCTGTTGGTCCATCTCTGCAGCCTACTAAGGTCCTTCTGAATAGCAGCACACTCATGTGGTGTATCAGCCTGTCTCCCCGTTTTGTATCATCTTCAGATTTGCAGACCTACCGTCCATCCTATCAGCCAGTTTATTAATGAAGATGTTAAGTCTGCCGTCTCTGAGAGAAGCGGTGCCTGGTAGGGCTGCTAACCTCCGTTCATTGTAATCTGCTGGAAGACG
The DNA here is from genome assembly GCA_003342815.1 of Eudromia elegans. Classification (NCBI taxonomy): domain Eukaryota; kingdom Metazoa; phylum Chordata; class Aves; order Tinamiformes; family Tinamidae; genus Eudromia; species Eudromia elegans. The sequence continues at coordinate 4,889,983 of PTEX01000042.1, forward strand.
AACGGAGATGGAGCACCCACCAATGTTCATGGTGCTTCTCTCACGGTGTTGCAGGACAGACCCCTAGGAGACAAACTGAATTACGCAGCTCTTGTACAGATCATCAGTGTGCAACCTGGAGACMGCTGAGAGTGAAGAGGAAGGCACAGGGCTTGGGGTTTGGAGGGGACCAGACGGCTCTAGMTGAGCTGCTAGAGGATCCGCAAGGTCACGTATTCTCAGCCAACAAGAAAGCTACCCAGGACTTCCAGGATAAGCTGGCAACGAACCAATTTATAGACATTCAGTTGGACTTGGGCTTGTGGATCAAGGTCAGTGGATGGAAGCCAACTGAATCAGAACGGCTGTGGAATGTGCCATGTTGCTTAATTTTTTTGTTGTAGTAGTACACCAGAAAAGGAAGCAGGTGCTAGAAAGGAAGATTGGTGGAGATCACKGTAAACCTAGAAATTCCAGACCAATTCCTTGCTGAGAAACGGTGGTTCTGGTACAACTCATGACAAACCTGAAACAAAAATCAGGTTGTAAAAAAAGAGAAAAGTGAAAAAATAGTGAAAAATAGTGATTAGTCAAAACCGTCTAAAATAGGACAGCCATTCAGCTGAATGCTGGTATATTAAAAGATAAAGAAATGGTCATAAAATACAAAATAGGAGACAMCAGAGCATCACACATGGAAATCTCTCACTAGGGTGAATAAGGGAAGAGATATTAAGTAGAAGGGGAAACACTCGAGGGTATAAAGGTCAGTTTTATTTCTAAGTCTTTGTGACAAAAGAACAATTGTGGGAGTTTAGCTACCAAGAACACAGTGTGTAAGAATAGCACACACTGTAGTCAGAAGATAAGTCAGGCAAGATAGTCTGGAAAGTGAAGGATTCCAAAAGTGAGCTGTCTTCTGCATTTGAAATGGGTGGGAAGTGTGTCCTCTCCATCTTTGGGTTTTCCTATCAACTTGCAGGACCCCACTAGTTGGCCAGCTATTTATACGAGGAAAGGACGGGCTCTACATGTGGCTGTGCGTGTCGTACCGTGCTCCGCTCTCCACGTGCACTCTTCTTGCAGTAGTCTGGACAAGGTTTTGAAAAGGATGTTCTTGCTGTACAGCAAACGTTCTTTACCACGACAAACCTCGGGTGTGTGTAYGCTGCTCGCTGCGGTGTGGAAAAACTTGTTTATCACCGGTCTCACTGAACTTTCTGAGCTCRCTTCATTTCCAATTCAATACGAGCTAAAAATAACGTTGTGGATAATCTGATTGCTGATCAGTAGATATCCTGGCCACCCTCTGCCTCAGAGCATGCGTCCCACGTACGCTGCATGCACGAGAAATRCACGAGCTGCCCAGCAGCAGGAGCTTCCCACCCAGGACAGGGGCAACACGTGGGGACGGCAAAGGCTGTCGGTGTCACCCTGACCAGCTGCTGTGGCACAGGGACCTCCCTAAGAGGCGGATGTTCACCTCTTTCCCTGATTTCAGGCCAAGGGAAGAAACAAATAAATAAACCTTCGGATTTCATAGGTACAGGAGAAATCTTGGAGAAAAGAAAACAGGAAAGCATTTGTGATATTAAAAATAGATCGCTTCCTGGAAGTAAGAACCCTGGTCATCTTTTTGACTTGTTTTTTTTTCATGTTAAATGCCACAACATAGAGAAGCACAGGCAGTGAGCCCTCAACTTGATGTGGACTTTCCCTGAAAAACAAAATTTATATGGTTTATTTTTTAAATTGCTTTCATTTATGCATAGATAGAAAAACAGACTATACGTATATGTTTAATATATGTATGTCTTCGTAAAAGGTTTAGAAAAATAAGCAGTTACAGACTCTGATGTGAAAGATGAGTTTCAAAGCCTGCTGAGAATTATCTTACTATTAAGTGATAGACGCTGTGAGTGAGAGCAAGGTAAATATTCCCCTCAATAATGAATTCCYCTCATTCATTCAGAAGAGCTGGGCATTTCCAGTTGAATCTCCTCAAGAAGCAGGGGCTTCAAAATCAGAAGTTGCTTTAATAAAGATATTTGGCTACACTGCAACCCGAAACGTGCACAGAGAGCAGCATTCAGGGGAATGCAGCTGCTTCCCTTCTCATCACAGCAGTGCAGCGTGGCTGGCTGGCTGGCAGAGCTTGCTAGGACCCCGGCAGCCCAGGGCTGCTGCTCCGAGCGCCCTACCAACAAGAGGCGAGGTTTAGGCATGTGGTTTTCCTGTCCAAGCAGCTCAAACACACGCAGCAGTTGTCTCATGGAGTAATCACGAGCTCTCGGCACAGCTTTCCAAGGGAAAAGGTGACACGGAAGACAACTCCTCCTCTGCAGCTGCCAAATCAACCCTTAAATTCACTTGCCTTAAATCTCAGCATCTTCTAAAGTAAAAATTAATTTATTCACTCTAAGATCTCATTGGTAGTCCGTGAGGATCATGGATACAACAAATACATGCAGTGCAAACCTGCTGCAACGTGGGGCTGTCAGCATGGCTGAGAACCTGCASGCACAGCAAACACACAGAGAGGAGCCTGCAGAGGCCAGGCACAGAGGAGGCTCCAGCCAAACCACGTCGCCAAGACTTGGCTCTTCTTTCTGCCTTTTTATGTTCCCAAACTTACAAATGAAAACAACAACAACAAAAAATTATAGGCAAAACTTGCAAGTGGTTTTTGACTTTTTCTCATTAACAATGTCTGCGACTCTGAAAACGTGGTGACAGAAAATGTATTTTCCAAACTGATGTCCCTTGTGACATTATCATAATTATTAATTGTATCTTAAAAACATCTTTGCACAAAAATAAGTGTAGATATTGTTAAATTCTTTTGCAGTTTTCCACTTGGGAAGCATTAAAATGTAGCATTTTTCCTCTTGAAATAGTCACTGCTGTAACAAGTTCTTACAGTTATTTATTTCCTTTTGCAAAGTCACTCTAGACCGACTCGGCTGTTTCTCCTCTTCCCRTTCCTGCTCGAGCTCCCCTCTCGGGTTTTTCACGGCAATGGGAAAGCGCAGCCGGGGTTTTCTGCTGGCCGCTGGAGGGGTCTGCGGCTCCCAGGGCGGCTTCGGGCACTGATGACCCTTGAGGAAAGAGGAAGCCGTCGCTCACGCAGCCGTTTCTGCAACGCTGTGTTTTGCAGGGCTGAAGACRACGGCAGCTCCTCGTGTGCTCCAGGCAGAGGAATCCAGCAGCCTGCAGACACCCCTGAAGATGCTGCGTGTTTCTGTGTGTAGGAGCTGTCTCATTCGGTCATCGCAACATGCCCTGCTCTAGATCCGGCACAGGCTCGTGCTGCCCTTCCACAACTCTGCCCTCCGCTTCCCCCGCTGCCAGTGGGGGGAATACATTCCCAAACCTTCACAYGAATGGCTTCACACAAGCCTCCCTAAACACATGTTCATCCCCGGAGTGGCACCAGGGTGTCATTGCAAACAGCATCTTGCAGGACAGTGGAAAAGCCACCTGCAGAATCAGACGAGTYGTGTTTCATATTTGTCAAAACCTCCGGCCGTGTGCCTTTCAGGGCAGCTCGAAGCACRTTGTTCCTTACTGCCCTGCTGATGCCCAGGACACAGTCTAATTCCCCATGAAATTAAGTGTTTATATGCACCTAAGCACCTTATGCTTTGGCTAGGATAAACACTGGCCAAAGTGGCTTATAGGGGAAGGTTGTTTTCCTTCTGAAAGATGATCCCTGAAGTAACTTCAATCAGCAGAAGTGCAAAGATGAATGATGATTTTCTTTTTCCAAGATCTTTTGACAGATTGGTTTAAATTGCCATTCAAAAGTTAGGCCTAACTGCCATAAATGAATCACTTGTCTTTGCAGTTAATTACATTTTTTTATTAGTCAAACATTTTTTGGGGAAAAATATAAGTAAATATAATATTTTGTTTTAAAAGTGTGTCAATTCCTGAACAAGAAGTGTTAAGAATATGCAAGCATTAAAAGAAATCAGTTTGTCCATGTGCAAGCATGGGAACACTGAAATGGGCAGCTGTTATCCTTGAACTGCCGGTGCTAAAAGCTCATCCCTCCAAGCACAYGGCACTTGGCACCTCTGCAGACCCTGGGACTCGCCCCCAGCAGCTAACTGGAAGACCCTGGGCACCAGTACCACTAGTGCTACATGGAAAAAGACTAGAAACACAAAACCCTAGGAGATTTCCAGCCAGCCCATTAGACTGGAGAAACTCTTTGGAAACATTGCCCCAACCATAGTGTTCACCTTGACCAAAGCGACAAGCTCAGCTCAGTTTCCCCTTCTGGTCTCTTTTTATGGCACTCCTCCARCCTCCAGTCATCCAACTTAGCAGCCAGGAAGAAACAAACCTGCAAATGAGAATTGGGTTCTTGCAAAACTTGTCTCCTATAACACACCTTTTTAAAATCTTGATAGATCAAAATAGATTTGACATTGCCCCTCCTGACTGGACTCTTTGCGAACTTTCCCSTCTCCTCAGCTCTGGTGAGGCTGCACCTGGAGTATTGGGTGCAGTTCTGGGCTCCCCAGTACAAGAGGGACATGGAGCTCCTAGAGAGGGCTCAGCGATGAGTGATGAAGATGATCAAGGGACTGGAGCATCTATTGTATGAGCAAAGACTAGATGAACTGGGCCTGTTTAGCCTGGAGAAGAAACTGAGAGAAGACTGAGAGTTTACACTGAGARGGGATCTGATCAATCTATATAAGTACCTGAGGGGAGAATGTAGAGAGGATGGGGTCCAAACTCTTCTCAGTGGTGGTCACTGACAGGACAAGGGGTAATGGGCACAAATTGAAACGCGGGAAACTCCATCTCCATGTGAGGAGGAACTTCTTTCCTGTGAGGGTGACGGAGCCCTGGAACAGGCTGCCCAGAGAGGCTGTGGAGTCTCCTTCTGTGGAGATCTTCCAACCTCCTCCCTGTGCCCCGTGCTCTAGGTGTCCCTGCTGGAGTAGGGAGGTTGGACTAGATGATCTCTAGAGGTCCCTGCCAACCTCAACTTCTCTGTGATTCTTGCKGTTACCCAGAGGAAATTCATATGGGTTTAGAAGAGACAGTTCAGAAATGACAAGTGCCAGAAGGCAGCAGTGCCTAGTACTAATTTGGACATGTTTTTGCTAGGAATAAAAACACAGCAGGACTTGACTTAAAAAAATGGAAGCCAAAGCAGGTGATCAGGATGTGTGCAAACTGGYGGGAGCAGAAAACRAAGGAATGGCCAGTGCCATTCCGTGAGCAGTGCTGAATATGAGGGTCTAGGCGGGCAGGAGCCTGGGAGCTCCCTGTCCCAACTTCGTACGCAGGAGCTGAGGCTGGTCAAGTTGCTCTTCTCACAAAGTGGGTGAGTTCCTCCTTCCCCTGAAGGGTGGCCTCGTGGGACATGCCAGCTGACACAAAAGCAGATCCTGTTTCTTTGGAAAAAGTCACCAAATGCGTAAGTGAAAGTCAAAACAAAATACCAGTTTCAACTCTGTAGAGCTTCAGGTTTCAGGTTGCTAGGAGGGCCACAGCCTCCTTCCTGCAGAGGAGGACATTTTTAAGAAGATATTCAAGAGCTGTGTTCTTAGGCTTAGAGACCACAAAACAATTAAAAAGGTAAACAAATATATTCAGCTCAGCCAAACCCAATAAATAAAAGGTGAGTAGACACAGCAGAGTCTTCACCTACCTTCACTTCATCCCGGAGRYAGAGGATGTTGGTCTCCCAGACTGGTTGYTTCCTCCTCTGCGCCTACAGTGTGGTCCTCAGCCTTGCTTACCGGGGAAGAGAAGCMACGTTCAAGTGCTTTTAMAAACTCCTCGTGTCCCAGARGCRGCCTCACCMGTGCCAAGCASRGGAAAACGGTCATTTCCCTTGACACGGGTGTTGTGGTGCKTTGTAGATTTGTGTTGGACCTTGGGAGGTTCCCCTCAGCTCACGCCGACCTGTTCCCCTGTTCCTCCATCTCAAGGTGTTTCTGAACGCCCTGTAATAACATGACAGTCCCCTGACATTTCTGCCCGCACGTGCACACCCCACACGCACGTGAGCTCCCACATGCCCATGAGGGGCACGCTCCCCACCGACGCCAGCGTGCTCGGCCACCGGCCGTCCTGCTTGCTCGCTCCCGGCCGTGCTGCCCGTGGCGCGAGYGTGCGTGCCCTGCAGCTCCCTGCRGGCACCCGGCGCCGTCACAAAGCGAGAGCGGGCTGGGGCGCCTCGCACGACTCCRGACGGTGCTGCAGGTGTGCTGTCGWTAGTTTTTTCTTTCTGCATTCTGAYKTAAAKCTTTACAGCTGRTTGAAGYCCATAGGCCTCATCTATCTAATTTTTTTCCCCAAGGAGGATGCTATAATCTCTCTTCTTGCACATCATCTTGATATGCTGTTGGAATGGCAAKGCTGCCATTAATCTCAGGCAGCAGAAGCCAACTTCCTTCTTATCTTTCATTTGCTATTTATTATGATGGGAAGAAACCCCCTTAACAGCTATCCTACTTAATGGATGWCCAAGGAGGTTATGGAAAGGTAAGCAGTGCTAATAACGACCGTAATGGTAGCAATCAGAAGCCAATAAAACACATCTGATGCTGACCTCAATTAACACCGACACRCACGCTCATCTTAGCAGTCATATCAAGTAACTGCTACAACACAGTTAAAGCCCAGAGCTCTGCTTTCAAGGGACACTGGTGACAGTTCTGTTTTCAAAACAAACAATTAGAGGCCACAAATCAGGATACCAAGTTGAAATGTGGTCCCCYGAGGATCTCGCGGTCCTGAGCGTGAGCCCTCGGATAAACACTGGGCTGTTACAGAGAGATTCACGTTGCTTTTCTTCGCCCAGATGATAAACAGGTGTAACCTGCAGCCTTAAAAATCCCGCCAGGATTGAAGCGAGTATCTATAGCGGGGACGACACCAACCCCTGCTCTAATTTATAAAGGCAGAGAGTATAAGATACTTACTGAGTAGCAGGCTTAACCTTTGGGGTTAAAAAGTTCAAAGCAATTTGCTGGGAGAAGCTGCGGGCTTACCTTGACAAGCCCCAGCAAGGACCCTGGCAGGGAGAGGCGCCTGGACTGACCCCGGTCCAAAGTCCTACAGTCAAGAGCAATGCTCACGGTGGGTAACTAAGGCTGCATCTAAAACGTATTTTTTGTTGTATTGAGAAGTGCATTTCTGCAGTGCATTTCCCGTGAACGCTTCCAGAGCTGTGTGAAAACCTCTAGAGGAGCTCTTCATTAAAACGTGGAGCTACTGCTGATTTGTGCCAGCGTGAAGCCTTGGTGAGGGACCCTTTCTCAGTGTGAACAGCCAGATGCTGAGGCAGTCTTTGCTTTAATGGGTTTCCCTGGACACTACAGTGAAATGCTCTTAGTCACCTGTGCCTCAGCGCAAATCTCTCTGCTCGTGCCTGGCCACCTTGAGCTTCCCACGGAAGAGCTTCTCCATGCTCATGCTGCAATTGCTGCAGGGACTGGCAAGGACAAAGGGCACCCTCTCACCTGTTGGGCTGATAAAGATGCTAGCAGTGAGAGCAGATGGGCAGCACCTGKAGGTGCTGGGGGAACTGGCCACGGCCCCGAAGGCCTTCTCCTTCCAAAGGACCTGAGGAGGCCTGAAAGGACTCAAGAAAAGCAGTTGTCACGTGTATCATCCCAACTGGCCAGAAGTGGGCTAGCTATCCAAACTGTGAGCTAGCCATCCTCACCTGGGTCCACGAGGAAGTCCTGAAGCTGTTTCAGGGCTCGTGGGGGAGAAAAAGACAACTGGTACCATGAGCATGGGTTTACCCAGGGTAAATCGTGCCTGACAAGACCGCCCATTTTCTGTGGCAAAGTGGCTGGATTTGTGGATGAGGGGAGGACAGTGGATCTCGTCTGCTTTCACTCCAGTCAGGCTTCCAAAAGCGTCTTCCACCACCGCGCCGGGGCCACATGAACGTGGAGAGCACCAGCAGGGTGGGCGAACGGGCACGAACCCCGTGCAGAGTTTCCCCCACAAAGAGTTAAAAAAATACTCAAAACCCAGTGAGGAGTCCAAGGAGAGAGCCAGAGAGGGGCCGCRGCTCCCGAAATAGAGCGGCGAGCCTCAGCGCCGGGGCTGGGCTTCCGTGTGAAGCCCTGGTTTTCCTAAATCCCGGCCAGTCCTTCCTCCCGGCTCCCGCGCCGCCTTCCTCCGCCGCCCGCTTGCTTCCTACCGCGGCCCGCGGCGAGGCCCGCGCATTGTTGTTGCCCCGGCCCGCTCGGCGCTTTCCACGGGGAGGGTCCCCAGGGCTCAGAYGCTGTGAGAGCAGGGAAAGGCAAGGTCTGCGTGCACGGCTTGCAGAGGGAGCGATGAGTAAAGTACACATCTCCTCCCAACAGGAAARTAGTGCAGTAAATCCGTATTAAAACTGACAGTGCAAACACCTCCAGATTCTAGCAAGGACAGAGTTTCGCCCTGTCCCTTGTGTAAGACYATGTTCCCTGCTAGGAGAAGGGTTGTAGGAGGGCCGAAATCCAAGGAAGTGATGAGAAAATGTTTGTTTGCGCTGAACACTGCAAAAAATATTGAAATGTCATGGCATGGCATGCATTGAAGTCCTGCTGCTTAACCTTTTTGAAGCCCATTTAAGTGGGGAAATGACATTTGTGTAGCCACCCACCTGTCTATAGCTGAGCTTTCCGTATTTTCCCTACTACTTCTGAGCACCACCATAAGCCTCAGCTGTCAGAGGCTGATGATCCCTCGCTTTCGCAATGCCCATCACAGCCCTGCCTCTGTCTGCATCTTTCCCCAGCAGTAACTACAAAAAGCCTGACCAGATCCGCACAGACTCTTTTGAAGGACCCCGGGAAGGATGGCTGAAATGGCAAGGTGTCAGTGCATATGTATGTGTGGGAAGCAAGTGAGCAAGAAAACACAGGTAAAAAAACTATGTCAATAATACAGACTTACAGGCTCATCTTAAACTCTCACGATAGAGTCTTTTTAAAGAGGGAACAAGGTGGGTATCTCAGAAAGGTTTGTATGGCCCTGGATCCTTCACAGCAAACAGTGTTTACATCTCACTGACTCTCTGGAGTTGTTCAGCACCGCTGTGCTTTGGTGTTCAGTAATTTTTTCCCCATAACCGTTCAGATTGTGCACATTTCCCAGTGATGTCAGCGAGTTTTCACTCTCTGGGCATTGCTGAGCAGGGTCTGGCTTAGTGCTTAGCAAACTTGCAGGTACAAGCATGGAGTGGTAAAAAAAACGTGCTTTAGCTCTTGCTGTGTTAATTACTACTTCACATTCATCTTCTGTTTTTCTCCATCTTAATAATAAAAAAAAAGAGTAAATAGGTTGACTTCTCTGCCAAGAGCGTGAGGAAATGCAGGATATATATATTTAGCCCAAGTCAATCTGTTTAGAAGATGTAGGAAGCCCATCAGTTCCTGAGGCCGAAGGAGATTTCCTCTGCACGACTTGTCACTGCTCGGGCTGGTGATGTTCTCACTGTGTACTTGAAATGTCAGGAATGTGTTGTTTACGGGCGGCAAAAGGCCCAAAATTGGGGCCGAAAGTCTCTCATCCAAAGGTTGCACGGCTCAAACGCTGCTGACATTAAATACAGCGTGTGCAGCTGTACCCGATGGCACTGAAGCATCRTCAAAGTTGCCCTCTCTAGGCAAAGCGAGAGGTAAAAGAGAGGTAAAGCGTCGGATTCGGGATCCTGTTGGAGCCACGCTAATTTAGCAGGGGCTCTGGACAGCTCAGAGCAGTGTGAGCAGCGCTCCCTGCGCTTCAGGCCACTTCAGCCAGCGTTGCAGTTTGAGTGGGTGTTGAAAAATGCSCCTCTAAGCTTTTATATGCACTGAGAACTCCAGCACTTGTAAAGAATTTATTTTGCCAAGTCAATGTTTTAGTTACCTATAAGAACTTACAAGTTAACTTACAAGCACTAAAGAGTATACATACACACTGCCTCATCCTCCAGCACCGTTCCAGGAGCTTGTAGCAGCTGATATGGGGACCTAAGGAGGAGCACAAAAGCATGTAGATGAACTTCTCCTAGTTATCCTCCCCCAGTTGCCCAAGATCTGCAGCCGAAAGACTTCTTGAATCAGAGATGATGGCTTTACATTTAGGAACTGGGAATTTTCTTTCATTAGGTTGCCCGACTCTCTTACAAACCAATGTAAACATTCAGGCCTTGTTGCAAGGAGTCTCACGGCTTCCCTGAGCGCAGATGACGCGGCACAACCTTGTTCATGTTGTGAACTTGCTCCCTGCTGCTCGCRGGTAACATGCTGGAGGAGATGAAAAATCCCCAGCTTTTTCCTGTTTCTCCCTCCATTAGATGCTGCTTGCTGATGTGAGGAATAAGAAGGTGTGAGCTCCCCTCCTGCCCCTGGGATGGGACAGTCTTGGAGTTCTGGTTATCCCATGGTTCTTGCCATGGAAAAGGAAGCCATGGTATTAAAGCTCTAGGAATTGGTGATCTGCCCATGCTTAAAATGAACACCCTTAAAAAGGAGAAAGCACAAAATTATCATGACATTGTCAAAAAGAAAAAGCATTTCATCAAAAATCAGATGATAAATCTGCCACAGGCACCAGTGTTATGTGCAGTTTTGTACCTTAGATCAGTGAATATTYGCAATGAGTGAAAAAGCAGCATTTTCATGGCCTGCTCATCTGTATAAATGTATACATTTTTTTTTCCCAAAGCTGTGTACTGGTAAGGAACTTCAGGGAATTTTAGCAATCAGGGTGTGGGGAAGACAGTTAAATGTACAGGAAGGATTATCTTTAGTTCACTTGCAAAACTGTCACTCGTATCCAAAGACTCAGGACTGAGGACAGATTTTGCAAAGTTCTCTTTAACATCTAAGGCATTTAGCTCATTAWGCAAAACCCAATTCCAGTAGAATTATAATGATTCCTCTTAAATTGACTCTCAYACTGGCCTCATAACAGACTCAACAAACTGTATAGCCATTAAGGGACTCTCCATCATACAATATTGATTTCTCTAATATCCATATAATTATACTAAGATGCAAATTGCTAATAAAACTAAATAATCCTCATGAAAAATTAGCAGCATTAGCCTGAAAACAGGCTTGAAATGCCTAAAGCCATTGTTTCAATAGCATTACCAAGGCATACATTAATAATTGTATTGCTTTTTCTGCACCCTCCCCACTGTGTTAGTACTTAACTAAACTGTAAAGTTAAATAGTTGTTGCCAGTTTAAGGACTTTTATCAGAAAATATAAAGATGTCTTTGYGATTGTAATTTAAAACTACAAGTAAATGCACCCGAAATGTTCCACTTGTGAAGTTATCTCCGGAGGGCTCTGTTTGTGAGTTTAAACCTGGAGTTTAAAGAGACTTTTTATACCCCCAAGCCTTAACCCACTAAGTAACTGATAAGATAGGCCCTGCTTTCACTCGTTCTGTTGGTTTGCAGGAGTAGGTGCCCCTGTTTGTGCCGCGTTCAGGCTATATAGCTGCTGCTTTCCGTGCCTTATCCTGCCCTGGAGCCAGCCAGGAGCCAGTTCAAACAGTCTGGGAATGGGGCTGTGCTGGACACACAGGAGACAAGTTCAGCCCAGCCTTTGGAAACATTTCCCCAGCCAAAAATAGCAAAACTGAGAAGATGCCAACAAACCGGATCTTGACATTGACTAATGTTTGCAAAGAGTGAGGTCCATCTGTCACGCAAATCGTCCGATACGCCCCAGCCTTTGATGAGTGTCCCACACTCTCCTTCCGCCAGCGGGAAACGGAGTGTCTTGCGGAGCCCTGCTTGGGACTCCGGCCAAGCAGATGTCCCCTCCACACCAAGACCACGGACTCGCAGATCTTGCTAGACTCTSGGAATCTTTTGGCTGGAAAGGGAATGCCTGCTCCAGAAGTCCGAGATAACATGGAGAATATGAGTCGGGAATAACCTGTCCATGCACTGGAAAATAGCTGGGGCCATCAAGTGAAAATTTACATGCAGCAGATTCGAAAATAAAACAGAACCAGACAGGTGGCTCTTCCTGCGTAGGGCACAGAAGACCTTGCTGCAGAGTGCGGCAGATGCCAAGAGTTTGCACAGGCTCAGAGAGCAAGGGAGAAACCCATAGAAGAGAAATCCGTCCAAGGATAGTAAATGTGAGGGCAAAACCTTGCTTGTCTGTGTGTTTCTGCTTGCCTGATCAGCGCCCAGCAGTGCTCTTTATAAAAGCCTACAAGTGAATCCCTAGAAAACTTTAGGGAAGAGGGGCTCCCATATCTGCATGAGATACACACTGCAAAGCAGCCTCGAGCTGACTAACAAGAGGCAGAAATAGCGTCCAGTCCCGCCATGCAGTCTGGTGGGCTGTAACGAGCACAACCCTGGTTCTCAGGCCTGACGCAAAGTAAAATTCCCCAGGACAAGGACATACCCGTACTGGAAAAGCACACATGCAATTATTGAAGTTTTCTCCCCACCTTTTCCTCTTTTCCGCTGCTGAGTCCGAGACCTGGGTGCGGCATCGTGGAGGCCCCTGGGCACAGGGCCCTGCACACGGGCTCACACGCTGCCCTTGGTGCAGCCCAGCTCGGCGTCGCCTGCGTCGTCAGGCTTAGCCCGGGCTGCTTAAGCTTCCCAGATCCTGGTACTTACTGGAAATGCCCTGGGTGGATCTGCAACACGCGGCCGTCACGCTTCTGATTATAGTGTGAAATCAGCCCGAGAGGAGCAAAACTGGAGGTAACTGCACAGAGTCGCCCCTGTGGAATCGCTGTTAGAGCAGGGAGGCCACTTAGCAAAATCCCTGGAGCGGGAGGGAAGCCCCGAGCGCAGGGAGCGCCCCGTGGGACGCTGAGCAGCTCAGCTCGCCCTCCGAGGCCGAGTTAAATCCCCGGTTCACATCTCCCACCTTCCAATAAAAGCCTTTTTTTGGGTCAGCGCCCAGGAAATCACACATTACTGACATTTTTCCTGGCACCAGAGGTTGTGTCTCACATTGTACCTGGAAATCGAATTCGTTCACCTCCTTTTTTCCCCTTCAAGCCGTTGTTCCCAGCAGCACGTCACCCTGACAGGCTGCGAGACAGAGATAGGGGGTGTTTGAACCAACTGGCAGCACTCAGCAAGTAACATCTAGGCAAGCAGAGCACCCTTCGTCATGAACCTGATACGTTTAACAGCTAATTAAATCTGTGTAGGGATTAGGCTTTACATTGTGTAGTTTTATGGCAACAAAACCCCAGCTTCCTAAGATTACACTGAACAGCTCCTTATCTCTGCCGCTGCGATGTTTATCAGCACCATATGTTAGGGACTCCTGCTATGTTCCCCAGTGACCTTCTGGGGCTTAATCAGCCCGAATGTCAGGGGTCCAGGAGCCCAGGACATATATTACGACACAGAAAGCAACGCACAGCCAGCCCGACTGAAAATCCAGGGCTGAAATCCAAGGAAACGGTYTCTGCTGCTCAACTTCTGTCCCTAATAAATTTGTCAATTAGCAAGAACAAACGCTAGCTCTGTTTTCCTTGCCCTTGCTGGGGCTTTGCTGGGTCCCACACTGTGAGGTGGTGCAGGGTATGTACTCAAGCGTCAGAGGTGAGGGGAAGCCTCAGATGATTCATGGTTTGGGAACGTTTCACACAAAAATAGCAAATTCCAGCTTTATGTAAGTAGGCTGCCTATGCTATCTATGCTTGCCAGCCTCAGAGCCACCAAAAAGAGCTGTRATTAGCAGGAAATGTCTGTCCCTGTTTTCAGGGGCTCCAGGAKTGTACAGTCTTTGCCACATTAGTCACACACCACTTTTAGGATTAATGAGTCCRGAATGAGCCTGGGGACATTCACATCAGAACAAGATGGGGAGGATCATAACAATATTCTCAGCTGAGGTTTTTTAAGACCTGTGTGAAAGGGAGTTGCTTGTGAGCAGAGCCACGTGAACAAGAGAACTCAAGGCATGAATGGGGTTGCTCAAGACATTTCCATGCAAGGAATAGGACACAACACATACTAAACCGTTCTTCGGCTGCTTGGTGCCCATGCTGACAGAGCGGGCATCGCAGCCACGCTCCAGCCCCAGCCAGCCTGTTCCAGGAGCAATTCCCCCCTTCCCAAGCCRCCAGCAAGCCCAGGTCCAGCTGGAGGACCCAGTCACTACTTCTCCTCACTCCTACTCACCTGCCTATGGGGGTATATTCAGATCCCAGCCCGTGCAAATAGCCCTTATGCTTGCACTCCTTGGACTCAGAGTCAGCTGGAACTTCCTATGAACTTCACAGATAGGGAGGTTGGAATAGGATGGGAATGGATGGATGGGAATGTGGTTTGTGAGGCATTTCAAATCTGTACGTGGTACCTGCTGTGTCATTGAAAACAGCCATTTTAGAATCTAAAACACCTACCAAGACAGAGGTAGCTTGATTCTCTACTCAAAATAWAACAAAAAGTCCAGGTGTTTTAAAGGATGTAATCTATGGTCTAAGAAAAGAAATGTGGAACTGGCTGCCAAATAAATGCACATATTTATAGAAGCAATTTCTTGTTCTTGATTTTTTTTTTTCTTTAATCTGATTTCCTTTCCTAAAGTAGGTGGGCTACTTCACAATTTCCCMGGTTGGTTTAAAATTATTTGTACTCACAAGATGGTTTCATAGGTTGTCAAGGATTTCAAGTCAAAACTCACTAGCTGAACTAGCCATTCTGCAGTGTCACTGTATCACGGTGGGTGACGGTTTTCGAGTAACACAAACACTGCTAACTCACACTCCTGATCATGCGTGCAGCACTTACTGTCTGTCACATCAGTCTGCAGAGGAAGCAAAAAGGAACTATTTATATCCCAAATCTTGGGAAATTCTACATCTAGGGAAAAYGGACATCAACGATCAGGCTTTATCCTCACCTTCTGCCAGGGCTCTCCAACTTGTGGCTCTGCTGGGTCTACTGGCTGAAGTCTTGCCTGTGAAGCAAGACAGGTCATAAATAAAGACACAGGAACATTTCCAAATGCTGTAAATAGAAACTGAATGAAAATTTGAAGTTTGTAGCTTAATAAGTTTTTATGAATTCTTTGATTTCTGATAAGGAATGGCTTACGGCAGTCAGCAAGGCTGACTGCCTATGGTAGTCAGTGCTGACTGACTGACTGGCTATGGTAGTCAGACGGAAGGCACACACAGTACGGACAAGGAGGTCAAAAGGTGCAGTTGAAGCATAGATATAAAATAAAAGCAAAAGTTGTTGCACAAGAATGAGAGCCAGTAGTTCTGATCTAAGAATGGAGATTGAAAGAACATATACGTAAAAAGATAAGTAAGATTTAGGGAAACAGCTTCTCCCCAAGCAAAAGCCATGGCACAAGTAGGTCGTCAACCATTCCCGAACTGAAGATCATAAACACCTTCAGAGGAGATGCGGTCTGTACAAACAACCCAGTCTTCAGACCTCTTCTCTGAACACAACTATTTCAGTTATCCAGAAGAGCTGACATTTAGGTAGTAGAGGCACGGGCAGAAGCCTTCCTAGTCCTGAATGGTGGTATAAATAACCAGATAAATAACTAATTCATTAGATGGTGCTTGAAGCATAGAGCAGATGAAAAGCTTCCCTCTGAACAGAGAGAATTTAAAAAGATATATGGAAGAAGAGTAGTGAACAGATCTACTCATAGCCCCTGCCTTTAAATTTCCAATCCCTTTTAATAAAGTGAAAAGTCTTATCTATTAAAAATTGTGAGCTTTGTAATGCTACAGAACACAGATACAAAATGTGAATAGTACAATATCCATTATATAATATATATTTATATTTTAATATATTACATTTATTTCTACATAAAGAGGCTATAAATACTGTATATGCCTTATGTTTCTGCTTCCCAGCATTTGACATAGTAAGTACAAACAAACAAAAAAACATAACCCAAACACTACAAAAATACAAAAGAAGAACTCAGTAGAAATAGCTTTACATTTTAAAATCTTGCAGTCTGCATTGTGTCTATCAACAGAGCTTTGGAACTACAAGAAGACAGGCAAAAAGTTGTCCAGTAATTAATCACATCATGGCCTCTTGGAGAAGATCTGAGCTACCACGAAACCGGTCACTGACTTGCAAGGCTGCATAAGCCAAAATCTGCTGCTGCAAACGAATTCTGAGTTTGCAAGTGGAAGAATCTGGCCCATGGGATGCAAAGGTGAGTCACATTGAGGACACCTGATAGGACACGGATGCCTACACATCTAAGGTAAATTATGTTGCCTCTTCTACCTGGTCTATAGGCTGAGCCAGTGGTGGGGATTTTTTGCAGTCATTTCAGTCTAGCTTGGAAACAGGTATGTAGCTGGTAATGGGGCACATGATGGGGAAAGTTACCTCCAAAACCAGCCCTGGAGGGCACACATGCCCTAGGCACGTGGGCAAACATTTGGATCAGAGCTCTGCCTCCCCTAGATTAACCAACCTGACTGGGGCAAGTCTGCCTCAAGGTAGTGCAGCTTATGAGGACTCATAGAGCACTTTTTTTCCCCCTGTCAAGGACAGAGACCATCAACCCCACTTATATTTAGCCTAGCCTATGTTTAGTCACAAACGGTCGGTGTGTGCCAGAGCCTTGAGCTGGAGGTTCCTTTTTTTGTTTGTAGAGGTGCAGGCAAGGGATAACGCTGAGAAACAAGAAGCCAGAACCGTGTTGTTTCCTTCCTGGAGTCCAGCCGCAAGAGGAAAAACAAAAGAGCAGGGCTGTATCTTTAGTTCGTACAACTTGAAACAGCAGGGTGGGCAGCATCCCACTGCCTGTTTGGGCAGACCGTGTTGCTCTGTGTTTTACCGGAGTTCCGAAGGCCACCACGCAGCCTCTGCCAGGAGGGCAGCACAGCCCATGCCGCGCAGCGAGGGCTTTATGTCCTCAGCTGCCATCGTCTCCTGACRCAAGCGTCCCCTGGCCTGTCGCTGCGCAGCTCTGCTGCAAGATACTCCCGTATCTTCTTCACAAAAAAATAAGCCTCGTTTCTCAACCTCACGAACACAGTCTCTGTACATGAGACCTGACCAGCACCAGTCCAAGCAAGGAATGCACATCACAGAGGAACCCATGGCCACTCGCGTCGCCTAGAGCGGTGGGGATGGGAGGGCAGCAGCGCTGTCGTACGGGAGCGTCTGCGCGTGGCAGAGCGGCGGCGAGGCCTCCTGGGCACACAAGAGTTCAGTCTCCTCACTGGAGTAGATGGCGGTGTCCATGTCGTCCGAGTGGTACCCAGACTGGTAGCCGCTCGTCTGGTTGGAAGCTTCAGACATGACGGACTCATTGCTCTTGCTGGGCACCAGCATGCTGCAAAAACCAAACACAGACAGGCCTCAAAAACCTGCGGAGACTCCCTCCTGGAGGGCAGGTAAGAGATCCCTGCAGACAGCTGTTTCCCATCACAGCAATTAAAAAAAAACAGTGAAATAATACATTTAACAAAAATAGCTTTAAGCCCTCTTAAACATATGCCAGATCACAAGGAAAGATGTTTCTATTCACCACAGTTTCAAAAATACATACAAAGTTAAGTTTAGGATAGTACAGATAGATGTTGCGGGAGATAGATTGTGACCACAAAGGAAACAGAGAGAGAAAACTTTGAGAGGCTTCCCAGCTTCCACTCATGCTGCAACTGTAGCTACACTGTACCTCTGTTGGCACTAAAGCTGTCCTGGAAAAAAAAAAATTCCTCTGAGAAGCTCTCGGAAAATGTATGTGAGATATCAGCCATGTGAATGCTACTGTGTTTCCTGTGAGCTGCACAATCAAAGCCCTGTACAATGGCTTTGAAAATATACCCAGGTACATCCTGAAAACTCAAGAATCAGCTTAAAAAAACAAAGTTACAAAACTGCTCAATTGCGTGGCACTGGCCCCGGGGTTATTGCTGCTGCTTTTGCAACTGAGAAATACAAGGCCTTTCTTCGATGCTGTCTGACGCTCAGGAGCTGCGTTACCTTTCGTGTCTGTGCACACAGTGCACTGTTTCTCATTGCCTGCTTTTGATGCTATAGTAAGAAAAGAGTTTATCTTTTAAGAAAACTCAGAGATACAAATCTTCTGAATTACTGCAAACAAATTGTCAAATTCAATCCTGTTTGCAGCCCAAGTCTTACCTAAAGGGTATTTTCACTTGTTTATCTCTTTCTTCCAGGGTCTTCAGTTCTTCAGATGCAAGAACCATCCCACTGTCTGTCTGGTTTTCCTGTAAAGATGTTAGAAATGCATTAAATGCAAAGGGTTAATAAGTAAAAAGCTGTACTAATAAAACGAAGAGATCTACAAAGGAGAGCCTTACCTCCTGAACAACCTTTACAGTAGCTACCAATGGGACATCTTCAAAAGTTTTCACACTCACAGGTCGGCTTTTTCTCTTGCTACCTTGTCGGTACTGACTGGAAAGAAAAAAAAAGAAAAAAAATGTTTCCACTATTTGCAATTTGGCTGGTAATGGCACAATGATACCAGAATCCTTTTATCTCTATACAGAGAAGTTAATCCTTTTGTCAAAACATATTATGCAAACCTCAAAACATCCACTTATTGAAAAGGACGAGCTGCCTAGAAAATGGCATGCTTCTGACCTTCTGCTCCTGACAACCTTGATCCCCAAGCAAATTCTAAGAAATGGATTTGAGAAAACAGTTCCTTTCCTTAGTAATGCTGGAGGGCTTCATTTCCTGCAAGCTTAGCTTAGAAGTACAATAAACAGAGGAGCCTGGGGAACAGACATGTGTGTCTTTTTGGACTGCACTTCTGAGACCCCTGGCTGGACGTAGGGCAACAACTGCAGACTCCGCAGTCGGCCTCCCTGCGCTGTGGGGGCAGGAAGGGGGACTCTGCGTCTCTCTTGAAGGCTCTTCTCCTAGAGAAGCCCTCTGGCCTGGCTGATGTCTGTAGCTCAATGAAAAAAAAAATAGYGGCCTTTGGTGGAAACACTAATAGAGCATTATTCACCTCATTTCCTAGCTTTGAGTCGAGACTTGTCCATCTCCAACAGACAATCACATAATCTAGCAGGGATTTTGTAAAGTCTTTGTGGCCTGCTCAGGTGCCCAGCTACAATTTGGAATGTTTTTGAAATATTAACACAAGTCATTCTTGTTGCAAATAAAACTTACCAATGAACTGATGTTACCTGGGACAGTAAGGACTAGCAATCCTACTTTTTGCCCATTAACTTTATGCTCTGAATGACCATCCAGGCTATGCAAGTCCTGCTTCTGCTTAGCCCAAACACGAGTTAATTTGTATCTTCCACATTGGCTAAAATGAATGAGATCCTCCTTGCTAGGCTAGACTATACAAACAGAATCAGAAACACCTCCGGAACCAGAGAGGGAATAATACGGAGTCTGGCTCCAGTATCATGGCTGGGTTCTCAACAGGTGTCCTAACAGTAATTCTTGAAATGTGTGTGCATTTTGAATTAGACTATCATATAACACAGATAAAGATCCATAAAATCAGAATCATTTTTCCCTGCTATCTACCAGACATATTATTCTTTCAAAGAAGGAAACTTAAGATTGGTTTGACTTGATTTGTTCTTGACAAATCCATATTGGCTGTTTTTAATTAATTTATTTTCCTGGAGATAATTACCGTTATTTATTTAATCATTTACTCCAGGATAGTTCCCAAGAATCAAATTAACCTTATTCCCAGATGGGTCCTTTTTCTTTCTTTCTAAAGAGAGGAATTATGCTTACCCTTCTTCAGATCCTTTCTAGCTCATCATCACCTGACAATCTATTATCACTAGTATTCTAGGGAGCTGCAGTATAAGAATATGAACACACTTGGATTAAAAAAAAACCTTATTTGTTCTGTTTTTTAAAAAATAAATAACACTCTTGTGTGTTCCTGAATAAGAATACCGTATCTTAGAAGGACAATGAAGAAAAAAATGTTAAGAGTTTTCACTGACATCTGGAGAGGTAAGAAACTATATTTTTGCCTACAGAAACTCCAAATATTCACTTATATCCCTATGGACAAGGTTAAATATGGACCAGAGCAGCTGAATTCTCTTCCTTTCCTTTTCCCTGCCCCCATCATGAACAAAACCACTGAGAGGCCCCAATAGGATGTCCACTATATAAAATACCTAATTCCTGCTGTGTTGTCATAATGGAATTTAGGATCACAGACTTCCTCTTCCTCCCTACAGGAAGCAGGTGAAGTTGGGAGAGAGAGACCTGAATCCTCTTCCATATTCAGTGATACTGACAAAGGAAGGACAATGTAGTCTTTACCATCCTGCAAAACACAGTGAAATATGTAAAAATCAAATATGCTATACAGATATGTAGACATAAACAGTTGCACACACATACACGGAGGATGTATCAATGGGACTATCCTGAGCATATAAGCATTATATGAACATATACCTTTACAGGAGTAGCTCTATCAAAAGAGCCACTGACAAATAGTTTTAGATTCAAAAATATGATCTTTAAAGGATAGGCTGTAATGTAATGCAGAATCAGCATTTTTCTTGATGACTTTGTAGTTAAAAGTGCAATTTTTGATGATGTTTGAATCGCAGTAACACAAAGAACATGAAAATGAAGGAAAAAATAACTTTAAACTAAAAATGAGATTGAATTGGACTACAACATATGAATTATAAACACTAACCTAAGCATAAAAGGCAAATAAAAAAAAGAATGAAGCAAAGAGCAAATAAAAAAGTTTTTCATATCAAGTTAAATGCTGAAGTATTTTTAGAAAACAATATGCATATTCTTAAAAATGTTCTTACACTCATTTAAATCTCCCTTTAAGGTATCAAGAGGAAAATGTATTATGCATCCTTTGGTAATGCATTTATAGTTCCATAGGAAATACTTTAGATCTTATGAAACCTTGATTTTTTTTGCATCTCTCCCTTTTGGATTATGATACATATATAATTATTAGCTATCAGAGTATTAATCACTTCTGTCTTTCATTACATTACAATTCATGGCAAGATGATCTAAATCATTAGTAATCTAACCATATTGGTTATGGTGAAATATGTGTAAAATGTACTCTGATCATATGTAAAATGATCAGAGGAAATTTTTCTTTAGGAAAATCAAACAAACTATCCTTTCTCAGCTTTGGT
This sequence comes from Eudromia elegans, assembly GCA_003342815.1. Lineage (NCBI taxonomy): Eukaryota > Metazoa > Chordata > Aves > Tinamiformes > Tinamidae > Eudromia > Eudromia elegans. The sequence goes on from PTEX01000042.1 coordinate 4,911,070, forward strand.
CTACACTGAAGATGTGGTGATTTTACGGAACAGGGAATTCCCATCACTACCAAGAAGGAAAAACAAATAGGAAAAATAAATCTAAAGGGAGAGCAGGAGACAAAATCCAGGATTTGCATCTATTTCTCAGGCCTAGTCCACATGTGGAGCATATGAAGAGGGAGCCACAAGACAAAGAGCCAGGAACCAGGAAGGAGTTTGGAGTTTCATTTACTCTAAATAGAAGGTTCGCTGACTGCAACACTTGACAATTTTTAATACTGTTATACTCATGGAGCTGCTCGTAAGCACAGAAATGACTGTGCCCTAATTTTCTGGGGAGTCAATAAGACATTGTGGTCTATATTCTTATATATACTGTCTTCTAAACAGTATAAACATATGCTATCTATCTTCTGTGGTGGACAAATCATTTGGAATAACCCGTTGAAATGTCTCTGCAGTTAGATAAATACACGGAAAATGGAAACGGAGCAGGGAAGTGAGCCTGAGCTGGTAACTCACTAGCAACCCAGTTATTCGAAGGTAAGTAGCCAAAGCAGTGGTGTTTTGGGCAACTCTTGCTGGCAGCGTGAGGTGACTTTTGTTCATCACAACAGACCTCTGTGATCTTTTCTCTCCCAAGCCATTCTTTTCTGAGAGTTGCACCAACTGCTGATAAGTGATGAGAGCAGCAGAAAAAAACGGAGCTCTAGCATGCCTCTAGCAGACATGATCCAGGCATGGGATTTTACTATGGATGGGGGGCAAGTGGGGTTCAGCTGGTGGCTTTACTAAGCTCAGAATATGTTTCCTGTACCTGGCGGACATTGGCTTGCAGCAAATTTCCCAAGTGTTCCACTAGCTCAGAAAAAGTTGGCCTTTGTTTAGGATCTCCATGCCAGCAATCCAGCATCGTTTGATACCTAGAAAGATAAGGCCATTACAATGTTAGCATAAAGAAAAAAAGAGCATGTTGCTTATTCAAACATCTTCTATTACTGTGAGATATATGTGGACAGTTAGAAGAACAGTTTCTCACATTTCTGGTGTTGTATAGTCTGGTGCTCTCATTCTTGTTCCTTCTTTCAGTCTTCTGCAAAATTCCTCATCAATTTTTACTCCAGGATAGGGTGAAGCACCTAAAATGAGAGCAATGGTAATTTTAATATATTAGACACTTACATTCTGCGTTCGATTTTCAAAAAAATAATTCACTATATTCTGARCTAATAAGGCAGTTCAGCATATTGGGATGTGCAAATAGTTCATATTTATGATGACAATGGCAACTGATTGAGCAAATGAGGCACATAATCATGTACTGAAAGTGTATGAAGATGCATTTCAAGTCCTCATTCTTATATTTCTACTTTCAGGAAATTTGAGCATTCTATCTTTGATAGAGAAAATAAACATCAAACAAACAAAACAAGGCTTTAGTAATATTGAATTTTTAAAGAAATAAAGTGTTAAAGATGATCCAAGAACAATTCTACTATTTTCTTTAACAGGCATTAACATTTCAAGATGGCTCAGTAACGAAATTGAAGTTACTCACCTAATGAGAATATTTCCCACAGCAGAACTCCAAAAGACCATACATCACTCTGAATGGTATACACTCTATCAAAAATGGTTTCTGGTGCCATCCATTTTAGGGGTAGTCTTGCCTGAAAGCATTTAAAAAAAAAAAAAAGGAAAAAAAAAAGAAAGAAAACATATTCAACATATTGTTTATTCGTAAAACACTGAGTTTCCCCAAATGCACTTATGGTGAAAATGGAGTAATGACTTGGAATCAAACCTTTCTCAAGCAGAGTGTCTGAAACTTACATCTCCTTTCCTGACGTAATCTGGGTCTTTGTAGATGTCTCGAGCCAAGCCAAAATCACAGATTTTGACCACATTATTGTCTGACAAGAGGATATTACGAGCAGCCAAGTCCCTGTGGATGCACTGCAAAGAGAAGTAAACAACTTGATATGCTGTCTGTTGTCACAGCTCTACCCACAGAGCTGATCTCTTTCACATATGTGCTCTCCCACTCTCAAAGGCCAGATAGTTCTTAAAACCTTTCTAAGCAAAAGAAACCTCAGCAGCAACTGTTACAGATTTTAAGTGCTTTTTTGATGGTCACAACTGATTTGGCTCAGAAAGACTTGTATTCCCAAGTCCAAACATACATTTGATTATTCACTATATAGGCAGGGTCTTTGAAGTTAGCTAATTAATTATCCTAAGAAGCTGACACAAAACAGGTTCAGATCTGATTATCTTTAGAATTACGTAGGTTCACTCAAATCTGTATGCTCTACTCTTCCTCTAAAAAAAATATCATGCTGAATTCAATTCCAACACAAGGTAATCTGGACTTAAGGAACTAGCAAAGTCCATATCCGTAATTTAGTCAACAAGCCAAAAAGGCTTAAAGCCCAAGCTTCAATAACTTGAGGTAAAAAGGACAGGTTTTGTAGCAGGCTGCAGATTTGCTTCCCATATGCATTAGAAATACAGATCTTGGAAAGACAGACATATATACATCAACCAGGATGTATAAAATACAGACAAATATAAATGCATGTTAACAGCAAAGGCTCTGCAGTCTGCACTTTCACACCTAACGTACATTCAGGAGCAGATTATATTCCCAGCTTCTATTTCCTTTTCCTGTGTGTTAAGTACACTTCGGGGTTTTTTTCTAACAACTGCAGGTATTTCTCTCCCTTACTGGCACTTCTTGGAAACATGCACGATATGTACTTAGGATCAATTCCTACAGAAGAAGGCCAAAATGCAATGGCAATGTTATCAAGTGCCTATGTTGAGTGTTAAATATTTTGCAAAAGATTCTCAAAGGACAGAGTCACGGAGTTTCACATGCAAGCATCATCCCTCCTCACACCGTACTTCCAACCTCACCACACAAGCTACAGGCAACTTCTTCACAGCAAACTTTACTCTAGTTTAGCTCTACTTACTAGGGATCTGTCTCTAATCCCTTTAATCATCCTCACAAGTCAGTTCCCCTCCTCCAACTACTTAATCATTCTTTTGCAAATCAGTGACCCACAAGTCATATATAGTTCACTAACATTTGTGTCAATAAATGCACAGCCTGTTTCATTCTGTAATATTATGATTTAGGTATGTCTCAGGGCAAAAATAAAACATGACGACTGTTAGCCTAAAGATGAACACACTGTTTCCTTCTATAGACCTACAACATTATTTCCTACAGTCAAATAAATAACATGTCACTTTTCCTGGGAAGTTCCTTACTTTGCGTGAAGCCAAAAACTCCATTCCCCTTGCCACCTGGAAGCTGTAACAGATGAGGTCCTCCATAGTCAAAGGGTTCTTGCAAAGATCTTCAGGACCAGCTGCAAAGAATCAGATGACAGTCAAGCCTGCCCTCTGTCACTGGTTTTGCCTAAGACTGCTTCTTAGGTAGATGCCAGTGCTGAACTTATGCTACAAGAAGCCAATCCCTTTTTCAACCATATGCATTAGCACTAGCAATCCATTCCACTCTAAACTAGTCCTGTGCAAAATAAACTCCAAGATCATGGGTTACACCCACACCTCCTAGCTTATTTCCACAGGTCTCTTGGAGAGACCTTGCAAAACACTACCAAAAGAAAAATGTCCAAAAACCCAGCCCACAAGGCAAGCAAGTGCATACCAGCACTCATCTATCAAATCCCCCTGAAACAGAAGACCATTCTCTTTGCTAAGCTACTGATGTTTTTCTTTACATTAAGTAACTTTTAGTAGAAGTCCAGACACAGGCAGTTGACCTATGGTCTCCATACTGATCAGCCTGATCCAACCTCTTGCTGAAATCAGCTCTCTCTTAAACATTTTGGCGACACTGAGCACTTAGTTCTACCACTGCCACAGCATAATATGGCAAATGCACTAGTGAAACCACTGCAGAGTATGGGTATCCAGAGGCATCTTTAAATGAGAATATGAATCAGGGCTCCTGTTCCTGACATACCATCTGCAGATAAAGAAGCCAAATCAACCTCTCTGCTAATAATCAGTGAAGCAGATGGCATTTCATGATATTTAACTTCTGGGAAAACATCAAGGAAAACACTGGTAAACCCTGGAACATCCCTTTCCGCACTGCCTTCAGAGTAATTGCCTCGATTTATCCTGAAGACACAGGAATGTTATAAAGACTGAATTTCAGAAGATAGTATGTGCCTTCCACCTACATATATTCTTTCTGGACTGTAAATTATTTGGGATTGGGTCAAGGGGTTTGGAAAGCTAGACTAGAGTGATCCATAAATTAGGAACTTTGATCATCCAAGAAATATTCTGCACAGTTTTAAGGGAATACTGAAAATCACTCAGGCCCCTAACTCCCTACATCAGCCCCTGCCAATGAAAGCTGTTTGAAAACCAAAAGAAGACATAGCCTACCATCCTCTTCTTCGACATCACTCAGGGACCGCTCTTCCACGAACCCAGAGCTTGCTGAGCTTTGGCTGCTTGTGATGCTGTCCAACCGTTGCTTAAGGTCTGCAGAGATATCACCAATGTAGTTCTCCTTCCCCTGCCTAAACCTGGCACTCTTAGTCTAGAAAGGAATAGGGAAAAGGAGGTGGGAAAAAACATAGAAAGCACATCAGAAGCTTTTCCAGCATAGGAAATGACGTTTTACTCGCTCTGCAACAGGGGCATCACTGAAGGCATGTTGAGACAGCAGCTGGCGTGGGCCTCTGTGTCCAGGCTGCTCACCCCAACCTTGGAGCCGGCAGTGCAGGCAGCCCAACACAGGCCTCTGCTGCAAGGTGGCCCCAGCCCCATGCTGTCTTGCCTACTTGGGCTGCTACAGTGACTGCACTAGCATCACCAGCCTGTCATCACACAGGCTCACCAGCTCCAATGGCTACCGGCTTGAGCTTTGCACTCCTTGTAGGATACTCTTAGGCTGCTCCCACGTCCTTCCCACTGGCCCCAGTGCAAGGTTTCTGTTATTCAGAAGGCCATGCTGCCTTATTCAGAGGTGCCAGGCTGCCTGCCACTCACAGCCTGTGGTCTGTCTTTAGCTGGATTCCTGGTCCCCATAACTTGTTAAGTGAGAAGCTAGTGAATCCCCTTTCATATTGCTGATTATCTCTCTACTACTATTGCTTCATCTTCTGCTGCAGAGACCATTCTGCTAAATCTCAACCTTGGCCAAACTTTGAAGAGCTCTCAAAATATGATTTATATTCTTCTTCTCCTAAGCCATTGAATGCTTCTGGAGAGAATCCCAGATCCAAAGATTTCCTCTACTCCTTTCCATTCTCTCCGGCTTCAATTTTGTTACTTGTTTCCCATGGCAGCACTAGTTTTTTCCATTACTGATTCCCACCACCATTGCTTGTATAAGCAAAGGTCAACACCCTTCTGAAACTTTGCCTTCTTCTTCATAGCCTCTCAGATATTTGTTTATCCCCTTTCTTATTTGCCTCACAAAAGCAAGTTACCTTTGCCAATATAAAATAGTAAACAATGGTTCCAAGGATAAAGAAAAATAACCCCCTGGGGGACTGATAAACATTTCTGAAGATGCTCTGATCTAAATACAGCAGCTGCAGGAAAACAGAAGCTACCAACACAGCATAAGAGCCTCCCCTCTGGGTTTTGGTGAGGAGGCTTAGGCCTCTCAATCATGATGTTCATTACTGAGCACCCACAACCATGTTCTTCACCAGGCATGTGATTCTCAGAGAGCATGAATCCACCTAACCCTCTCTGGAAACCAATCTCCCTCACATCTGTATCAGGAAATAAAATAAAATAAAATAAAATAAAATAAAATAAAATAAAATAAAATAAAATAAAATAAAATAAAATAAAATAAAATAAAATAAAATAANAAAATAAAATAAAATAAAATAAAATAAAATAAAATAAAATAAAATAAAATAAAATAAAATAAAATAAAATAAAATAAAATAAAATAAAATAAAATCTTGAAAACAACAGCCTCTATCTTTCCTTTAAACCAGGAATTTTAACACAGGCTGTTGTGATGTAAATCCTCTGTTGTAAAGAACCCTAAAGAAGTAAAAATTACCAAACTCAATCAATATGTTCAATACACAAAAAGATTAACTGGACAAAATGTGTATGGGTTGGTTCAACCATGACCCAAGTGGAAACAGAAAAAGATTGTGATATGTTGAAAAATATCTATAGATATTTGATGTATATATACCCTATGCAGAGAGGGCGTTTATTTAAGGTGTTACAGAGCTTAACTGAGAAAGGAAAAAATTCAGTCTGATAATCAGAAAAAAACTTCCTGACAGATAGAGCCAAGTGTAGAAAAATCAGCCAAGGGAAATAGTGGAAGTTCAGTTTCTTTGCACATTTTAAGCTAACAATAACAAAACAGCTACAATGCAGGGGAGAGGGGAAAGACTGCATGACCTCTGATGTCGCTGCCATCTCTCATTCCTATGAGAAGTACTAGATACTCTTCTTAAACATCCCCAAGAATTGCCACTACACTCCTCAGGAGAAGCAAAAAAACTGTGTGTGGAGATAAAAAGAAAAAAAAAAGTGTATCAAACATTATACAAGCTATCTCAATCCAATACCTTGTATGGAACAAATTCACCCCTCTTGCTCCGCAGGTAAGCTGACAAATTTCCAAACTTGCAATATTCCACGATCACCATGAGTGGCCCTGATAATACACAAAATAATTATTTAGAAAGATCATTTATATTTCAAATCATCTTAAGCATGATTTGTGATTAGAAATATATACATTTCTGAAAGTATTCCACAACATTCACAAACAAATACTACATCTACTAAATTATATTTGAAGCAGGAATATTACTCCTTTTTCTCTTGTATAATGAAGGAAAAAAAGCATGTGCTTTTCAAAAGCATGAATCTTAACTTGCATGCAAAAATTATTTATATTTATATGAAAGTAAATGTTTACATGTTTATATTTACATGAAAGTGCTAATTGCCTAAGTTCATTGACACTGTAAGATTGAAACATATATGACTGAACAAACTTCAATGAAGCTGCAGTAAAATACATAGGTTTATGGTTATCCATGCAATTTTGTGCAGACAGTTAAGTTTAAAAACTGAAAAGAGGAATCTGTTTCAACCATAGATGCCTTAATATACAGCCTAAATATATTATTTTATGTTCAAATTGCTTTTCATATGCATGTTACATTGATGAATTTCCACTCTAGTTTCCAGATACTGGATGTGTCTATTGTGTCACGGAATAAACAAACAAAATATTTATAGATTATGTTTCCTTCAACAGCTTTCATGGAGCCTTACAAACTAAATTCTGATCTCAGAGTAAACCAACAAGTCAGCTTCCCTGAAAAATCATTGCAAAGTTACTTTACATTGAATTTCTTCCAAATCAACATGCAGTCATGATTTGTTAAACTAAATATCTGTCCCAGATTTTGAAGTAAAATAGGTTAATTCCCCCAGAGCTGGAACAGCAATTGCAATAGTCCCTCCTACATAAACACACAATGTGCACATCCATACACACACCACCCAAAACCAAGGAGAGGAGTCACAAGCTGCAGATGCATGGTAGGCAGTGTGGAAAATAAGACAGACTATTGAAATCTTGTACTGCGTGCAGGCTCCAAGCCCCATATGCAGGGAGTGCTCATTTTAAAAACTGATCTGAGGTAGAGAAAGACCAAGTGACAGAACAACTCTGGGACAGAGCTAGATGTAGAACCTGGGGCTTTGAACCTATTGTCCCTGTTGCTGAACCTGCTCACTCTTATCAGGAATCACCCTGGTACCATTATATAGAAAAGACACTTTCTTACGGTGATGAAACTCATCTCCCTGTGCCCCAGAGGGTTTTCATYAGCACTTTCCTGCTCAGTGAAAACCTGGAAGGCAACTCCATTACTTACCTCCTGGTTTTGTGCAGGCTCCAAGTAGATTGACAACATTTAGATGATGACCAATATGAATGAGAATCTTCAGTTCTGACATAAGTGCTCTGTGCTCACTGTGGGTTGCACCCTCTGTAAAGGTAACACAACACAGATGAGAAGCATCACAGGTACAAAGGGCTCTCCCTCCTCCATCTTTCTTTCCTTTTCTTTTTCAGCCCATCTAATGAGAAGTCTTGCCTAATGAGAAGTCTCTGGAGGCTGCCTGAGCACCAGGAAACTGGAGAGACAGGGCGCACCCTGCCACTACTGCACACTCATTCCACAGGTACTGAGTCTTGGCAGTAGAGAACAGCCGGTGTTTGTAACAGTGCCTAAGCTCTGCCACGACTCTTGCTGTACTTTAAGAAATCCCCCAGGCCTCTCCCACCCTTCCTCTCGTACAGCACATGGCTGGGATACATGTCCTGGCCACAGAGAACCGCACTTCGATGTTCCAGCTAAGTCCTCTTCAGGAACTCTGTTTCTGGGAACTGTAGCTTTGAACTTTCCTATGGCAAATGAGAGGTAGCATAACATGTTCTAAAGTGAGCAGAAAACTCCTCCTCATTTTGGAGCATGGTTAAGTCATTGTTTGAGACTTGGCAGAAGGCTCCCCTGTCAGGCAGCATATAACAAATAGGGCCACGTGCAAACTGCTTGCAGGAATAAGCTCACTTTCTGAACGTTGCTAGATTTATAATGCAATGGTCAAGAAACCACAGTGCCTTTGATCCAGTTGCTGAGGAGGTTAAGGTCTGTACTTAGTCTACTCACTGACTCAGTACACCTGCTGTTAAGCTAAACTAGTATATATCATTGGTACAAATACATTGGTTGCTTTTGTTTCCTGCTCCATCTGCTGGTTATAAAGCTGGCAATATCCACACATTGTGTCTTCAAGGTGAAACGTTGGCAATCATTTTTACCTTTCAGCATTTTGACTGCCACTGTTCTGCAGGTTGCGGTTTTGTCAATCCCAAACGCATCTGCTTCTATCACCTGGCCAAAAGCTCCACGTCCAAGAGGTTTGCCTTGAGTGGAGGAGAAGAACAGAATGTGATTTATCTGCCTAACACAGAGGACAGAAGAGGCATAATAAACAATAGCTGCAAATTCAATTTATGTATTAGAAATAAAAAGAGGGTTTATAGTAGGGAGACGATACATTAAATATAATCATTAACTTTTTCTCCATGGAGGAGTCAGATGAGGTTGTGATCCAGCAGCCTTGTACAGCTTTGACTGGCAGTATGGAGAAAGGCCATTCTGTCATGTACAGAAAAGTACAGAAAAGAAGTGCTCTCTGACAGTGCCAGCTCTGCGGGCAGCAGCCCCAGAGCACTTCCATAGGGCCTTCAGCAGCAGGGCAGTCCAGGGCACACAGGGCACATCTTTACAAAGGCTGCTGGCCCAGGGCTGCGATATTTCTAACTGGCTTACGTAATGGAAACGCACCTAGCTTCAGTCGGTCCCTGGGAAACTCCCACTTGCTGGCATCGTATGGGAGCCGTTCACAGTGCTCATCTATAGGGACTTCATCTGGATCCATTATGATTGACAAGTAGCCAGTCTTCATGTCCCCTCCATTGGCCTGGAAAATTGTATTAGTTGTAGTTGCACAGATTTTTCAGTGGAGACATGCAGACAAAGTGCCACTTTCTCACTCTATAGTGTTCTGCTACTTCCCAGAAATGCCAAGCTACCATTCCCCTACACAATGTCATTGAGAGTCTGATCATCACTAATTACTTGTATTTTTAATAAACAGAAACAATTAAAACACTTTTTCTCTTCTGAGGGCTGGTTCAATTAAAAACAAATTTCTGTGCCTTCAGTAACAGGCAAGAATGTTACGGCATGGAGAGAAAAAATGTGTATGTTGATTTAAGAACAATGGAAAGAAACAACACAAAAGAACTCAAGTCAGCTTTCATTTGTCATGCAAGACCAGTGCTGATGGGACAGTAAGAGAATTATTTCATTACCCGCTTAACGGTCCGGAGGATGATTACAAGAAGCAGCCAGAAGAACATGGCAATCACTGCAGTGCCAACTAGGATAATGAGCTCCAGGTTTGTTTTCTCTTCAGCGCCTGGGAAGAAATAAATGAGTATATGAGTGATAGTTGGAAACACATTGGTTTTGTTCATTCATTAAAGCACAGAATACAGTTCCTTGTTCTAAAGGTTCGTTTTAAAAGTGCAACATGTAGCAAGAAAAGGAAAKCAGAGCAAAACAAAAAGCTTGCTTTTTATGTTGGAATATTACTCTTAGTTCTGTGTTGTTGTACGCCACACAGCTGCTTAGCGTCAGCTTTGTTTGCCAGGTGCTGAATGGGGATAACCAAGGACAGAATTTGGACCTTTGACAACTAATAGAAAGTACTGTATTTTAAAAAGAAATCATTGTTTTGGAATATCCCAAATAAATGACTCCCCAGAAAATAAAGATATATGTGTGTGTATAGACACACACACATGTATCTCATGTACTAAATAAATGCTGTGAGAACAATTTATCTCTTGTCTCCAGTGAGGATATGAAAAAAATGTGGGTCTGCTACAAAACATGAAAATAAAGACTTATTTACAGCATCCCTTTTCCACTTCAAAAATCATTAGCAAATATCACTTGAATATCTAATGATGCACAAGAGCAGCTCTCCTCTTCAGCTCCCAGTCTCCATATTATATTCTGCTGCACCATATAGTTTCTTCTTTATAGTAACACAATGAGGGTTTTCTTTGGCCCCTCATAAGCTGCATTAGAAATTCCTGACTGTGAAACAACATGACGTATAAACACTTATGATTTTTAAAGACATGAAAATCATGACCCAACTATATTTACTGCATCAGTTGAAATCTACATTAATGTTATCTGCAAACAACTTCTACCTCATACAAACATAGCAAAAAAGACTTTGATATTCTAATGATCTATGAATAAGAGAAAACAGCTTTAAATAGCTTAACACAGTAGAATGGATGATCACTAAGGAGCCTGGTCGTTTAAGCCTGGATTCCCTTACACCAAAACACTATCTGTGGCTGTCACTGAAATAAGGCAGCATCACAACTGACTCCACAAAGACTTCACTCTCCTCTTTGTAGATGCTGTGACAGCATTTCGATTTAGTTTTTAAAACTACTCTTTAAAAATCATTAGTTGACAGCTGAATTACCAAGACGACCGAGTTGTCCCGAAACTTCTGCACGTATAGGTACATTATGTAGGTAGATATCAGTATATGTGCACTTGACAATACATACATACTGACAGTTTTAAACTCTTTAAACCGATAGTTTTCTGAGCAATAGGTTCGGCTTTTGTTGAAACACAGTAAACCTTGTGGAGAAGCAAGTATCAGCCTCAACAGCTGGAATTATGATGCTGTCAGTTGGTGAAGACCAGACTGGTGAGAACCCAGTCTGAATTTTTTTTGAAATCATTAAAACTTTTAACAAGCTTCATGATATAATTCTAGAGCTTTGATCAGGATAGCAGTAAATTTTCCTTTTAGTGATCGTAACAGTTTCATGCACAGTCTAGAAACAAACTGGTACTAACCTTCCACTGTAAAGAAAGCCACTGCTTTTTTGCATCCAAGAACATTGCAAGCAAGGCAGGTGTATAGTCCACCATCTTCTTTCCTAACTCGACGTATGGTTAATGTTTTATTTCCGTCTTTCAAAACTATACCTGTAAAAAATATTTTTATTTCTGCTAGCTTTTTGAAGGTTGTATTAAGAATTCAACTTATTTTAGCTTTATAACTGTCCATATAATGTTAACAAGTATGTTACACTACAGAAAGAAGAATAAGAAATAAAAAAATATAAAAAGGTATAGCTAAATACTACCTGAAAATTTTATCAGACTTGTGACAAGCAAATGTCTGATAATTTTATATCATATAATATGAATACTTAAACTTGACCCATACAAAAAAGCTTGCTTCAAGTTTTGGGCCACTTCTAAACTTTCTGAAAAGTAACAGTGGGTAATACATAGAAATGAAAATATTACTTCCAAAGTGGGGAAAAAACTTCCTTCTTAGAAATTCAAAATGACACTTTTGGTGATGGAAGTTAGCAGCACGTTCATGAAATGAAGCCCCTAAATACTACAAAATTCATAACAAAAGAGCAATGCCTCACCAGAATCTTCCACAAGTGTTTCATTATTTTTAAACCACACGATGTTGGGAGGAGGAATGCCATTCGCTGTGCATGATACTTCTATAGTTTCACCAACGTTTGTTGTTTGATTTTCCAGATTTCCTATGAGTGTGGGTGCCATTGGCTCTGTTGGCAGGAAAATAAGATAAAACCTCTGAGAATTTCAGAAACATTTACTTTTGCAGTACTAGCACTGACTTGGTAACACATTTGACCCAGTAAAGAAGACTCAAAGAATTCAATTTTATAACATCAACAGTCCTAAGGTTCATGAGAAGATCATAGTTAATCTTCCACATTTTATGAGATGGTCATAACACTAAAGAAAGTATTTAACAGTGCTGATGTAACCCATTTTGGACTATAAATTTGTATAGACTACTGAGAGAAGAGCAAATAGGTAAGAAATTGTTTCTCTCAYGTTTGCATTTCCAGGCGTGTTACAAGAAGCCTTATTCTGTTAGTCCCTCAGACACTGGTTCAAGACAGCCCAGGAGCACATATAGCAATTTTTCTGAGCTGGCACCAAAGTTGCTTTATCAGCCTAATCATTTAGGCCCCAAAACAAAATCATCTATATTTTCATGAACAGCTAACTGATTAAAGTTTGCTTTGCTGTTGTTTAAATTTCAGTATTATTTGATAACAGATAACAGATATAATCTCAAACTCTAGAATCAATGACACAATGCAGTAACACTGATGCCACCAATATAAACAGGTGCTTATAGTTGAAGTGGAAAAGGTGTTTTGAAATGTAAATCTGCGAAGTTATTGAGCAACAAACACGTGCTATTATTTGGGCAAAAGCCAATCTCGACTGCTTGCATAGAACAATTGCACCGTCAGTATTTCCTCGCTGGTACCGATGAAATGGCAAATCCCTTAATAGCTTCCAGACCCACAATCATCAGCAGTCAATACGTTGAAGGCACCTCCTTGTTTACCACAGTGCAAATCTATTTAACAAAATGAGGACACTATCAAGTACCACATGCAGGGGCTGAGCTTATACAGGATTGACACTGTCGCAGTACTTTTCACATGTAACAACTCTTCATTTCACACAGAGACAAACCTTGAACAGTGAGATGTTTGACCAGGCAGTGCTGTGTTTTAGCCTTTTTGTCCTGAGCAATACAAACATAGTCCCCTCCATCCTGGAGGGAGATGTTACGGAGGATAAGTTCCAAGGTGACATTTTCACCATTGGTATTTGAAACCGTTGCGTTCAGCTTCTGAAGAGCATTGAGGTTCTTGCAAACAGGCATGGGTAGCCCTCCAAAGGGAGTCTGTGAGGCATGAGCACTGAGTTTGTACCACGATAAATTCTCAAAGGTGAATTTGTCTGCTGTGCATTGCAAGGACATGTTATCCTTCTCTGTGAGCTGATTACGAGGCTGGAGATTAATTTCAAGACCCCCTGCAAATTAAAAGAAATTTATATTAGGTTGTACATTTTGTTCTCAACATTAACTTGAGAAAGCTTCCTTGGAAACCTGTGAATATCATCTTACTCTCATTTTATCCAGTTATAAATGAGGAAATAAAACACAAATCACCACAATTATTTTTATAGAGAAAATAATTTCATTAAGTAACACACTTAATATAGTCAAAGATTGGCCTGTGTAATGAATAGAGTTCCTCTTCTATAAAGATTCCTAGTGGCCTAAGGTGACTCTTAGCACTATTTTATGGTTTAGATGGATTAAAGTATACCTTGCGGTGGATTTTTAGATTCAAAATAAATTTTATTTAAATTAAACTTGGTTTAAAATATTATTTCAGCATATAAATATGGAGGTTTATTTTCAAGATAGAAGCTCTTTTGCTCAGTTTTGGAAGTGTTACTCTTAGTTTTTACAGTATAGCACAACTTCACTCATTTTGTGACACTAACACAGTTTCTCCCTTACTTTTTTTTTTTTTCCAGTGACTACAATAGCCCAATAGCAATCACTGTCAACACAACAGTGGCCATTCTACATCATTTTCATGGGCATGTCACTCCATTGATGCCAACAGAACTGAGCACACAGTAAAAGGTATTAGTGATTTTTAAGACTGCATTAGGAAAATATTCAGTTGGCCATATGGACTATAAAAGACAGAAATCAAAGAACTACGTTGAAGCTCATGTCATTAGTTAAGCAGAAGAAATAAGACTGATTTTTCAACAAGGTATACTTACTGGTCACATGAAAGGAGATAACTCTCTCACTTGACCCAGCTCTGTTCGTAGCTGTACATCTGTACAAAGCAGACACATTTGCTGCTTGAATCACAAGGGTGCTCACAGTCTACAGAGGAACATTTGAGTGTTAGTGCAATTGCTCAGTAAAGTGCTGTATAGGTATCTGCAAAACTGAAAATTCCTCCCCAAAACCACAAGATGTCATGTGCAGTTTGTTACTGTTGCTCACATTTTTCTTTTTTTGCTTAGGTGTGTAACAATAAGAGAAAAAGAAAAACCAACAAAAAGTAACCTGCCAGAATGCACACTTCGGTGTAAGCATTAATATATTTTTTTCTCCTCCTCAGTCTCTCTAAACTCTACCTGATGCAATTAAATGGTGACATTAATTCACGTAACTCCAGATCCATAAAGAGTAAGCACAGAAATCTAAGTAAATCAGGTTCCTCAATGGAGGATCACTTTGGGTCAGTGTCTAAAATATCTCAAGCATTTATCTCTTTTACTTTCAACAGGAGTTTAACTGACTAGGCTAGAGCAGATGCCCAAGTTTTAAGCGGTTAATATTAGGCATTTAATGACATACTTCCAGTACCTTGGACCACTGAACAGTGCTATAAATTTCCAAGTAATAGAAAATCTGCTCACCTTTGTTTTCCCAGCAATGGTAACAACTCGATGTTTAATTTCAATGTGATTCCCACCCTTTCTCTCTGAGATCACTTTCCATTTCCTGCATGAATATGGATTGGCTCCGGAGCGAACTTTTCTGAGAGATAGGTAGAGACATACGCGTTAGATAAGGAGAACATTTAGCTCTTCAGGAGTGTGGGTTGCTGTTGTTCTCTTTATAATACACAGATACTCGTCCATAAATCACTTAGATAAGCAGCCACACTCTACATCTGAGAGGGAAGAGAATGTCTGGAAACATTTCTATTAAATTGCACCCTATAACCTTCTGAGACCTTTGTGCTCTGTAAAATAAGAACTCCTCAAGCCTAAAGGTGAATCTCCCAATTAATCTGCCTATGTCAGCTGAATTAGGATGCTTGGAGGAAAGCAGCTATTCTGGGAACAAACCTCCATTCATAAATAGAGGATTCAAGTTAATTTAGTTCAAAGGAAGACAGAGAGACACAGAAATCACTGAAGCCCCTAAAAGAATTTCTTGAGGACAGTAGCCCTTGTGTAGGAAGCAACCAGGCACCAAAGGAAGAAACTAGTGGAAGTCATTTTAAAAACAACAACAGGAAAGAAGAATGCTTTTTTTTTTTCTTTTGAAGGAAATCTGGGCTTATGGTAGACCCAGATAAGGAAGGCTGCGTGAATCTCGGTCAGTCACTCTCTCTATCATTCCCCAGCATCAAGCAGTGCACTTCCTCTGAGATACACTTTCACACAGATAAAGAGCACTCATATACGCAGCGCTTGACCAGAGCAAGAAAGAAAAAACAACAACAACAACAAAACCCACACACATAAAGATCTGTAATTAGCAGAAGGAGCAAATTTCCTGTGTTTGGGATTGAGTTTTGGGCCTTTCCTTTCTTGAATGGTTACTAGGTTAGTTTTAATCATGTCCTACAACATGAAGCCACTTCGAGCTTACAGTTGTCACAATCAAATGCCACAGAGAGAGAGAGCACAATTCCTGGGCCTGAAGTCTGCTGTGTCCAACTCTGCCTAGCCATTGATACTTGTACAGGGTGGCCCTCGCTTCCCAGTCTAGCTCAGCTATGTCTGAAATCCAGATGGAAGAAGACATCATGGTTACGGTCCAATCCTGCAGTCCTCATCAAACGCCAGTCTAAAACTTTAGCTAGCTGTCTCTAGCTGAGAGCAGGCCTAAGAGAACATCTCCAAAAGCAGCATCCATGAAAGCAGAGAAGTTTTCCAGTTACATTCAATTCTCCCAAGGAAGCTCTATGCCCTCTGGGAGGGCATCTCAGGGAAGCTAGTGTTCCTACCTTTCTAACCCATTAACCCATTTCAGAAACTCTCTCTGCACATGCACTCAGTACATGCATGCTGTACTCAGTAAAGAGTCTGGTCATAAAGGCAATAAGCCAAAGGATACATAAAATAAAAATAAAAAAAAAACATGCTAATGACTACAGTATTTGATCACTGTTTTCCTGAACAGATGCTTGGCTATTTTTGTTAGTGATTATGATGTCTGGCAGCAGAAGAAAGCTAAAAAAAAAAAAAAAAAAAAAAAAAAAAAAAAAAAAAAAAAAAAAAAAAAAAAAAAAAAAAAAAAAAAAAAAAAAAAAAAAAAAGACCACCCCATAAAATCCCTGAGGAGCTACAGAAAAGAGAACAAGAGTTGCCGTATCCCTTATCACTTACTGGGGGCTGAAAGTGCACTCCTCCTCCAGCTGCCAGTACCACAGGATGGCCGTGGGTGGCGGGACGGCGTAGACAGTGCAGGTGAGCGTTTGAGTGGAACCGAACTTGTAGGAGTCGACGGGCGCCAGCAACGCATTCTCACCAATCTGAGGAGGGACTAGAGGAGAGAGGCAGCATGTTACACTTCCTAGGGAGACAGCCCCTCTTCTGTGAGAAAGGAAGGGTATCCTTGGGCTTCATGGTATAAAGAACCTCTTATGGCAACTAACTCACTTACTGTCCCCTACTGATTCATCCTTTAAGAAGCTACCTGTTCTCAATGACACTTGACCTCAACAGAGAGCAACTCCAATTTAAAAAATATTTATGAAGAACAGGTGGACAGGCGCAACACCTTACAGGATCTGGTTCTCAAGACACAATGCTTAATAGCTCTAACAAAAACCTCTTTGACTATCCGTTAGATTTAAAATGTAGCATTCACATTTGCACTACTATCTGCAGCCATTAAAAGCTTATTACTTCCCAACCTTGATCCCACTGCATTTAGTCTCACTGCCCTTCTCAGGAACTGTAGTTTGCAAAGCACTCAGGCCAGGTTGTTTCCCGGGGAGCAGAGAGGAAGAGGAAGGCTCCCCGGCGGGGTAGAAGTAAAGGGGCAGGAAGGATGGGCGAGGCAGGCCAGGAGAGGCCAGGGTGGGGAGGACTCCGGCAGTGAAGCAAGCGGGAGAGAGCACGAGGGCAGGAAGAGAGTAGGACACAGAGAGAAAGAAATAATATACAGAAAATAAAAAGGAAAACACACACGCACACACAAACATCATCACAACAAGCGTCTGCAGTCTCTCGAGAGGTAAATCCTGGAGGGGCCTGGGTAGAACAAGGATGAGCCATCTCTGCATTCCCATGACTAAGGTTTAAGTGATCTCCTTCAGGACCTTTCCCCTGACCACTATTTAGACCTTCACAGCACTGAGATGAACTGAATCCTAGAAATAGTAATATACTTTGTCTACATGCCAAAGAAAAGTACCCCTCACATATCACTTACCATTCACAAGGAGGTTGAATGTATGCATCTTTTGCATCTTGTTAGTCGGGTTTGTAAGTACAACAGTATAATTCCCAGAGTCCTTCTCAGTTGCTTCATTGATTACCAACGTGTAGCCAAGTTTAACTGTGTGATTTGCGTTCATGGCTTTTCCATTTTTATACCTAAAGAAAATATATGGTGCTTTGAATATTTCTGGTATTTACCTTAGCTAAGAAAAGTTCAGTTTTCCTAACATTTTCTGCCCTATTTCTTACCATTTTACCTCTGGTGGAGGATATCCTTTATACCTGACAGGAATTTTGACTGTATCACCTATCTTTGTCTCAATCGCATTCTCCATTTTCTCCAGATGGATAAAAGGTCTTTCTGCAAAATAAATAAATAAATAAAAACATGGTCTTTTCTCATTGACAGAAATATAAATTGTTTATATTGCTTCCATTTGGGTTTGCATTTAACATCAGATGACAGAGAAAGGCATATGATCGGATGCCATGAAACAGTACAGGCAGCCTCAAACAAGCCTGAGCCCTAACCCCTAAGTTGAGCTCTGCAGAGATGGACCCACCTGCTCACAGTCCTTTCCCTCACCCAGAGGAACAGACCAGCTCCCTCACTGGGGAGTTGTCAAGTGCAACGGAGACAGGGGGTTGGCATAGTATCTTCCTACTTTCACATACACATATGTGTACCATAAAACAGGCCCAATCCATTTAAAGAAATAATAGTATTCAAAACTGCAAGTGATAGTTACTTAATTGAGAAGAGGACAAAAAATATTTACTTAAACACTCTATTTGCAGTCACAGAATACTCTTAAATGGTGTACACTACATTTAATAGCCAGCATTCAGACTAAGGCAGTGACTGGCCCTATAGCTAAGGCTTAAGATGGCACTCATTTAATATATGGCACACTCACTATAGTAAATGATCTGGCTTCTGGGTCCTTTCTATCTTGAATCACTGTGTCATATAATAAGTTTGAAGGCAAAAAAGGAAAACTACTAAGCCCTCTTAAATTAGACCTAAGGAAAAACAACTGCTCTCCTCCAAAACACAGAAAAACCTTTGCTCACAATCAGTTAAAAATTGGCCCTTCTCATGCTGTCAAAGTCTTCAAGAATTAATCCAGTGGAAACTGCTGGGGTTCTGCCCAAGGGGGCCTTGAGAAAAAGAATATAGGATGTGGCCCCATACTTATCTATGCACTTAACCAAAGTCATTTCCTTTGCATCGTTTCCATATGACCAGAAATGGAGTCAGATATGCACAACATAAAGATCAAAGGGTTTTTCTGCTACTTTGGGAGACCATCTCCTGGCTTACAGCGCCACTGTCTCAGAGAAACACCAGAATCTAGCATAGGCTCACTTGGTGTGAGAAAAGCCAACCTTTGATACAGTTATCCACACAAACTACCTTTACAGTAGGACACCACAGAAGTTTATTTTACTGTCCATTTTCTTATGGGACTTTATATCTCTCAAAAATAATTACATTCAATATCCTTAACAGACTTACAATCTTGTGAAATAGATATAGCTATTGCAGAATGTGCTAGTGAGTGAAATAATGTAGTTAATTGCAATATATTGAAGTTCTTCATCAAACAAAAGGCTCACGTATATCATGCAGATTCCGCACCCTAGTAATCAATGCCACCTCTAAAACAACCAACAGAACTGAATGTGAACATCTCATACCATGGATAAGGAAGTAACTACTGTTTTTCATGTTCATACGTCCACTGGATGCTGCACAAGTGTATCGACCTTTATCACTTAAGGAAACGCTTTCAATGGTAAGAGTGCTTACAAACTTCTTCACTTCTCCTGAAGTGGTTTTTAAATCTCTTATGGTTGCACGCTTTTCCTGTAACAGGTAAAGGACAGAATTGTTTCAGAATTGGTTTATGTTTATTCTTCCTCTCAATCTTTCCAAAACTGTATATACAACAGACTAGACTTTGTGTATTATCAGTTGTTTTGCTAATATCACAAAGGAGGAAGCAACATTCCAACTAAAACTATTTTTTCTGTGATGTCTGCACCCTTAGGTTATGGTTTTACCTTGATAGAAGGGTAGTCCCATTTAAAATCAATCCCCACATTCAGCTCTGTCCTTACAGTACAATTTAGAACCAGCTTTTCTCCCACTGCCAGTTCTACTTGGTAATGTGGGCTCATAGTTAGGTCATAAATTCGGTATCCTAGAAGAAGAAAAAAAAGCACAAAAATGAGGGAAGAAAACTCTTTTTAACAGTGTTTCACAGGCACTTTTTCAGTCCTCTTGAAGCTCTGGTGCTATGTGATGATTGACTAAAGAAGCCTGGAGAGAAGGGTTGTGTCTGCACCGACCACTTCTGCTCTGTCAAGCACGAGCTGCGTCGGACAGCAATGAAGCAGGACACAGGTGTTTGATCAGAACCCTCCCCAATGGGGCTAAGAAACCTTAAATATGAAGGCAGAAAAGACAAGCAAAGTCCTAGTGTGACACCCCCTCTGCAGATCTCCCATTCCCCGGTATCCCATCAGACCAACTCCTTTCCATCTGCTGCTAAGGGATGCCTGCTTCTAGTTYCCTTCATTCTCGACTCAGACCTTAGATAAGTAAATACAGAGGAGAGTGACTTTAGGGAAAAAAAAAAAAAAAGGCTTGCATTGTTAGAGAAGAAAAAAATATCCCCAGCATGTATGTAAAACACTAAGAATAGAAGCACTTATCGCAACAGTAAAGCAGAAAGAACACAATACGCTGCATTTAAAAGACAAGTAATATATATTACAACACTCAGTTTGCATTAGCTGCATTGTCAGTGCCGAATAATGTACACTCTAAGAAAATTTAATTGTTTCAATATGTTGTATCAAGAAAAATAATAAACTATTGAGAAAAAAAATGGCTTACCGACAACTGCAACTATGTATATCACAGATTGGTAGCTTTCATCATTTATTTTAGTTTCACAGAAGACCATGCCTGCATAGTTGATTAAATGACTGGGTATAGTGAAGCCTTTTTTATTATTCCATGAAATTGATTTACCATCAGGAACAAATATCTTCTCAGGATATCTCTGTTTGAAATATTGATAAAATATATAAGCAAATTCAAAAAAAGAAAATCAAGAAATCAAAGTTTTAAGTCCAATATTTCCCATAGATTTCCCATCCTAGATTTAACACTTTATCTTAGGTGATTTTCCTTTCACAAACTATATTTTCACAGCACAGGATGGATGTGGATAAGCATGGATGAGTATAGTTACAATACCCACCTTCAAATCACAGGCTGTAAAATTCCCACAGAAAGAAAAAAGTTTTTAAGAAATACATTTATACTTTAAATGATGTATTTAAACATATTGACTTTAACTAACTAATATAAGAATAATAGACTTTTTCCTTACCGCATGTAGAGATACATTGAGATTTGATACAGTTCCAAGGCATGGTACTACCACTGTTTTATTCTTAGTGATGTATACAATGCCAAGCTGATCACTCACTGAAGTCACAAACGGAGATCTATAATCTAAAAAAACATTTGGTTGGCAAAGTAGATGCTATTTGTCAAGTGATTTTGAAGCAAAATTTTTCCATTTTTTTCTTTCCTTGGTTATTTATTATTTCTTTTTATTTCATAAAACATTCAGTTGATGAGACAAAAGAGAAAGGGGGCTATGTTTCGAGAGGCACACAGTTTTAAAATACCATTATTCTCAAAACAGTTATCAGCAGGATAGTACACTTCAGAGAATAGCTTCCTGCCACAGCACACGGTGGGTTAGCAAAACTCTGATTTACCCTGAGATGACTTTACTTGCATAAGTATTACAGGAAATATCAGTTAAAGTAGTCCATAAGCTATAAGCTCCCCAAATGGGACCCAAATGGGTCCTCTTCAAAGTGAGTCCAAAACAAAGCAAGTCCATGATTTTACAGAATAAGCTAATCCAAGTATATAATAATTCTCCATTTTCAAAAATGTTAGCTATAAGTTAGCACAAAAACAAAATAGGATGCATGATAATATGGGTATCAAGATGAGTGCAAAAAAGGCAGATGTCTTAGCGTATGTGCATTCTTAGCTGAGTGTAAAACTCAAGGTTTTGTAGGGACTGCTACACATCTGCATTTCTAGCAGAACTGGAAGCTTGAAACTTAGTTTTAAGCATATAAATAGATTTTACTATCACTGTCAACAAATTGATAGAAACTTGTTTTTTTGAACAGTATCAGCACAATTGATAAAAGGGAGAGGGATATGTCTTTTTGAATAAATATATAAAATTTCTGTAATCACCCCTTGTATGAAACTCATACTAAAGTAAGTCATTAATAGTTCTGCAATCATGAGGACAGGCTCAGAGCATAGCCGAGAGAAGCTGGCTAAGCTCTGGGCTGAGAAGAGCAGACCAAGGGCTGTATATGGAAGGTTAATTTAAAATTATGAGCATGGAGATTTTTCTATTGATGGCAGCGAGCATATTGGCATGCAGCTATTTAACATGAAAATGAGTAG
The DNA here is from genome assembly GCA_003342815.1 of Eudromia elegans. Classification (NCBI taxonomy): domain Eukaryota; kingdom Metazoa; phylum Chordata; class Aves; order Tinamiformes; family Tinamidae; genus Eudromia; species Eudromia elegans. The sequence goes on from PTEX01000042.1 coordinate 4,933,318, forward strand.
GAAAAGCAATAGTTTCACAGGACTAAAAATTCTAGGATTTAGAAAGTTTAATGCCAAAGTCATTTTGAGATGCTTGACAGCCTCATGATTTTGCAAATAAGGACTGTGCAAGCACTTACCTTGAACATAGACATAAATGGTTGTAGCCGCCTGGTTATCCCTGTAAAGGCACCTGTAGTCTCCTGTGTCGTTTCCTATTACTTTTAGAAGAGTAAGTGTCTTACAGTAGGGACCATCGCTACAGTTTGTCACAGCGACTCGCTTCTCGGTGCTGCTTTGGTTGTTTGGCCAGATCCAGTCCAGCGCTCGCTGACCACTAGGAAAGCAAACGTCAGAGAGAAGCATCAGCACACGGTGGGAACCGGTACCATCACCAAGCTGGCAAAACTCAGGCAAGTCCTACCGTGAAGGGAGGGATGAAAGGGGAGAGAGATTTGTCTGTACTTCTGTACAAAAGCCTGCTGTATAAATCACCCACACCAAAAGCACACTGGCCAGGTTTGCTCTTACCTGCAAGTAATATTTAGAGTAGCATTTGCAGTTATTGTGAGGACATCTTTTTGGATGTTAAGGCTTGGCTGATCCAGAGAAATACATAAACCTGTACAAACATATATGACAAACCTCAAATCAAGGCAATAACACAATAAAAATAAATGCTATTCAATCAGCAAAGCACAATACATGCCGCAAGTTTTAAGTGGACACTTTTAACATCATCTGCTTAACAGTGTAGGGATAAATAATGACTTTTCACACATCCCAGAAAGTTCAAAAACTCTGTCATAACAGGAAGACGAGGCAGATGGTCGGGACCTAGCTGCGGAGCACTACAATTCACCGAGCCAGGGTGGAGTTCCTGTTTTTTAGCATGGCCAACTTCAAGGTCTACCGAGAGGATGTGGGACATTGAAATACAGCAAGCCCTTCATGTGATGATCTCACCCCCTGGGGAAAGGCAGCACTGGCTTTTCCTACAACAAACGGAATATATTCACACGCGTCGAGCCTGCTCATCAGGGCACCCTGAGGAGCACGGGCGTGCCGCGTGCACCACAAACCCAAGGTGTCGGGACCCCAGCGCCTCCACGGCGCTCGCCCTCCCTGCCCGCCCGCGCAGCTCGGCGCGCCGGGTGCCGCCGTTTCCCACCCCGAGAAGGCTCCCGCCGCTGACAGGTCTCGCGCCGCGGCGACGCCGCCGCTTACCGGGATGCAGGCAGAGCAGAGGCAGCAGCAGAGGCAGCAGCAGGAGCGGGAGGTTTCGCGCCGCGCGGAACGCCATGGCGCGGGGCGCTGCCGGGGCCGGCTCGGCGGCGCGCGGGGAGCGACCCGTC